>VZQC01002834.1:1986951-2060226 GCA_009823505.1 Rhizomys pruinosus
ATCCCAGATCATGCATTCTGCCATAACTGTCCTGCATCTTTCTCTCAGTTTTTTTTTTTTTCATTTTTAGCTATAAGTGATAATCCATGAATACAAGCATCCTTCATGCAAAACCTATCTGCAGGCTGTTGTGCCCAAACACCTACACTAGACATGGGAACTGTGGAAGGGATTACTCTCTGTTCAGAACCAAATATAATAATAAAGTCCTAGGGCTATGCACTCTGCAGTTTCTATATGACACAAATCTCAACTATTTGAGGTTTACCTTCATAAACTTTTAAAAATTTTCCTTAGAACTCATGCTTGCCCAGCTGTACAATAGTAGATTCAGCTTTATATTCTTTCTTCTTTCTTTCTTTCTTTCTTTCTTTCTTTCTTTCTTTCTTTCTTTCTTTCTTTCTTTCTTTCTTCCTTCCTTTCCTTCCTTCCTTTTCCTTTCTTTCCTTCCTTCCTTTCTTTCTTTCTTTCTTTCTTTCTTTCTTTCTTTCTTTCTTTCTTTCTTTCTTTCTTTCTTTCTTTCTTTCTTCTTTCTGATGGCTAGTTTGGTTCTTCATTATTCCTGCCTCAAACTCATGGGTGTTGTTTCCAAATGTAATTCCCATACCCAGCATCAAAGCTTTTAAAAAATGGCTTGTGTTTGTTTCACCAAAATCAATTTGGAAAAAGGACATGAAATATGAATCTTATGATCAGATAGGTATTTCCTTAATATTTGAGCAGATGACACATAATTCTTGAATACCATATATGTAATTCTGAATTGTATTGAAGAGGATTTGAGGTTTCATAACTGTTGGGTTTTGGTATGATTGTTTCAGTGTGTTCCTACTGATGAATTAACCTATGGTCACTCCATAGTTTGAGTAAGGACTATTTTTTAATGCTTTGTATTACATTTATGTTTCCTCTTGTACTTCATAACATCTTTTATACCCCACGAGAGATCAAGAATGAGAAGGAAAAAAAAGACAAAGCAATGAAGTGTTAAATAGAGCCAGCTGGACCAAGTGCCAAGACTCAACATGGGAATCAATAAAACGGGTAGAGTGCAGAGTAGGAACAAGAAGTCGCTGAATCATATGAAGCCCGGGGCTCCCACACAGGCCCATCTTGGCAGAGATGAAAGAGTCTGTGTTCAAGTTTTTCCGGGGTTATTGAGATTTCTAAAACACTCTATCTAGACGTGCAATAATATGATATTTGCCAATTTAAATGCCAAGATTCTTCCCTTTGACTCATGAATAAGGTTTGTCCATGGTTCAACAAAGTTATAAAATGTTTAGAATGTGATGGCCTCTAAGATTAGTGAATTAGTTCAACGAATTTCTTGAATGTTATGTATCATTCACCTTTTTTTTCTAGGAATTTGGATAGAATTTTGAGTTGCTGCTCCATAGAGTGTACTTGCTAGTGTGAAGACAGACCATTCATCAAACACATCAACAAACAAACACGATGACTTCTGGGAGTATTACCAAGGGAGTAGACTTAGGGGTTAGAGCCGAAGGCGAGAAAGGGAAGGTGAAGGTGGAGCATTCCACACAGGGAACAGAATGCTCAAAAACATAACAGGCAAAGGAAGGTCTTATCTTTTCTTCTTCATCCTCAAAAGCTCTAAGCATTGCGGCAGGATTCTGATATCACCAGTAGGGCAGAGTTCCCAGCAAGCTGGTGTTTTACATCCAGGAAACACAGGCCTTCAGAATGCGGTAAGGACGAAAGGAGACTAAACAGAGTAACAGCTCACCTTTTGTTTACTTTCATCTTTGCTATTTTGGCTCTCCTTTCAGTCTCTATGCACTGATAGAATAATCTCATCTTTAAGGGCGGTTGTGTTCACAGTCTCCATGGAAATGCTAAACAAAAGCATTTGAGAAATTTCTGTAAAGAATTATAGTAAGCTTAGGAAAAAATGCTACTTTATGTAACAATGAATTGAGTACATTGAGATAGTGAATCTTTACAGTGGTTTTGTTCTTTTTCTACTCCGCCACAGGGGAAGCTTGGCATTACCTAGAAACAAGTTTGAGTGTCACCAATTGGGGTGAGTAATGTCAGTGATGCCACAGAACAGAGGACAATCAATGTACAGAACAGTCTTCCAAACAAAAGACAATACAGCCTAGCATTAAATGGCGAATCAAGAATCAGCAATGTAACCCTCAGCATGAACTTTTTCTCTATAGCCTTCAGTGTTAAGCACACGGTGGGCTTGGAACTTCTGGAGATAGGTAATCCTTTTGGATCAGTCATTGGAATTCAAGCCCCTGCTCTGCTCCCCGATTTCTAGATGAGGGATGGATGCGTATGGGAGACCTTGAGTAAGCTATTGATCATTCTGTGTCCACATTTCCTTCTTTGTGGAAGTAATAGTAGACACAACATCATGACATTGTTTTTAGGGGAATGTAAGTGTGATGTATTTGCCTATTAACAGTATCTGGCATATAATGATAGATCAATAATTATTTAATATTTTTTCTTCTATACTGGTCCATTTTATGGGACTATAATTGTCAAATATCACATATGTTGGGAGAGATCACCTGAATTAAGCCCCCCTTGACCCACAAATTCCCCCCTATTGATTAGATGTCCCATGAGATATGGAGACGAATGAGATAAGAAGTGGACGGGTACTGCAGAAATTCTCTCCTTGGGAAGAGCAACCTGATGATGACTCCAGAGAAAAGCAATGGATACCTTCGTCTTTGGATTGAAAACAGAACTTGGCTTTAAAGACCAGGCTTTCTTCAAAACATCTTGATGCTGTGAGATGTTCATGCATCAGTGTGCTTATTTGCTGCAGCAGATTCCTGAGGCATTGTTCAAACTACATATGAATTGTCTTTGGTATCTTTAGAAGGCTTATTAAGCAACTTAGGGATAAGCCCATAAAGGAGTAAGGACAACGTGATCCTTTGCTGGGCTGGAAAGAGTATTTGAAACTAGTTTCGTTAAGAAGCAGTGACTGCCATTGAAATGTCCTTATCAGAGTTTGCCCAGAGCAACCAGCCACATGGCAAGTCCCTCCTTTCAATAGCATGTTGTGTTTGGATTCCTGTGTCTTAGATCCCTGCTGTGTTTTCAGAGCTTATCAATATGGTGATCCACTACAGTCCCATGATCATGCTTGGACTTCTTATTTTCCATGAAGTAGGAAAAGTCTCCAAGGAAATCCAATAGAGATAGGAAAAATAGTCATTTGTTTATAATTAAATTCATTTTTCTTTAATACATCTTATATTGAAAGCTGCCAAATATAGACTCAGCTTCCCATTCCTCCTGGGATCTGAACACGAAAACATTCCATTAATCTACAATTTCCAGTGATAGGAGTCCTTGCCAGGAACTCCCAGCATGCACTGCCATCTGTTCACCTCAGATCCTTGACCCTATCCTTTTTCCTAAATTACTGCAAAAATACATAGTTGTATAGTTGTTTTCTCAGAATTGAAAGATTCCCTTCTGGAGGAAGGAGCATCAGAAGGGAGGCTCAAGAAGTTCACTAATCTTTCCTTTTCTTTTTTTCACTAAACTTTCAAAACTCAGGAAATTAGGAAAGGTTCAAGATTCATGAGGCCCCTCCTCAAGTTCCTATAAGGAGTAAAGTGGCTGAGGAAGTGGAAGCTTGCCGGTGGAGCTGCCTGCACGTTGGGCAGGTTGAGAGGTCACTCATGCTGGGGTGCACGGTGATGCAACTGCCCGAGAGTCACCTGTAAGTAATCAGCTCATCAAGCTGAAGCTGGACCTGGGTGGAATAGTTTCCCCGCTTTGTGGTTAGTCCCCTATCTGGGCTGAATAGACATTTGTTCATGTAGTCCCAGGAAAACCACACAACACAGATCTTCTATTTGTCTCCTTGGCTAGACCCTTAGACAATTGCTAACTGCAACCTAATTTCAGACACTTCTAAGTACCTAAACCATCAACTGTTTTCTAACAGGAAATATCATAGCAAAACAAGGCCATCAGATCAGTTTAAATGGTCCAAAATCAGCTATTTAAAAACTGGTCTAAATCAGCTGTTTACAAACCGCAGTATCGTTGTTATCTGTACAACAACCGCACAAGACTGGGCTTGTGAATATCCCATCATGGACTGGGGTGGGGCTCAAGATGTCCCACCCCCGCTGGAGGAACTACTGGCAGTTACTGGTTGCTAGGGGGGGAGGGGACCTCATTTTCTTGGGTGGTGTTGCCAAAACTCCAGTAAATAATCTCTCATCTGTACTCATGCAAGCAATTATAATTAGACTCAGCAAGTCACACACACACACACACACACACACACACACGCACACACACACACACACACACACGAAAAAGACTTGTTGGGATGAAGAAGGGAAGTTAGTAGGAATGGAAGGAGAGAACAATGGAAGTGAAACTGTCCGGATTATTCTATTCATGTTTGAAATGGTCAAAGACTAAACAAGTAAATAAAACAGGAAAACAGTGCTGCAGTATGAAAGCATGCACTACCAGCAGAGCATTTGATGCAATTAGATTAGCTGATGCTGGATTTGAACTGAAGCCATCCTCTGAATCCCTTTTCTGGTTCAACTATGGTGAAATGTCTTGGTGGAATCTTCAACTCAAGCCCTTGGATGGAGCAGTTCCCTCTTCAGTTCAGTCACTGTTCTTTCACTCTTTCTTTGGCCCACAGGTACAATTAGCCACTTTATTTTTCTTAAATGTTCGAACATTCTTATGAACATTTCTATAGAAAAGTCAGAATTGAAAGAGAGGGCAGTAGTGAGAAACCTCAGCCCTACTTCTCCTCTTGGCTTTAGAGATGTTGTGCAAGATGCAGGCAGGAGCTAACCTTGAGGAAACCTCAGTGCATCCGTCTCTTAGGGCTCCTGTAACAAAGTGTTACAAATTGGTCAGTTAAAGCAGCAGAAGGAAGCCTTCCTGCTCTGGAGACAAACAATCCAGGGTCAAGGTGTCCACAGGGACAGGGTGCTTCCTCCTGAAGCCCTACGAGGGAGAAACTCTCAGAATTCTCTTCTGGGTTCCAGTTATTTGCTGTCAATCTTGGTATACTTTCCTTTTATCTTTTATTTTTAAATAAAAAAATAGTTACATGAATGGATCTGGATACGTGTATGCAAATGCAGGTACCCAGAGGTCAAAAGCATTGGATGATGCCCTGTAGCTGGAGTTATAGGAAGTCGAGTGCTACCTGATATGGGTGCTAGGAACCAAACCTGGCTTCTCCTAGAGCAGCACTGTGCACTCTGAACCATGGCGCCATCGCTCCAGCTCCAAATTACTGGCTTTCTTTTAGTCTCAGATCCATCATCCCAATGTCTGCCTTCATAATCCCATGGGATTCGTCTGTGTGTGTGTGTGTGTGTGTGTGTGTGCGCGTGTGCGCGCCCGTGCGTGTGTCTTCCTCTCTGTCCAAATTCCCCACTTATAAGGAATGGCCATATTGGATCATGGTCAATCCTAATGACCTCACCTAATCTAATTACTTGCATAGACTGTAAATTGAAATAACTAACTTCACAGATGGTAAGAACATCAACATATTTTAGGCAAAAAAGGCACTAGCATTGCTGGAGCTAGAAAAGGCCATTGTCGTTTTTTCTGTACTCAGACTCGAATATGGAGAAAGTTTCAGGTTGGGTAGAGGTCACAGTGTGAAGTTTTTTGTTGTTTAGTGTTGGACCACTCATTTCCTGTTCTCTTCCATGCCTGCTGCACTGTTCTGCTTCCTTGTATAATCACTTCTACTATTTTGATATTTTCAGGGTAGTTTTCTAAAAGTGAATGACTCACTACATGTGGGACTTGCAAAAGATTAACAAAAGGAAACATTCCATTTCGGTCATGAGAAATCGATTCACAGCTCTCTGTGCTCAGGAGTGTTAAAAAAGGAACTTGGGGTCCTTGCTAGTTATTTACACAGTATTAAAACTCATATATCTATGTCCAAACACACATACACACACACACACACACACACACACATTTCCCAAAAGTAGTTCTTGCATTTGTCCTGAAGCAGATTCCCTGGGTATTGGCTTATATTCTTTTGATGTAGCAATAACTCCCTTTGTGTTTCACAAGTAACTTTAATTTTTAAACCATTGCTTCCCAGCCAGATGACTTTGTCTTAAATGCTCCTCTACCAGTTGAGTACCAGTAAGAGACCAAGCAGATAAACTGTTACTGGTTTCCCCTGGAGAAAACCTCCTTTATCTTGAAGAGCTGAACTGCCAGGTGGAGTTGAGTAAACTTGGGAGTTGCAACACAACTGAGGCACAAAGTTCCCCACCAACGCGCAACAAACAGCCAACCCAGTTCTGCTTTTGAATGTCTTCTAAACTGGCGAAACAGCAGTATAAACAAGGGCGGGGCAAGGGCCCCCTGGGAACAGGAGCCAGGCTGTATTGATAACTAATGAGTGAACAACTCTTCTGTCACCTTCATGTGCAGAATTCAAGTTTGTTTATGTGTTCCAAAGTTTACTGTCAAATACAGGCCAAGAAGAGAACAAGCTATGTGGAAACTGCAAGAGAGAAAATTTTCTTGGTTTTCTCTTCAAATGATTCATGGGCAAACAGAATTTAAAAAACCTTTCTGAGAGCAACGAGTTTAGTCTTTCGATTTACTTAGGGTAAAGATGCCCAAACATCTGGGCAAGGCTTCGGGTTTCAAGTCTAACTTTGCAAAATGGAACATGAAAATACCCAGGTCCTACGTTGTTGATGAACTGGAAGAGCACAGAGTTCCTATGTTGTCTCATTATGAATGACCGTCCCTCCTTTGACACAGTTCACTCAGCCAATTAATCACAGAGGAGGGATTAGATGTCATTTTTTAGTTCAGTGTCTCACCTCTGCCCACATTTATCTAAGTGTACACATCGCAAGAATCCAGGTAGCCTCCAAGCAACTGAACTCTTAGAAGATTTTTTTTTTTTCAGTTAGTTTTTTTCCGGCAGCCTCAACATCAGCTTTTACCAAATCTGCTAATGATTAACCAACGGGATTGAGTGGATGGAAACTTTTCAGGCCTCTCCAGAGAGAAGCTTGCCAAGAATGGTGCAGGAGGCAGCCCGAATAAGGAAGAGAACGGAAACCCAGGAGCCTGCAAAAACACACATGTGCAATTGAACGTCTTGGCTCCTGGACAGACAAAGCTGTGAGACACCCAAGCGCTCTCTTCATCTGTATATTTAAGGCTTCAGGATGTGACCCAGGATCCAAATTCAGAGCAGATGTTCTGTGCTTTCGCAGTGGTGTTTACTTAAGCAGTGGCCCACGCCTTTAATCCTAGCACTGGGGAGGCAGAAGCAGGCGGATCTTTGTGAGTTCAAGGCCAGCCTGGTCTACAGAGAGAGTTCCAGGCCAGCTGGGGCTACAGGGAGACCCTGTCTCGAAAAGACCGGAAAAAAAAAAAAAAACAAAAAAAAACCCAAAAACCCCCAAACAAAAAACCCATTAGTGACTTGCTACTTACAGCCTCAGGTGAATCACCACCTTGATTCCAACCATCTTGACCTTCCTAGGAAGACACACATAGTAGAGTTTTGAAGAGAATGATCATGGAGTCATGGAGCTGGTACATACAGCACTTTGTTGCTGATGCTCTGTGCTTCACATCTCTATACATGTTGGTGATCAGAGAATGCTTCAGTTAGATATGAAGACAGAAGAGAACCAAGTAACCCATAACTTCTGTCTCAAACACTATCAAAGAAACATTGTTTCATTGCATGGGCTGCTAAGGAAAGGCTACTTTGGATCATTCATTGATCATTTGTCCTGATGAATTGCTGTGTTCCTGGAAGCTCCCCTTTTCTTAGGTGGATCATAATGTCACCCCCTTGTGCTGTTAAAGAAAGATCAGACAAATAGTGTCCCCCCCCTCTGTTTCCAGTCCATCAAATATTCAGAGGCTGACATGGCCACCTACAAATCTCCAAGGCCTCACACAGAACAGGAGATGCTCAGTAATTTCAAATGGCTTCTTTGAAAAGAGTTGCCCTCGGCTTGGATGACTAGTACCAACACTGGCTAGTGGCACAGAGATGTGTTTCTGTTTGACATCTGTAGTGGCTTCTTTTGCACCACCGTGATGAAGAATGTCTGGCATAAACAAGTTAAGGCAGAAGTTGATTTTTCTTGTGGCTTCAGAGGCTTCCGTGCTTGGCTTCATGTACTTGGGCCGAAACATGGTGGGGGGATGTAATGGACGCTACTCCTCACTTCTTGGCAGATAGGAAAGAGGGGGAGAGAGGAAGAGAGAGGGACAGAGAGAGAGAGAGTGAGCAGGCTTTTGTAAATCCTTGCTGAGCTCCCACTTTGCTCCTCCTTCTTCTTTGCCTTCTCTCTGCTCCCTCCCAGGTATGTCAATCTTGCTGGTGACCTTCTCAGGGCTTCCGGCCTCCCCTCTGCTTACATAACTACAGGTACACAAGTATGGGGCAGAGTTACTGTTTACTATGTTTATTACGTAAAGTATATTTTCCGTGTGTTTCTTTTTATTTTCACTCAAAAGGGAACTTAACAGAGATCCCTCAGGAGCGACCATCTCCACTGAAGCTAGCTCTCTCCACAGTGAGGGTGGGCTGGTAAGCAGCTCACACGTCCACCATTGACTGGCATTTGCTTTCACCTCATATCCCGCCCCCCCTTTCTTGTCACTGAGTGAGAGGCTCACATTCATGTCCTTTTATACATGTCTTATGTACTGTTGACTTATGAGAGATGCCAACGAGAGAATTTGCAGGGTGGAATCACATATATAAGCTCTAGTTTCTTATGTATGCTGCTAAATGGCTTTCCAAAATAATTTTGGCAGTTAAATTTTTCTTAGCTATATATGGACATTCATTTCTCCATTTGTGCATAGGGAGCACTTAGAATCTGGTTAATTTGCCTCTGTACTTTCATGTATCTTTCCATATATGTCTATTTTTCCCAGTATGTATATGTATAGATACTTATAACTCTGTGTATGCCTAGGTGTGTATCGATGCATGTATTCAATTATGTGTTATTTCTTTTCTATGTAGTTCCACTGACTTCTGCTATCCCTAGGCCTCAGCCATTGGATTGGGCAGTTAAAGGGAGATGTGAGTTTATTGTAGATGGGAAGAAAGCCAAGTGGATATATAGATTTCAAGCTAACCTTGGCTTCCAAATCTTCCCTTACAAGCATTTTGGATTTGTGCCCATATGGAACACTTTTCTCAAAGTGAACCACAATCTTTTTCACTGATGTCTCCTGTTATTTCTCATCACTAATAGACTGTAAACTTCTTTGTGTTGAGTTCTACTCTTAAAGAGTCACGGGTCTCCAAATGTCCTCTGACCACATACTCTTTCTATAAGTCTCTTGAGAAGGCAGTAGCAAGCCACACTGGTTATCAGAGAAGATAAGAAAGAATTCATTCATCTTTTGTCCATTTTATTTATTTTGGTCAGATATTCTGTGTGGTATCTTGGTAATACAGACCCAATTTTAGATAGACCAACATTAAAATGTGATATCAGTTGTGGAGATAATGCAGTTATATCCATACATGCCATAGAACACAGCTGACTTAGTCAAAGATATCTCCTATTCAGCCTGTCTTATTTCACTTGAGTGTTATTTATGGTCACAGAAGAGGGCAGAAAGCAGGACCCAGCCATTTAATTGTCTAATGTGAAATGCTCTGTTTGGCTCTGATACTTCCTCATCCTGGGACAACATGTCTCATACTTGTTCGTGGCTAAAGGGCGTTGCTTCTTTACGGGTTTTCCCTTTGGTGACCTTCACAGAGAGACCTACCTCCCCCTCCCTGCTCTAAAAGCAGCATTAGGGAGTGTCATTTCTACAAATCAAGACCTGATTCAGTGCCAGAAACATTTAAGGAATCGAATTCCATATGCAGATTTCCTAGAAGAAAAGTTTCTAGTTCCTGTTCTTTGGGGGGTGGAGAAAAGGAGGGGGAGAGAGGCTTTTTGCTGTGGGTTTATTGTGTAAAGTGTATCTTTTTCCTTTTCCTGTGCTTAAGAAAATGTGTTTGCTTCTCCTCACACTGGCTTCCACAACAATAGTATCTTAGAATTACGTGGCGCATTGTAAGGCAGCCTACATTTGAAATCTGCTTCTTTAAACTCCTTGGTAAATGTACCTTCTGAAGTCTCCCTCCCGACCTCAAACTACCACTTGATTTAAAGGAAGGCAAGATTCTGTAAATGCCTGAATTCTAGTTCATGTCTTAATTCTGTGTTCCTCTGAACTTTGCTTAAACGGGCTTGCCAGGCGGACTTTCCAGGGGTGGGGCATCAAACTTGAGCCCTTGTGAGAAACTCTTTGTGCCTAGCATTTTTTTTTTAGGCAGGAGGTGATTTCAGCCAGGGATTTTTTTTTTTTTTTCTTAGTGAAAGGAGAGTGTCTGAATGCATTTTTTTTTAACTACACACACAGCTGGTAGTTCCCTGCTGACTGGTGTTTGTTTTGAAGTCACGTGGCAAAGGGGGGATTCTGCCAATGTTTACTCATTACACATTCAAATATGACACCCTGACACCCATTCACTGAGAACTGTGGTGTTGTTATCCAATTCTCCTGCCAGAGATGGAAAGTTTATTCCCAGAATGAGAGTTGCTTTCTTTGCAAATGCAGAAGGCTTACTATTCATCAGGCATGATTTAGAATTGTTTCTTTGTGAAGAGTGAATTTATTTAATTATTTAATGTTTACATTATTTAAGATGACCACTTGGCTGATCATATGGGAAATGTTGCTTAATCAGTACCATCTTTCTGAGAGAACAGTCACAAGGCACAGGAAGGGAAACTCACAACCATTTACGCATTGCAGCAGGGATATAATTAAAAGCTCTGGACTCCTCTTGGAGACCTTCCCTGTGGAAGAAGAATTCACCCTACCATAGTGGATGTGGACAAGGCCATGTGACTGGCTTCTCCTGATGGCCTGCTAGTGAAAGCCATTCCCCATTGGAAGCTATAGGAGCTGGGAGTTGGGGTGGAAGTTACTGGTACCTTTCAGTCTGCCACATGACTGGCAATGCTCCAAATATACCCTGTTGTCAGCTGGGGGACTTTGGAGCAAACCTGAAAAAGTAGTAGGACACAGCCACAGTTTATATGGTGATATATATAATTATTAACTTTTTAGGTTAGCAAGTATTGGTTTCATTATGGCATGTTCATACATCTATCATTATACATTGTTCTCAACCATTCTCTCTCACTGCCAGAATTCAAGTTTCATTATTGGGAGTCTCTGAAATCAGTAGAACCTTTGTTAATGCAAAGAAACTTTGCTCATCTGGACTAATACAGATTATGCACTGTAAAGAGCAGAAAGTTCTAGGTGCTGGAGAATTGGCCTACCAGTTAAAAGCCCTAGCTGCTCTTGCAGAGGACCCAGGGTTCAATTCCCAGCACTTACATGTCAGCTAACACCCATCTCCAGTTCCAGGGGAATGCATTACCCTCTTCTGACCGCTGATGGCATTGCACAAGACGAATGTACTTACGTATGTGCATGCGATACACTCATACACAAAAATAATAATAAATAAAATATCTTAAAAAAGAGCAGAAAGCTCTAAATGCAAATTGCGACTCTGACATTTAATACTGAAGTGATCTTGGACATGTCTTTCTTCCTTTCTTTCTCTTTTCTTTCTTTTTTTCCCTTTCTCTCTCTTTTTAAAGCTACACTCTTGCTATATAATATCTGGCTGGCTTAGCACACTCCTCATGTACTCCTGACTGACTTCCACCTTACAGCAATCCTACTGAATGCTGGGATTGTAGGAATCAATCACCATGCTCAGCTTTGGCATCTCTTAAATTCTGATGAACTTTACAACACAAACCTGTTTCCTTATATGCTAAGTGAATATAATATGATAACAGTTGTTGTTTAAGTTTAAAGTGTTCCACACAAGCTCATGTGTTTCAACAATTGGTCCCCAGCTGGTGGCTACGCTTTGGAAGGGTATAAGACCTTCAGGAAGTAAGTCTTGCAGGAGGAATTAAATCATTGGGGGTGGGCCTTGAGGTTTGATAGCTGGGTTCTACTTCGTGATTGCAAATGCAGTGTGCCTAGTCACCTACCATGACTTTCCTGCTGTGACGGACTGTATCCCTTTTTAGACTAGTCGTAAGGCACACTAAACCCTTACCCCCTTAGGTTGCTTCTTGTCAGGTATTTGGTTACAACACTGAGAAAAGTAACTAATATATGGATCTCATAGATTAAGATATATTATATCTTATATATAATTCACGTGAAAACACCCTGGAAATACCATCCACTACCTAAAGATAAGGGCTATTAAAGTTGGGGCTTTCTCTTTTATGGGGTTCATGTAGTGAACTTAGCTTCTTTTCAATTTTCTAATAAATGTTCTAGTGTTTATCACTGTTGGAACATTATATAAACAGCCAAGCCTAGTTGCATGTGCTGCTTGAAAATGGGACTTCTGACCATGGAGCACAACCATTTACAAACATCCATCTTTGAGATGGACACTCACATGGCTGATGAATCTGCCTGGCCCAGCCTGATAACCTTTCTTGAGTCTTGAATATCTCTTATGTTAGCCAGATGGCTTTTAGATTCTAAGAGAACATTATAAATGACAGAGAATGCTATTATTTATTTTACTAGGAAGAATTAAATAATAGAAAAAGCATTTAGCCTCAGAATCAGACAAACCTAGCACATATCAGTCACTCAGTAAATTTGTTTTGAATGAATGAAAAAATCAGCTGAAATCTCACCAGTATCTGTAACTATGTTATGCAAATACTTAGACTTTCTAAGCTTCAGTTTCTTTACCTGTGACAATACAAGTAATAATGCTTATCATAAAGGCTTTCTTTTATTTCAGTGTTAGGGATTGAACCCAGCCGTTGCATATTCTTGGAAGGGCCATGCCACTGGGCCACATCTGTAGCCTTCAAAAGACTTGCCGTGAAGGATCAATGAAATGTAAGCATATGACGTTTCTAAGAGTGTTTAGTAAAGACTGAATAAAGGTGGTCCCTTGATCCCTTAGTTTATTAGCCACATGATATGTGCTGAGGTAGGTAGCCAGCATGTAGAAGGAGAAAAAGAAAGTGGGCTTTTGGGCTAGTTTGAAGGGTTTGTTAATGAGATCTCTAGATTTCTTCTGAAAAAAATCAATAGCATTTTGAGAAGCTTACAGTTTTTTGCCAGAAAAGCAATTCTGTATGAGTGTGCGGAGGAAAGCATTTTAAATGCTTTTGATACACAAAAGCTTCAAGGCCTCTGTCTTGGAAAAAGATTTCCTAACAAAAGAGTCCACACCACCTCCCGTTGCCTGCTTTCTAGATTGGTTTTCCACCTCTTCTTAATGGCACCACCTTTATCTCTCTAGCAATGTTTGAATTTGCCTTTTTAATATTCTTGCAGGTGTTTGAAAGACCTTTGTGCAGGTGTGTCTTGGCATCTGACTTAGAAATTTATATGATCAGCAAGAAAGTGGATGGCAAACTTCTCAATGATCCGTATCAACAAAAGGAGTCACAGCTTTGTTTGCCTGAATGTCTGCTATGTACCAGCACCTTTCTTGGTGTTTATCATTTCATTTAATCCTCACAGCAACCTCTGAGATAAGTGGCTTCATGTATTTATTTTTGCCATGCCAGTCTTAGTGCCAGTTTAGAAGTTTCCCCAATCTTGTACAAGCCAAGTGGCATCTCCGAGAACCAAATGCAGGTCTGTTTCATTTCAAAACTGTTTCTTTCTTCACGTTGTCCTGCCTCAGTATTCCCTGACTATTCATGAGCTTGAAGCAGGTTACAGCAAAGGAGTCAGAGAGAGAGTGTTGTGCTTTGAAGACAGTCTTCAGAACAGGGGTTCTCACGTTAGGGGCATTTACCAATTATTTGACCTTGGGCAGGTTACTCATCACCTCTGAAGCTCATCTCTTTTGAGCAATGCCATTGTGAGAACCGGAAGCAAGGTATACAGAGTGCCTGGCACAGGAGACTCTATTGATGAGCTAAGTGAACTGGTCTTGTTATCATTGTTACCCCTAATCAATGAATCTTTGAATAAGATGATGAATTTCACAGAGCTCTACTTGAAACTTGTCAAATGGGTGCTACAGATATCATACTAATTTGAAGAAAGCACAAATGGGGGGGATAGCTTCTTGCTAGAATGATTGAATACTGGAATGTTCACCATGGTGGAAACTAGATTGTTTTCCTTTTTTACCTTAGTAGTGGACCTAAAACCATGGGTGACCCAAAGCAGGTGTTCAATGAAAGCATACATTAACTGAACAATACTTGGTCCTTCTGGGATGGGTTTTGAAGAATCACAAAGAGATGAGTGTAGAATGTTATGCACCTGAACAGTGGCCGCCTTGCCTGCCGAACAGGCTTAACCTCTTCCCGGAAGCTAACCATGGCAACAGCTGAGTCAGTGACCTGAGCCAAGGAGAATTTGCCCAATAATCAGCACATCTGGCACATCTGTGGAAGGAGCAGAGCATGCCACATATATACCTCTACCTTCCCCTAAATAAAAGAGTCCGCAGCAGCTCGCTATCTGCTTGCTTTCACCTGACTCCCGGGGTGTGTGTGTGTGTGTGTGTGTGTGTGTGTGTGTGTGTGTGTTGACTCCATGTCTCTCACCCCCACTTCTTAGCCGTGAGCTGAACCCTTCTGGCTGGACTAGAGAAGGTTGCAACAGATGAGGGCATTGAAATAGTGAATTTGAAAATGGGGTAATTAGAAAACCACACATTTATAAGAGACAGAAGGTAAAATGATGTGCCTTGGAAAAAAATGTTTTTGTAAAAATAAACTGAGACTCACATAAAATGGAAACTCCAAATATGACCAAAAAAAAAAAAATCAGTGTTCTCTAGTGTTGTGGACTGTCTTTAGTATAAAATAATTATAGTAGTAACTCATCTGGTTGCTGTGAGGATTAAATGAACTACTCTGTGTCAAGAGCTTGACAGAGTGCCTCCCTGGCACAGAGTAGGCACTTCACACATTATTCATCTCCAATACCAAATTGTTATTTGTCACTTTGTGACATTTTGGTGAGGGAGGATGGCAGCAGAAGTCACAGTGTGAAGATATTAGTGACAGGTCAGGGGGAGGAGATGAATGTGCACATGGCTAGATCTATGCAGGAATGAACGAACCGCAGAAAATGAAGGATAGGCACCAGGCTTAAGTCACTGCGGGACATACTTACTTCTGGAATAGTCAGGGCCTGTTGTTAACATGTGGCAGCTAACAGCAGCAGTGGAGACTGAGGCGGGCAGGCCCCTTTAAATGGGTTGGGCAAGACCTCAGGTAAAGGGAAAGAGATCAAAGATTGACAGTTTCTACAGGAAGTGGACATCTGTGTGTCCCTTGGAATGCTGGGAGAGCCAGGTGTAACACCAATATTTGCCACGAACTGTAGGTAGAAAGCATTGCCCAGGCTGTCCCGAGGACACTGAAATACAGTGTCTTGGTGCCCTCCAATTGCTTCTTGAGACACTGAAACCTGACTTAGGGACCTTACCGGCAGGTGAAGAGCTATGGTCTAAGTAACAAGTGTAATGTTTAGAGCCAGTTTCAAAAGTAAATCATTGTGTAAATTCTCACAATGTCCTTGAACCTTGCCTGTGTGTCTACAGCACCCAGACACCATCCTGGGGACTGAAAAGGCAGAAGGGACAGCTAGGTCCTGGCTGTTATTCAAATGTGACTAGGTTACTTAGCCCAGGTGTGGGCATGATCATTCTATGATCCTGACATTCAACTCCCTCCTTCCCCTCTGCCCCTTTCCTTCCTGCACCCAGCAGGTCATGTAAGGAGAAGTCTGTAAGCTGTAGACAAATGAAGAACAACTTTGGGACTAATGCTCTCTGCATAGCTGAGTACTGCTTTAGCAGTTTTATGACCTCTCTATGCCAGTGCTTAAATAACTGCAGCCCAGGGTGGAAAGTGATAAACAGAGTACATAAGTGCTGAGAGGACTCAAAGGAGTGACTCAGTGAATTCAGGAAAGGTTTTGTGGAGGAGATGTAACTTCAAGCTGTTTTCTTTTTCTCTAGCTAAAAATTTAAAACTAAAAGAAAAATGGAAGGAATCGCGAAATAGCACCCGAACTGCCTATCAAGAGAGACCACATATAGCAATCTCTTGACATATTTGCTCTGTCTTTTGCATGTGTGTATGTTAACATATAATAAGCATACCATATTTTGGGAGTATTTTGTTTGGTATCACATTTTAGAGTAAGTTGTAGACATTTTGTCCCTAAGTACTTCACAGTGAGACTCTACTTTCAAGGATTATTCTAGCTGCTGGTAGGTATTTCACGGTGCCTCTTATGGATAGGGACTCTCTCCTGCACAACCACAGCCTCCTTATCATTATGAGAAACGGAAAATGTGAAATCGGTTGGATTTTGGAGTAAAGGTAGGATTTGGATTTTTTGATGACCAGCAAAAGTACTTACTGGGCAAAGGACTCAGGGCGAGCTCCAAGGGTTGGTTTTATCCCCTTCATTGGCTCACTTTGGCACTCCCAGACAGGACCACTGAAGTGATTTGCTAAAGGCCACATAGGTAGTTTGGAAAGAGCTGGAACCCGAAAGTGCATTTCCTGGCTTCCCTTTGCTTTGCTCCTTGCTGCCCTTTTCTTCTTGGCATAACACTAAATTTAGATGGCAACATGGGGGGGGTGTGTTAATCGGGGTCACCTTGAAGTCAATTTCAGTTTTAAAAAAAGTTGGTTGCATACTACCTTCCTGTGTGAGTTTCCAAGGTGTTGCAGGTTCTCCTGTGAGATCAGGCTTTAAACAGGTGGAGGAAGGGAAGTCAGGATGACTAACTGCAAACACGTCTGGAAAAAAGCCAGGAATAAGGTTGCAGGTCCCTGGGCTGGCTTCCACCTTCTTACCTTGAGGCCCTGTGACTTGGGTATCTCCCTTCCTGGGTGGTGTCACAGCAGGAGGGGAGGAGCCTGGAGGTGGGGCGTTGTGAAGCAGGACCCTGTATGTTGGGCCTGTTTCTGCTTCTGTCTCTGTGACTTTAGTCAGTGATTTTCAACCAGGGGTGATTTAGCTCTCCAGGGGTCATTTGACCAGGTCTAGAGATACTTTAGGTTGTCACAGGGATGCTGTCAGTTACATCCTGAGTTATATAGAACAGCCCCCCCATCCCCCAAAGATTACTCAAGTCCAGCGTCTGGTTAAGACACTTCTTTTTGTTTGTTTTAGAAATCATTCCTATTTTTCTGGTCTTTACATTACTTTGATTTCTTTTAGAATTAAAAAAAAAACATGTATTATTATTGCATGAGTGTTTGTGTGTGTATGATGTGGTGTGTGTGTGTGTGTGTGTGTGTGTGTAGGTCAGAGGAAAACTCTCAGGAGTCTGTTCTTCTCCTCCACCTTGTTGAGAGAAGGTCTCCCTTGTTTTACCTGCTGTGTCTTATAGTCCAGGTCTTCAGCATTCCCTGGCGTTCTTCTTTAAAGTGCAGATTTCTGCTCTCATCTTTAGGGATTCCTCCTCAGTCAGCACACAGACTCCATACCTTGAGAAAAGTGCTTTGGATGATTTCAGATCCTCTTTTGCTCTATTGTTCTCCAATTCTGGAAATACTGATGTATGAAAAATGTACTTTGAGTTCCTGCCTGAACACTGATGATTATGGAAACAGGAAATAATTCCTATGAGACCTCATCTCGCAGACACACACACACACACACACACACACACACACACACACACACATACACACACACACACGGCCCTCAGAGTGGTGGTATGTATATGTGTTATTGAGATTTGACTGAATGTCTCTCATACATCCCCACAGTCTCATGAGTTTGAATATTTGTTCCCCAGCTGGTGGAGTTGTTTGGGAAAGCTGTAGAACCTTTAAGAGGTGGAGTCTCACTGCATGAAGAATGTCATGGGGGGTGGGCCTTGAGGTTTTCTAGCCCACACTACTTCCTGTTCTCTTTCTGTTTCTACCTTGCCACCAGACCTTCCCTGTCTGCTGCCATGTTTTCCCCACCATGGTGGACTGTATCTCCTTGGAACTATAAGCCCAAATAAACTCTTTCTTCCTTAAGTCTCCTTGGTCGGGTATTTTGTCACAAGTAAAGCAACTAAGACATGAGGTGAGACTTGAGGCCTAGCTTGTTTTGCCCTTTCCTCAGAGATTAGACACTTGGTATGGATGATAGTATAGACAGATGACAGGTCTAGCTATTTAAGAACACCCATTGTGACAGAACACCAGAGTACAATGGACTCTTCTGCAAATTCAAAAGCGCCTATTCTCCACACATCTTCTCAGAGGTACTTTGCAGCACATAGGCTTTAACTAGTATACCGAGTGCTGTCAATGAGGGTGTAGGCATATTGGTTTGTTTGCTTAGTTTGGAAAGGAGAAGAAGGGCTCCTTTTGAATCATGTGTTATTTTGGGAGAAGGGCAGGCTGGGTGTGTTGCTACTGTTGGCGAAAGCATGACTCTGAGTGTACTCATTTCTCCTAATCACTGAGCATCTTCTGAGTCAGACAAGACGCTTGTATGACATCACTTATAACTCAACGAGCCCCTCAAAGAAGAAGTTATTTTTTAGATGGGGAATTGAGATTTGGAGACATTTAGTAACTTCCTTAAGATCACCATGTTTGTAAGGTCAGAGTCTACTTGTGAACCCAGAGTCTGCTTTCAACCAGACTAATTCCAAAACTCATTCTCTGTCATTACTTAATTGCTCCTAAGAGGGTTAAAGTTGACTGTGGAAGAACTGAGTCTAGGAGAATAAAGGGCATCAAACTCAAATATCTAGACACAAGGTCTGTCCCCAAATAACTAGACATGAGGTCTGTCCCCAAATAAGTAGACCAAGGCCTGTCCCCAAATATCTTTGTATGTATGCAACTGGGCTTGATTTTTTTCTTGGAGTTTATTTGTTTTTTTTTTTTTAATTTTTAATATATATATATTATTTTATGTGTATGAGTGTATTGTCTACATGTATGCAAATGTACCTGTGTGGTGCAGTGTCCACAGAGGTCATAAGAGGGTATCAGATTCTCCTAGAACTGGAGTTACAATTCTTAGCCACCATGTGAATGCTTGGAATTGAATCCAGGTCCTCTTCAAGAACAGCCAGTGCTCTTATCCACTGAGCTCTCTCTCCAGCCCTGCTTGAAGTTTATTTGTATATATTGGAGGAGATAAGATGCTCTATTTATATCCAAACTTCTTCCTCATTGTTATTATCTTCTGAATTAGGAGGAATAAAAAAGTTTTATATAGATGCATTTATTTCCTAAGGTTCACCACAGAAGTCCTGAATTAGAACAGTTGAATATAAAACTTAGAGATTTTTGTTTACTTGCTGCTTCATTCTCCAAAATTTCCAACAATAAGATCATTCTTCTTTTGAGTGGGGGAGGTTGTTGAGCTATTTTCTCCAGAGCTTGTCAATTTCAGTGGAAGCCTGTTATCACAGCCGTACCAAGAGTCACTCCTTATATCAGAACACTGAACTGGACACCTGGCAGGTCTCATCTGAGAAGGAAACCTGGGGCAATTTGGAAATGACGAGAAGATACTTTGGAGTGAAATCTGTCCATCTTACCCAAGGTGTATTCCAAATACAGAATCTGGATTTGTCCTTCAATGGGAAATTCCAAGTGAATATGGAATTGGATTTTAGAAAAGCTAAAATCAGTAAAAGGTTGCTTAGAAGAGTTGAAGATGAAGAGCTTCTTCTTCTACTTTCTCTCCCTCCCATTTCTTCCCCATTACCTGATTTTTTTTTCAGTGAGGTCTTGCTATGTCTCCTAGACTTGTCTGGAACTTACTTTGTAGCCAAGGATGGCCTTGAACCCACAGAAATCCATCTGTGCTCAGCCTTCTGAGTGGTGGGACTCTAAGTGTTTACCACCATGCCAGATTCAGCTTCTTTTAACTTATTGAAACAGATTTATAGTAAATATACTATAATAAGTTTTAAAGGAATTGTCATTAAATTATAATTTTATCTATAGTTTACTAGATATGTTTTTATATTTATTTATTTATTTATTTATTTATTTATTTATTTATTTATTTATTTTTTGGTCTTTTTGAGACAGGTTCTCCCTGTAGCCCCAGCTGTCCTGGAACTTGCTCTGTAGACCAGGCTGGCCTTGAACTCACAAAGATCCACCTGCCTCTGCCTCCCAAGTGCTAGGATTAAAGGCATGAGCCACCATGCCTGGCCTAGATATGTTTTTAAAGGAAATGGGAATTAGGACCTTTCCTATGGTTTGTTACTAAAGGACAATCCGACCATGCTCTGTATGCTTTCTCACTGGCATGCTCTCTGTCTTAAAATCATTATCTCAAAAAAAAAAATCATCTCTTCTCGCTTGGCTTTTAAGCCAAGACAATAACTACTGGGTCTTTCATTTTTCTTTCCAGCATTTAAAATCTTTGTGTGTGTGTGTGTGTGTGTGTGTGTGTTAGACAAGGCCTCACTCTGTAGCCCTGTTCAGGCTGTTCTTGAGCTCATTCTGTAGCCCAAGTTTGCTTCCCTTGAACATGCTGGAATACTTCTGCTTCAGCCTCTTGAATATGGGATTACAGGTATGACTATAACTTAAACTTATCTATCTATCAATCTATCTATTTATCTATCTATCTATCTATCTATCTATCTATCTATCTATCTATCATCTATCTATCTCCAAGGAGAAGCATTTAGTAAATGTAGCAAGTGAATGAATAAAAATATTCTCTCTTCCAAGCTGGGCATGGTGACACACGCCTTTAATCCCAGCACTCAGGAGGCAGAGGCAGGTGGATCTCTGTGAGTTCAAGGCCAGCCTGGTTTACATAGTGATTTCCAGGCCAGCTGGGGCTACAGGGAGACCTTGTCTCAAAAGACAAAAAAATTACATTCTCTTCCATATAAGCCAAGTCTTGCTTTTGTAGGTTCTCCTTAACCATAAACTTCCTAGAACCATAAAGCAATGGTTCCTGTTTCTATACGAAGGTACCACTGTTGATCCGACAGGATAAGGTAAGGGTGTGAAGCACAGCAGCACACTGTAACCATGCAGGGACTAGAACTCAAGTCACTCAGTTAACCCTGGCTTCTTACAGTCAAATGTATTTTAGATATAAAACTTTTTATACTGTTTTTAGGACTAGAGTTTTAATTTTCATTTCTCCATTTTTTTTTTTAATTTTTTATTTATTTTTTTATTATTTATTTTTGTATGTGTATGAATGTATTGTCTGCATGCAGGTCTGTGCACCCGTGTCGTGCAATGCCGCGGAGGTCAGAAGAGGGTCTCGGATTCCCCTGGAACTGGAGTTCTCCTGGAATTGGAGTTACAGACGGTTCTTAGCCGCCATGTGGGCGCTGGGGATCGAACCCGGGTCCTCTGTAAGAGCGTCGGTGCTCTTAACCGCTAGGCTATCTCTCCAGCCCCTATTTCTCCATTTTTGGGTGTTAAGGTATAACATCCTGGAAAAGTAGAAAATATAGATACATATTGATTAGTATTCCTTGGTTATAAGTAACAGAAACCACTAAGCCAGAAAGAAAATTAATTGAAAGGTTTGAAGGAAGCTTCTAGAATGGACAGGAGGACAGAGAACCAATTTGAACAATGGGATAGAAGAAAGAGCAGGGAGACTGTGGGAGGAAGCCTACCACACAGTGTGGTGCTACATGGACTCGACTCAGACATTCTTGCATCTCACCGCACCTCCACCGCACCTTACTGCAGCTCTTCCAGAGCCTCTTGTGGTTCCTCTTCACATGCAACAGAGTTCCTCAGCTCATACTGAGCAAAAGAACCTGGCCAAGGAAGCACTGTGACCCTCTTAAACTTCTCCAGTGGTGGATAAGAGACCTCAATTATTATCTAATTGAGATAGTGAAAGAGGTCTGTCTAAAAGGAAATTGAGGGTTTGAGTGAAAAGCAGGGATGGATGCTAGCACAGGCAAATAAAGACTATAAATAAACATTATTTAAGCTATAATCATGTCACCACACAATGATAACATTTGGTGTTTTCAATTTTTTTTTCCAGATCCTATTCAGATATAACTGTAAACAGCAGATTAGGATCTTACTATCTTACTAGATATAGCTTTGTGCCTTATTTTAAAAGTTAACATATGTCCTGAGCATTTCTCCATTAAACATACTTTAAAAAAATCCTAATAAAATTTCATCTTTTGGCCATTCTGTAATTATATGGAAGTGAAGCAATTTGTAGAAAGATAGGTTGGCTATTTTCGGAACTCTACTATTCTAGCACAAGGGCTACAGGACCTGGCATAACAACAGGGGATTTTTATATCTATGATGATTCTATTTAAAGCTCAGTTCTACTATTCATCTAGGTGAGGGAACCCAAGTAAAATGACTAACTCTTCTCACTGTAAAATAGGGCTAATCTACACCTTATAAATCTGGACATTGTACAGGTTCAACTTGACATGACTGCAGCCATCTTGAGTCATAGCTACAATGGTTGGCCCAGGGTAATCCCAGATGGCTTTCTTTGCATAGATTCTCAGAAATCTACAAATAGAGAAAACCACTAGAGTATTGTGGAGCTTTGCAACCAGACTGAGGTTCCAGGAATGCTTTGATATTAGCTTAAAATAAACCAGGTCCTTTATGGTTAGGATGAAATTGCTTGTGTCCTAATGAATCTTATATGTCCCAAATTGTGATATGTGTAAATTAAGATGATGAGAAATAGAGAAAATCAGGCTATATTTCAGAGTCCAGTAAAGGGACATGTTGATTGATTGGATGTGTGGGTAAAAGGAACGAACAGGGTTTGTTGGTAGAGGACTGGAGTGGATAGCAACTTGTTTTTATTGAAATAGAGAAGAGCAGTGACATGTGTAAATCAAGAGTTCTGCCTCGCCTGTGGTCAGGGGATGACTGATGGAGAGATGACAGAGGAGCGTGCTCATTCTTCGTTATCTCCAGCTCTCTGAACCCATGTCTCTAGGTTACAGAATGTGTGTGAGATGGCTATGGAGTACCCCTTCCTGGCCTGACCCAGTGGCTTTGAGCTCATCTGTCTGTTCTTCCATTCCCCAGTTCCGGCTCTGTCCCATACTTTTGGCTCTGGAAAAATCGTTTGTCTTTTCTCTTCTGCAACTTTCCATCTGAGTGTCAGCTCTGCGTGCTTCCTTGATCTCAGCATCAGTCTTAGCCTCAGGATACTTTATCAAATAATCCACCAGTTCCTCACCCTGTTTCACCATTCCATAGATCCAGCCCTACAACTTCTCTCATCCAGAGCCCACTCTCCCTCAATCCTTGGAAGGAAAATTTCCCTATTGCAATGTTAATCTCCTAAGTGAATTCAGCCAATTGTTAATCTGCATTGCTACTGTTATTTTTAACAAAACCCTCCTTTGTTCCAAGTACCAGCATAAATGAATCCCTTGTCAGGATTTTTATAAATGTATCTAGATTAAAATTGTTGTTAAGCCGATACCTTGTCAATCACTGTACCTCAACTGACTTTTGGCTTATCCTTGGACCTTTGCAAAGACTCCGTATTGACTTCGTTCTCCAGTCAATGATTTTCTCACAGTGTAGCACTCTACCACTGAGCCACATCTTGAGCTAGCCAAAGCATTTTTTACAACACAAACTTGACCCTGGCTAGTCCTGTGCTTGCAGTTCTCCATTACTGTATTACTTGTTTCCATAGCTATGACCAAATACCTGAAAGAACCAACTTAAAGAAGGAAATAGTTATTTAGACTCACAGTCCCAGTAGGTTCAGTCCATCACGACAGGAAGGACAAGCTTAGAGCATGGCAGATAGGAAGCAGGGGAAAGTTGCCTATCGGAAGAGGCCGGGGCACACTATCGCTCTCAGGCACATGCTCCCAGTGACCTGTTTCCTCCAGTGAGGCCCCACCTCCTTCCTGTCATCAATTTTTGGGGATATCATCACATTACAAATCCATCAAGAAATTAATTCATTCACTCTGTCAAGTCCTCATAATTTAATGCATCTGGAGACATATGCACACACACATGTGCACACAAACACATGTACACACAATGAGGTGTGTTTCATTAATCTCTGAAGAATTTCTTAAGTCAATCAAGTTGACAATTGAGATTAATTATAATAACTACTCTTAGGATAAAGCCTTCTTGTCCTTGTATGACTTGAAAGAGATATTGGTGATCCCAAATGGTCTGTGTGCACCCTGTTTACTGTTTCTAACCTCTCCTGCAGTTACTTGGGTCTCTGTGGTTAGGCAGGACAGCAGAAGGTTAAACATGCCACATTGGAACTAAAGCATGGAAGAGGCAGGTACTACCTTCTCATTCTGTCTTCATCTCTTGTGGTTACTCCAAAGTCACATTAAGATGTTACATCTAAGCTATGCACTTAAGCAAAATATATTAATACAGGAGTTCTGACATCAGCAATGGATTATTCTACCAAGGAGATGTTGGCCAGGGGATCCAAGCGCCCACAAAAAGTAAAGGCTCCTTGCCTCTAAACTGGGATACCTGCAAGAAGAGAGGCAATAAGGCCCTGCTGTCGAAGACCTGACGTTAACATGGGAAAGATGTATTGAGACCACACATGCAAGTGTACAGATGGTCTCTGGAATACCAGTGTTACCAAAGGCCACTAAACCCATAAAGCAAATATGGGTCTCCTTGAGTCAAGCAAGACTCCTCTGTCAGCACCAGTTACACCACACCTGTCTGGAAATACTGTGCAGCAGAGGCAGCCATATGCCTGTATATCCCAAATCTAATTGGCTATTAGCTCTCTCCTTGGAGGAATAACCCATGGCTGATGCCACAAGCTTACATCCTCTAATGGGTAGGAGATGTTATAAGCCACATGAAGACCCTGTCATATTTAACAGAAAAAAAATGTAAATCATGGATTAACATGCCATCCAAACATCTGTGTCTATACCAAAGTAACCTACCACAACAATTAGTACTGTTTAAATACCTATATATCTAATTGCTTGTGCTTCATTAGTAGGATCGAAAGGTTATTCCTGGACAAACTGTCAGCCCATGAAAGGAAACAGCCAGAATTGACCAGAGTCCAAGTCAACAGCTCCAGAGAAAGTAGACTGTTTTGCTTCTCATCCACCTGTGCCCCTTTTCTAAGCCTAGGGAACAATCTGCGGAAGAGGGGGCGTGGTAGAATGTAAAGGCTGCGATTGGGGTGAACGGTGAAACTACAGCGATGTAGTCTGGACACTCATTTGATCAACTTGATTGAACAAACAACCTGTCACCCCCCACTGGATGGTGGGGCTGTAGGTGTTTGGGCACAACAGCCTGCAGATAGGTTTTGCATGAAGGATGCTTGTACTCATGGATTATCACTTATAGCTAAAAATGAAAAAAAAAAAAGAGAGAAAGATGCAGGACAGTTATGGCAGAATGCATGATCTGGGATGGGGTGGGGTGGGGTGGGGGGAAGGGAAAGGGAAATATGCCTGAACTGAATTGTAAAATGATGTATGAAATACACAAAGCATCAATAATAAAAAAAGATGTTACATCAAGTGATAGATAGCAGGATACTGTGTGTCTCAGGAACTCCACAAAGAAGCCCATGCATGCAATGCCATATGTGACGTGGATCAGAGTTTGTTAGACAGAGAAATAATTGTTTGCCGGTTAAGGCACCAAGCTGTAGAGTTTCATTTCTACAGCATGGTTTGGCACACTTCCTCTATGCACATGACTGCTATGTCCTGTGCTCTCTGCCCCAGCCTGTCTCTAGTCTGTTCCACTCTGCAGCCATGCACCTGGAGATATTCTCACTTCCCCCCTGTTGCAGTGTCTTCTCCTTCCTCTGGCTATTTCCCCCTTGCTGGGAATTGTCTATGTCTTTTTCTTCCTATTTGCAACATACACACTGTGGTTAAATTGTTTTCATTTAGTACAACTCAGCTGTCACTTCCTGAGGAAAGGCCCTATACTTACTGTCTCGCATAGCCTCTGCTCATCTTGCTTAGTATACTTCATTACATCACATTGAATGTCTTTAGACTACCAGCGTTGTCAGGGTCCAGCCATCATTTTCCATCTGTATCACTGGATCTCCAACCCCTATCAGAGTGTTGATGCTTAACAAGATATCAGTAAATATTTGCCCAATGACAGAATGATAGATCAACTGAATGCAATTAGTAGGAAATAAATAAAGGCATACATGGAAATTATAGAAAAAAGGAAAAGGGGAGTAAAGTGTAGGTGCTAGCTTGTCCTGCAAGCATGGTTGGCCTGGTTGCAAGCATCCTAGATGCAAAATATTGGTGATTAATGGGTCTTCTCATCCATTCTTTAGGATACGATGTGAATTACTGAATGAAATAAATTCTTTCTTAAGATTCTCCAATGGCTATCTATTGCTTATAGGGTAAAGTTCAAGTGTCATAACAATGAAGTCTAAGTCAATTAACAGCTGGCTTCTGTGTTATGTCATCAACTTCCATGTCCTTCATTCATCCCCAGACTTGCTCTATTCCAATCAAAGAAATGGCACTGTTGTGATATCTCAAATGTATGTGCCCTCCTACCCTGCCCACCTGACACTGGAGATATGTTTCAATGACACCTCTTATATAGACTGTTCAAATAGTCCAGTGTTAGTTTCTTAGCATTCTGGGCTTCTGTGATGCTGTTCCTATAGTTTGTGTTGTGTGGCCCTTGAAGTAGAATGGTCTCTTCCCATGTGTGCCACTCTCGCTGAGCAGTGAGCTCCTCTTGGCAGGGGCTGTGAAGAGCTTCCTTTAATTTTCTTCCTACCACAATTATTAGCCCGAAGTTAGGGAAGCTTTGTGAATGGTTGTTGAGCAAGTGAGTGAATGAATTGCTTGCGTAGAAACAAAGCTGTGGAATCACAGTGGTGCCGTTTCCAGGTTTTGACCCTTTGTTTCTAAATATTTCCTTGTTTTGAGCAACAGTTGGAGTAGAGAAAATGGTTTTTCTTAAACTGTATTTTCTACTTCCTTGTTTTCTCTTGGGACCTACCAGGTTTTAAAGGTCTTTATAACAGAGACAACAGATTTCATATGCCATGGCTAGGGATTGTCAGGTGGCAAAATCTTCATCCGGAATACATACACTTAGGATTTCTGACAAGTAGGAAATAGCTTTTCCTAATTGTCTGAAAATTTGTGTTCTGATTTTGTTTTTAATTTGAAGTTACCTTCTAAAACTTTCTTTTTTTTTTCTGGGACCTGTACAGGGTTAACCTTTCTCCTATGTTGAGAATGGAAGAGGTTTAATTTACATTGATCTTTTCTTCTAAGTTTAAGTGTTCTGTGAATTGCTTTTTAATTTTTTTTCAGGAGTTCAGCCTTCAGCACTGGGGAAATTCCATTCCTCTTCTCTCTTTGAGGGTACTGTGGTGACAAGTTATTAGTCTTGATTATTTTCCAAGATCATGTCACTGGCCCAGGATGGCAGGCAGACAAGAGCCCATGCATCTCAAGAGTGGGCTGACCCTTAGGAGCCTATCAGAGATGCTGAGCGACACCAGGGCTGTGTTCTGTCTCACGTTCCTCAACATTGACTCTGACTAATCAGTGACTCCCAGGCCCCTCCTCATTTCACAAGAGCATGGAAAGATTTAGTCTTGGAACAGACAGACCAGGGATATCCACTTAGAATCTCCAGCTGGGGAAGGGGCTTGAATGGTTTGGACGATATTCTCAGTCCATTCAGATCTGTTTAGGGGTTTATCAGGACCATTATGAAGCAGAGGAATGCCAACAGGAGAAGGAAGTTGCTCTTTTCCATTACGTGTGGTCTAGAACTGTCAACCCTGACATATTCCACTTTAACAGTATTCTTAAGAAAGTCTACAGGACTGTTAAAAACAATTGTGGGGGGGGGTGAAAGAGAGAGGGGAAGGGTTAGAGAGAGGGAGGAAATGAGGTGTGGAGAGAATGAGAGGGAAGGAGGGGGGGCGCTTGTGTACTGGTTTTGGTACTTACGGTATTTCATCCATGATATCCATCAAGGACAGTTCTGTTTTGGCTTCCAAGTGCAAAGTTCTTCTTTCCCTCTGTTAGACGACTCTGGATTCTGTTGTATTCAGCAGGCCCTTTGTTTAATGCATTGACACCTTAATGGAAAACAAAGGGCAGATTCATCAAAAGAGACAAGATTCCTGGAATCATAAATGGAGACCATCAGGGAGGCTAGCCACAATAATAATAATAAATTGAAGCTATTGTCCACAGAAACTTGCTTTTCTAAGGTACTTTTGATAATTACCTGTCAAGATTTCAGTTTCCACACCCACTCCTTGAATGGATGGAGCCTATTTATATCACACCAAATTCTTGTATTTGCCTCTTGATATGCACTCCATTCCCAGACATTAATCTGGGAAGGGTGATTTTATTATTTCCAGGAGGAGAAAATGACTTTGTTCAATTGCATATATGTAAGCATTGCTTTTTGGTGGAAGCAAAACAACAACAACAACAACAACAACAACAACAAATCACCCTCCACAGGGAAGCAAAAACAACTGTAGCTTGGATGGTTTGTGGGGAAGTGGTGTTTGGGTTTCCTGTAGGAAAGCACCTGTTCTCTCTGAAGCTGTTTAGCACAGGAGATGTCTAAAGGTTTATATCTTTCAGGTGGCGTATTAAAACATAGATGGAACACCAGTGCAAGTAACAACAGGGGAGATGGGAAAAGAGAGCCAGTGAAAAATGTATGTTAGGAGTCTAGGAACTTCAGGGATTATAATTTGTCTTCACTTAAAGGTGCTCTAATATAAGTGAGAGAATTTAATAACACCACAAGCACCTAGAGAGACTGGATGTCCCTGTGCTTCTGCTTTTGTCTATGGTTTAATTCATAGATGTGGGGGATGCCTGCAGGGGACAGTGAAGTGGAGAAGCTAGATTTCCAGCAAGAAGAGAGACTGAGATAAGAACATGGTGCTGACATCAGCTGTACTGACCCATGACCTACAGGAAGTCCATCATTTGCAGTGGCACTCAGGATCTTTATTTGCTAAGTGGGAGAATTGGGCTAGGTCCTATTTAGTCCTACATTCGACCTCTTAGATATTGTTTCTCTGTGAGACCCCACATTCAGTCACTTACATAGACGATTTTTTAGAATTTATAAGTATTGGTTGGCAATGGTGTCATAATTGATGAATACATGTTTACTGTCTCTGAGGTGCTCTGATGACCACACCTCCTGATGTTCATGCTCCTGGATCAGCTCCTCCTCTTGGGTGTTCGCTGGATATACTTATTCACCTCTGACTGATGTAGTAAAAGTGATGTGCTGTCACTTCTGAGACAAGGTTATAGAAAGACTCCGACTTCTGTCCTTTCTCTTTCTCACCCTTCGCTCCCTGGGAAGCTGCTGCAGTGCTGTGACTACTCCGTAGTGGACAACTGATCACTCAAGGGACTTGAGGACCTGTCCACACTCCTACCAGTAAGCCTAGAGGTGGCTTCTCCCCCAAGCGAACACTGAGATAACTGCCACATCTTAGCTGCAGCCTTGTAAGACACAGTGGCCACACCCGATTTTCCACCCATATAAACTGTGAGATAACAGGCACCCATTTTTTTCTTTTATTAATGTTTTGTGTATTTCATACATTATTTTCTGTTCAATTTAGGACATATTCCCCTTTCCCTTCCCCCCACCCCATCCTAGTTCATGCATTCTGCCATAGATGTCCTGCATCTTTCTCTCAGTCTTTTTAAAAGTTTTTCTCTACAGAGGTTTATTGTTTTAGACAGAATTTAACTATATCAACCCGTTCTTTGACCCAGTCTTTATGTTGTTGTTGTTCCTGCCCATTTGTATTGCAGCTTTGTCAACTAGGCAATAAATGCTCTACAGCATGTTTCTGTTGTCCATACTGGTATAAACTTTGAAATAAAGAAAAGAAAAAAGAAAAAAGGAGCAGTGACTCCTTTTATTTTTTCTGTTTAAAATCAAACAGAAAACCAACAGGAATTCTGTTACACTAACATCTTCAAAGTACATAGTTTGTACAGGAGAAGGACTAAGACTCTCTGTTTACAGAGAGCCAAACAGTAGTAGTGAGAACGTGCCTCTCACACAGCTTTCTAATGGTACCCAGGAGGATCCACGTCATAATCACTGGTGTTAAATAAAGTTGCAGAATTAATTATTTGCCAGGTACTTGAGGAAATCATGAAGGTAATTCAGTAATAAAGCAAGGCTTTTCTCATCCAGAGGTGTTTAGGCCAACATCACTCCAATTCATACAAATAATCTCAGTAAATGTGGTGCTCCTTACACCTGGCACCCTGCAAGAATTTCAGCATACTATGGTTTCTTAAATTTGTAGAGTAGCTGAGTACCCAATAATACATTAAAGTACTCTTTTTATCCCTGCCATAACTTTATTAACAGCATATTCCTTATTATCTTTGTTTCCTCGAGATGTCTTATAATTCACATAATCCTCCAAAATGGAAACCACGTTCTTCTTGGCAGGAAGATAAAACAGCTGTTTCTGTCTGGTGATCAAGTACCAGTCATCCACAAGCCAGGGTTTCAGCTCTTCAGGAATCTTTCCTTTAACTTCAACTCTGTTCATAAATATTTCTTCATTTTCAACCACAAGGTCTACCTGGGCTCTTTCCTTCCGAGGAGGCTGAGGAGTCTCACTGGTACTGCCGCCATCTCCATTTCTAGGTGTTTATTTTGCTTATTCTTTTTTGTTTTCACTTCCACATTTTTCTGCTGCAGACCAGACGTCTTCTTTCCTGTAGCAGCCCCTCTCTTCTTGTCCTCTGCATCCTGTTCCTGATTGGCCTGTGAAGCTCTCTCTGCTTCTACAGGTTGGTGTCCACATATTTGAGTACTCTGCTTTCTGGAACCCATTTATCTCAATTTCTATTCCAACTGCTGTAATGTATAAAGTATTTTACTTGTTTGTCCTTTATGGCAATCTTTACACAATTTGCTTCATAAAATAGAGGCCCATGAGAACACAGCACTTGCTCACCTTATTTTTCCCCCTTGATTGCTTCACCCAAAATCAACTACACTAAAGCCCTTGGAATTCCTCCTGGCATTTAGGCTTGGGGTCTTGCTTGGACACCATTTATGAGTCCTCATCTTTCTATAATGCTGCATAGAACTCCATTGTATAGATGTACCACATCTGGGTTGGTTCCAGCTCTTCATTACTGTGAAGAGAGCTGCGATAAACATAGATGTGCATGTATATTTGCAGTAGGATGAGTCTTGTGGGTATATACCCAGGAGTGGTATGGTTGGGTCAGGTGGTAGGTTCATTTTGAGTCTTTTAAGGGTTCTTCACAGTGGTTGTATGAATTTACATACCCACCAGCAGTGGATAAGTGCTCCCCTTTCCCCACAACCTCTCCAGCATTTGGTGTCTGTTGTTTTCTTGATCTTAGCCAGTCTTATCAGAGTGAGATGATATCTTAAAGTGGTTTTAATTTGCATTTCCTTAATTATTAATGATGTTGAACACTTCTTAAGATATTTCTCAGCCATCTTTACTTCATCACTTGTGAAGTCTCTGTTCAGCTCCATTTTTGAGTTGGTCATTTGTTTTTTTACCTTTTTTTTTTGAGTAGTTTATATATTCTGGAGGTCTACTTTTTCTGATATTAGAATAGAAGCTCCTGCTTGCTTTTTGGTACTATTTGCTGGGAATATTTTTTCCATCATTTCACTTTAAGTTGGTGTCCGTCCTTGAGGGTGAGATGTGTAGACAGCATATAGATGGATTCTATTTCCTAATCCATTCTATATCTTTTGATTGCAGAGTTTAAACCATTAATATTTAAGGTTATTATTGAGAGATGTGTGTTGCTTCCTTTCAACTTATTTTTTGTTTGCATTCTTGGTCTACGTTTGTATTTATGCTGTTATGCTTTTATTAGTTTCTGTCTTTAGTTGCTTGGGGATAGTTGCTCCTTTCCTCTGTTCTTTAAATTGCCTCGAGTATTTTCTGAAGTGTTGGTTTTTTTGACATGTGTTCTTTAATTTTGTTTATGTCATGAAAAATTTTTCTTTCTCCTTCAACTATAATTGACATTTTTGCTGGGTGTAGTAATCTGGGTTGGCATCTAAAGTTGTTTAGCACAGGGAATATTTTGTTCCACATTCTTCTGGCTTTCATAGTTTGCACTGAGAAGTCAGCTGTAATTCTGATGGGTTTCCCCTTATATGTAATTTGTTGTTTTTCTCTCGTGGCTTTCGGTATTTTGTCTTTGTTTTCAGCATCTAGCATTTTAGCTATGATATGGCATGGGGAATTTCTTTTCCAGTCTTGTCTATTTGGTGTTCTATGTGGTTCCTGTATTTGTATGGGTTTGTCTTTTTTTCAGTTTGGGGAAATTTTCTCCTATTATCATGTTGAAGATCTGATCAATACTGTTGTCTTGGGATTCTTGTCTTTCCTCTATACCTATGATGTGGGGATTTGTTCTTTTCATAGTATCCTACATTTCCTGGTTGTTCCACTCTTATGTTTTTAAAAAAATTTTCATAATCTTCACTTGAGCGTTTTAGTTGTTTCTTGTTATCCTGCAGGTCTGATATATTTTCTGCTTCATCCATTCAGCTTCTGAGGCTTTTTCCTATCCTTTCCTGTTGATTGGATGAATGTTCCATTTCCTTTATCACTTCTTCCTGTGATTTCTTAAGTATTTCCACGTCCTTTTGGAGCTTGTCATTCTCTACTTGTAGCTCCTTGCTTTGCTGGTCTGTTTCTTTTTTCATTTCAGCCTGGGATCTTTTCAGTGTTTCCACTTCCTTCAGGAGTTTGTCATTCTCTTCCTCTAGTTCTTTCCTTCTAGATCCTTCCTGAGTTTTTCTTTCTATCCCCTTAGTTCTCTGATTTGTTCTTTATATTCTTTGATTTCTTTGAATATGTCTACGACTGTTCTTCTAAGGTCCATGTTTTGGTTTCCTTCCAGGGAGATCTCATTGTACAGATCTGTAGGACTGGTATTGTTCAGTGTGGATTTATTATGAGCTTTTCCCATGTTGTTATTTTTTCCTTGCAGCTTCAGTATGTGGGTTTATTTATTTATTTATTTATTTATTTATTTATTGTTTGGATTCTGGTGCTAGTCTCAAATGTTAATGTGGAGGATTGGTCAGTCACTCACTGTGCTTCCTGCTGTTCAGTTCCTCTATGTCTGCTGTGCAACCTAGATTCACTAACATTGTGCCCAGTGGATCATCTGCACCACAATTCCACCAGCTTACCAGATTGTCTGCACCACTATTTGGGCAGGGGGTGGGGCAGGCTTACTCCCTTGGACAGGCACCTATTTTTTAAGAATTTTCTTTTAATGCATTTACACAATGTCTTTTGATCACATTCTCCCCCACTCCTCCTCCTAACACCTCCAAGATCCACCACCACTGTCTCCCACTACATTTCACCTGTTTTTTTTTTTCCCCCAGTAATCTTCCAAGTCCAGTTTGTGCTGCCCATGTACTCATGGGTATGGGGCCATCCACAGGAGCATGGTCAATATGCCAGGGGCCACATCCTTAAAAAAAACAGTCTCTTCCCTCCTCCAGAAGCCATCAATTGTCAACAGGTCTTCAGTTAGTGGTAGGGGGCTCATGACCTCTCTGGCTTCATGTTGGAATATTGACTAGTTTGATCTTTTGTAGTGTTGTTCAGGTAACTGCAACTGCTGTGAGTTCATTACTACAACAGTCTTGTCGTGTCCAGGAGATACTGTTTCTATCTCATCCTTCATAACCTCTGGCTCCTATAATCTTTCTGCTTCTACTTCTGCAATCAATCCCCACCCTTGGTGGGGTGGAGTATCATATTGAGTCCCTTCTGTAGTTAAATGCTCCACAGATACTTATTCTTTGCACTCTGACCAGTTGTGAGTTTCTGCATTTACTTACATAACATTTATGGCATTATTGTGCCCATGGACATATCTTACCATGGCTTCCAAGCTGCTGATTCTTGTAGTTCACAGGGTTCACAGCTGGTAAGACTGTTGGTGACCTTTTTCCTCCCACAACTACACAGCACCTTCCAGTACTATGAAAGCTAGTCAGTAGGGAGGAACCTTCCTGAGCAGTACCAGCTTGGCTTCTCATGTTCCAACAAAGTGTGTGGTGTTTTGGTACTTATTGTTTTAAACTAATAAATCTTGGAATATTTTGCTAAGGATCAAAGGGTGATGTTTACTATATTGTTGTAGTATGAATGTGTCTCCCTTGCATGGTTTGTACATGTGCTGTGAATTTAATCTCCAGTACAATGATGTTGAAAATCGGTGCCTTTAAAAGGTGATCAGAAAAAAAAAAAAAAAGGTAATCAGAGCTGGGCATGGTGGCACACACCTTTAATCCCAGCACTTGGGAGGCAGAAGCAGGCAGATCACTGTGAGATCAAGGTCAGTCTGGTTTATATAGTGAGTTCCAGGCCATCTGGGGGGTACAGGGTGATACTGTCTTTAAAAAGGATAAGAAAGGTGGTTGGATCATGAGGATGGTGCCCTAATAAATGGATCAATGCTGTTATGGGAGTGGCCTAGTTATCATGGAAGTGGACTTGGGATGAAAGGATTAATGTGTACTCCTTCATGCTGTTGTGTGCACCATTGCTATGAGGTGACGAAGCGGGAAATACGTTGCAAAATGCACCGTGCCTCTTGACCTTGGATAATCCAGTCTCCAGAACTGCAGTATAAACTATTCAGTTTCAAGTATTTTGAAATAAGAAAATAAAATACTAACACAAACACCTCCAAATTCATACATACACAAATGTGTGTAAGACCAACTCTGACAATTTTTTGCATTATTTATTTATTTATTTATTTATTTATTTATTTATTTATTTATTATTTCAAGTTTGTGTATGTGTATGTGTATGTTCATGTGTGAGTGTGTGTTTTCCACAATACATGTGGGGAGGTTAGAGGACAACTTGTAAGAGTCCATTCTTTCCTATCATGTGAGTAGCTGGGATAGGATTCAAATTATCAGGCTTGGCAGCCTGGAGCCATACAGCCATCTTGGTAGCCCTCAGTTAGATGATTCAAAGTGCATATAATCCAAATAAATTACACAGCAAATATATTAAAAACCATTTCTCTGTAGCCACTCCATCGTTTGGCTCAGGTAGGGTAAGAACCCCTGCATCTCTGCACACCCTGGCTGTCATCCCATCTGCACCAGGGACTGTATCCAGGCCTCTGTAGGTGCTCCAACTTCCAGGTCAAAACTGGTGAACTGCTTTGCACCTTTGTGCACCCCAGCTGTCATCAGATCCAGACCAGAGATGGTGTCCACGTTTCCAGAGCTGCTCCACCTTCTCGACTGGACAGGGTAAGGTGCTACAGGCACCTTGGAGGTGACAGGATTGGGTGAGCCAGATCAGTGTTGCCCACCCCCTTTTGTGGCCATCCTGGTGGGAATAGAGAAGGTGACTCGGAGCACAAAGTAACAGAAGAGACAGCAAAACTTCCAACCTAGAGGAACCACCTTCAACCAAACAAAGGAACACTTGAATTTTGCATCAGATTATAAATAACAAATCAAATCCACAAGCCAAGAGGACAACAGAAAATCAGCTACATGGGAAAAGCAAATAATAAATACCCAACAAAATCTATCAGTCCTATAGAAGACTCCAACAATGAGTTCTCCTTGGAGATAACCCAGGACACAGATCTTAAAAGAACAATAATAGACATACTCAAAGAAATCAAAGGAGAGAACAACAAACATAGGAATGAAGTGGAAATACTGAAAAGATCCCAGGGTGAAATGAAAGAAGAAACTGACCAGCAAATCAAGGATCTAGAAGGAGAGAATTCCAAACTCCAAGGGGGAACTGTAAATACTAAAGAAATCACAGGATGAAACAAAAAATAAAATTGCACACTCATCCGATCAGCAGGAAAAGGTGGAAGAAAGCCTCACTAACAGATTGGATGAAGCAGAAAGTAGAATATCAACACTGGGAGACAAGGTGGAAGAACTGCAATGCTCAAACAAAGAGTATGAAAAATTTTTAAAAATCAAGAGTGGAACAATCAGGAAATATGGGATGCTATGAAAAGATCAAACCTCCACATCATAGGGATAGAGGAAGGAGAAGAATCCCAGGACAAAGGTATTGATCAGATTTTCAACAGAATAATAGAAGAAAATTTCCCCAAACTGAAAAATGACAAACCCAATAAAATATAAGAAGAATATAGAACACCAAATAGACAAAACCAGAAAAGGAATACCCCATGTCATATCATAGTTAAAACACTAGATGCCCAAAACAAAGACAAATTACTCAAGGCCACAAGAGAAAAGCAACAAGTTACATACAAAGGGAAACACATCAGAATTACAGCTGATTTTTCAGTGCAAACAATGAAAGCTAGAAGAACACAGACCAAAGCATTCCCAGCACTAAATGACTATAGATGCCAACACAGATTACTATACCCAGCAAAAATTATAGTTGGGAGGAGAAAGAAAAATCTTTCATGACATAAACAAGATGAAAGAATTCATGTCCAGAAAACCAACCTTTCAGAAAATACTTGAAGCAATTCAAAGGTCAGAGGAAAGGAGCAACTATCCCCATGCAGCTAGAGAGAAAAATTAATAAAAGTATAACTGGGGAAATACAAACCTGGACCAAGAGTGCAAACAGAAAATTAGATAAAAGCAAGCAGCATACATCTCTCAATAATAACCTTAAATATTAATGGGCTGAACTCCCCAATTAAAAGACATAGACTGGAAGAATGGATTAGGAAACAGAACCTGTCTATATGCTGTCTACAAGAAGCCCATCTCAATTTCAAGGATAGGCACCAACTTAGAGTGAAAGGATGGAAAAAATTATTCCAAGCAAATGGTACCAAAAATCCAGCAGGAGTTGCTATTCTAATATCAGATAAAATAGACTTCAAAGTAAGACTAATCAGAAGAGACAAATAGGGCCACTACATCTTTATCAAGGGAACAATTAACCATGAATATTTCACAATCATGAATATATAAGCACCAAACTCTGGTGCACCGATCTTTATAAACACAATTCTACAGGACTTCAAGGTAAAGATTAATTCCAGCACATTAATAGTAGGGGACTTCAATACCCCACTGAGCCCATTGGATAGGTCAACTGGACAAAGAATAAAAAGACAACTGAACTGAACAATACAATACACCAAATGGACCTCATAGAAGTCTACCAAATATTCCACCCAAACACCCAAAAGACTCTCTAGTTTGCACCCCACAGAACATTCCCCCAAATCAACCACATACTGGGACAGAGAAAAAAACCCCTACAAATACAAAAGGATTGAAATAATTTCATGTATTCTATCAGCCCACAGTGTAATAATCAACACCAAAATAGGCTTACAATCTGCAAGTTCAATATCAACACCAGAATAGGCTTACAATCTGCAAGAACACATGGAGACTAAACAACACAATCCTGAATAATAAAATGGGTCAAGGAAGAAATAAAGAAAGAAATAAAAACATTCCTGGAACTAAATGAAAAATACAATACAAGAGAGCAAAACCTATGGGATATTTTAAAAGCAGTCTTAAGAGGGAAGTTTATATCCCTCAGTGCCTACATTAGAAAGGCAGAAAGAGGACAAATAAATGAACTAACACTGCAGGTAAAAACATTTGAGAGACAACAACAAATGAATCATAAACCAAACAGGCAGGAAGAAATAACAAATTCAGAGCAGAAATCAATGAAATAGAAACAAAAAAATTACAAAGAATCAATGAATCCAAAAGCTGGTTCTTTGAAAAGATAAACAACATAGATAGACCTCTAGCCCAATTAACCAAAAGAAAGAAAGAGCAACTCTAAATCAATAGAATTTGTGATGAAAAGGGAAACATCACAACAGACAACAAAACAAGAATACTTCAAAGCCAGGTGTGGTGGCACAGCACTCGGGAAGCAGAGGCAGGCAGATCTCTGTGAGTTTGAAATCAGCCTAGTCTATAAGCATGAGTTCCAGGTCAGCTGGGGATACAGGGAGACCCTGTCTCAAAAAGACCAAAAAAAAGAAAAAAAAAAGAAAAGAAAAAGAATACTTCAAAAACCTATACTCTACTAAATTTGAAAACAAAAAAGAAATGGATGAATATCTGAAATCCTGGAATTCACCAAAGCTTAATCAAGAAGAGATTAACAACTTAAACAGACACATAATATATGAGGAAACTGAAAAATGAATAAGAAACCTCCCAACTAAAAAAAGCCCAGGCATAGATGGTTTCATGGCAGAATTCTATAAAACATTTAAAGAGGACTTACAACTATTATTACTGAAACTGTTCAGAGGGATATAAGCAGAGGGATATCTCCCAAATTCCTTCTATGAGGCCAGCATCACTCTAGTACCAAAACCAGGCAAAGATAAAGCCAAAAAAGAAAAATAAAGACCCATTGCATTAATGAACATAGATGCAAAAATTTTCAACAAAATACTTGCAAATTGCATACAGCCCCACATCAAAAACATCATCCATCATAACCAAGTTGGATTCATACAAGAAATGCAGGGATGGTTCAACATATGTAAATCAATAAATATCATAAAACACATAAATGGACTGAAAGACAAACACGTCAAGATCATCTCAATTGATGCAGAAAAAGCATTTGACAAAATCCAGCATCAGTTTATGCTTAAAGACCTAGATGGAAGTGGACTGGAGGGAACATTCTTCAATGTAATCAAAGCCATATATAAAAAACCCACAGCCAACATCATCCTAAATGGAGAAAAATTAGGAGCATTCTCCTTAAAGGTAGGAACCCGGAAAGGATATCCCCTATCACCACTCCTCTTCAATATAGTGCTTGAAACACTTACTAGGTCAATAAGGCAAGAAAGGGAAACTAAAGGAGTATTAATTGGAAAATAGGAAACTATCCCTCTCTGCAGATGATATGATAGCTTACCTAAGCGATGCTAAAACCTCTACCAGAAAACTCCTAGAAACAAATAAGAGTTTCAGTAAAGTGGCAGTGTTCAAAATTAACCATAGAAAAATAAGTAGCCTTCCTTATACCAACAACAAGCAACTGGAGAAGGAATATAAGGAGACTTTCCCACTCACAATAGCCTCAAAAATACCTAGGAGAAAACTTAACTAAAGACACCAAAGATCTCTAGAACAAAAATTTTAAACTCCTGAAGAAGGAGATTGAAGAAGACATGGGAAGATGGAAAAACCTCCCATGCTCATGGATTGGAAAAATTAATATAGTAAAAATGTCCATTCTATACAAATTAATATACAGATTCAATGCAATCCCAATTAATATCCCCATGAGTTTCTTCACAGACTTGGAAAAAAATCCTTAAATTCATAGGGATAAACAAAAGACCCCCAAATAGCCAAAGAAATACTGAGTGATAAAAGCAATATAGGGGGGGATCACTATACCAGACTTCAAACTATATTACAGGGCTATAGTCATAAAAACAGCCTGGTACTGGCACAAAAATAGACCTGTAGACCAATGGAAGAAAATTAAAGATCCAAACTTGAGCTCATACAATTTCAGCCACCTCATATTTTACAAAGCGGCCAAAAAGTCTCAGTGGAGGAAAGACAGCATTTTCAGCAAATGGTGTTGGATCACCATTTGTAGAAGAATAAAATTAACCCCCTACCTCTCACCCTGTACATAAAACAACTCCAAATGGATCAAAGACCTCAACAGGAAACCCCAAACTCTGAAGGTGATAGCAGAAAACATTGGCAGCAACCTGTAAGACATAGGAGTAGGAAAAGACTTTCTAAATCCAACAGCAGCCACACAGGAAATACAGTCAACGGCTGACAAGTGGGGCCTCAGCAAACTCAAAAGCTTCTGTACAGCAAAAGAAACAATCAAAGAAGTAAAGAGAAACCCCACGGAGTGGGAGGAAACCTTCACCAGTGATACATCTGACAGAGCATTAACATCCAGAATATATAAGCTACTCAAAAAACAAAGAAGTAAGAAAACAAATGACCCACTCAAAAGATGGAACTGAACAGAGACTTCACCAGTGAGGAAGTAAAGATGGCTGAGAAACATCTTAAGAAGTGTTCAACAACGTTAATAATTAAGGAAATGCAAACTAAAACCACTTTAAGATATAATCTCACTCCGATAAGATTGGCTAAGATCAAGAAAACAAAAGACACCAAATGCTGGAGAGGTTGTGGGGAAAGGGGTTCCTTTCATCCACTGCTGGTGGGAATGTAAACTCATATAACCACTGTGGAAAGCAGTGTGGAGAATCCTTAAAAGACTCACAATGAGCCTACCACCTGACCCAGCCATACCACTCCTGGGTATATACCCACAAGACTCATTCTACTGCAAAGATACATGCACGTCTATATTTATTGCAGCTCTCTTCACAATAGAGAAGAGCTGGAAGCATCCCAAGTGCCCCTCAACCAACGAGAGGATAAAGAAAATATTGTACATCTATATAATGGATTTGTATGCAGTGGTAAAGACAGACAACATCATGAACTTTTCAGGTAAATGGATGGAACTAGAACATAAAAATAAATAAATAAATAAACAAATAAATACAAATTAGAACATATTATGTTATGTGAAGTAATACAGTCCCAAAATAACAATTGATGAATTGTATACTTCATCTGTGGAGGCTAGCACAGTACTTAGTTGGAAGGCAAACTGTGCAAATTAATGTTAATGTTATATTCCTTGTGTTGACAACAACTGAGCTCTTATATTGTGAATCCCTTAACAGGTTCTCAAATTAACCTACCATTTATTTTCAGACTTTGGAATTTTGGTATATGGGTGGAGGGTATGTATGCATATTTTAGAGTAATATAAAATCAAAATGGAAAAATATGAATCCTGAAATATGATTTGGACATAACAGTTTGTCATAATTTTGGTATGTGTGTGAAGAACATATATTCATATTTTGGAAAAATACAAATTGGAGGGAACAACAGCAAACGGACTGACTGAAACAGTAAACTTCAGCCCAAAACTATAAACCTCTGCATAGAAAAACTTTAAAAGGACTGAAAAAAAGATGCGACACATGTATGGCAAAATACATGATTTTCAGTGGGGTGGGAGGCATGGAATGAGTCTAAATTGGACTGAGAAATGTTGTATAAGTCACACAAAATTTCAATAAAAACGTTAAAAAAAACCCCTGCTACCTACCAGAGTGATAATAACAGTAAGCGAGTTTATAATGTGGCCTGAAATATGCCTGGAAGCAACACTCAGATTTACATGTTGGGGAATGAGATCTGGGGCTATCACAGTGCCTTACATTGTAAACATGCATACCAGGTCTTGGGTTCCTTTTCTAACCTAGACATACAGCTCATGACCCTTCCTTGCTCTTGACTCAGAATAATGCATGTATGTTGGAAGCAACAGATTATCTCATTTGCGCTGCAACAGCAGGTGGGATTAAATTTATAAAATCTGTCCATGATTCTGTATGCTATTCTAGGTTAGTAGGTACCGGAAGGGACATAATTTTAGGATAAGACAGCTCCTCTTTTCCTCACCTATTTCATGCTGGGTTTCAATAGAGAGAGCAAGGCCTTTATTTGGGAACATAGTTCTGAGAGAAATCTAAAGGAACAAGTTCTCAGAACAGTTAGGTCCCACTCTTGGTTGAAATGGATCCAAAGAGTTGGGCTGTCTTTATTCAGGCATTGCTGTAATGTGGCATGTACCATCTACATGTGACTTTACTATTATACTTCATAGATGAAAAAAATAGTCACAGAATGTGTAAGTAAATCATTCCAGTTTGCACAGATGTAAAGATGGGAAATTATAGAACAATGTTTAATTCCCCATTTCAGATGGCATGTTACTAGAAGCTTTACTGGACTCACATGGGACAAGGGAATGATCGTGACAGCATAGAATGAGTACAACTGGGTTGTAACCTAAGAATAAGATTTTATGAAGGAGATGAATTGTACCTGGGAGGGATTACGCTTAATGGGATGAGTACATGATATCCTGGCAGTCTCTCTGTTGAGGAACAGCAATGCTCAGATGTTGGAAGGACTAGCTTGAGACTGAAATGGCTGTTAGTGTAGTTTGTCCCTCATAAGGCCATTAGCAGCAAAACTCATGAGAAATGGCTGCATTTCCTGGAGGCAAAATTAGTCAGGAACATTGTGTTATTAGGAGAACAATGCTGAAGAGGAATTTCATCAGGCTTGTCTGGCCTACCTCTCACTCTTTCCCTCAAGTCTTGATTTCCTGTTTTATTACTTTTCTCATTGCTGTGACCAAATAACTGTCACGAAGAAATTTAATGAGGAAAGAGTTCATTTTGCTTTACAGCTTGACAGGATCCACTCCATCAAGGTGGAAGAGGCGTGGTGGCAGGAGTGAGTGCAGATGGCCATGCTGTACCTAAGGTTATGAAGCAGGAGGTGGGGCCTGGCTATTAAGCCTCAAGGCCTACCCCAAAAGTCCACTTCTTCCAGCAAGGCTCCACCTTTGAAAGGTTCCACAACTTCCCCAAACCAGCTAAATCAACTAAAGATCAAGTGTTCAAACACATGAGCATTTGGGGGATAGTTTACATTTAAATTGCAACACCTACCTTTTAGGTTGTTATTTTTTTGAGACAACTTCTCTATGTAGCTCTGTCTGGTTTGGAACTCACTATATAGACCAATTTGATCTGAAACAGAGATCAGCTTGCCTCTGCCTTCCAAGTGCTGGGTTTAAAGGTGTGCACCTTGAGGCACAGCTACAACATATGCTTCTATTCTATGCCTTCTAATTCTGTCTTATTCATTTTAGGTCTTTAAGGTGAAACCCACTTTAACATCTAATGTTATGTTCTTACAGCCTTTAACAGCACAAAGTAAAATAGAAAAAACAAACACCTAGAATCTAAAATACAGTATTGAAATATGCTCTCTGTATCCTCTGATTTCCAGGTGAAGTAGTAATTCCTCTGGGAATTCTCAGGTAGTCACTTGGTGAGTGTACAGAGTAGTTCTGATAGGTTACCATCTCTATAACTTCATACGCAATTTTATATTTTGTTAATTATAACTATATGCTATCATCAAAATTGCCACAGATTTCCATTCATCATTTTAATAACCATTTCTTTACTTACCAGCCAATAGTGCAGTTGTACTGCATATTATACAGCTGACCATTACCCAATACAAATCAAACTCATGAAGTCCCCTGCAGACATGCCTGCTGCAACTTCTCACCTTCCTGCTGGATGTGGGTTCCAAGGCTTGCATTCCACTCAGCGCTCCTGCGTCTCAAATCAACTCTGAGGTAGAGTCTCATTTGCAGAGGTACTACCTTTGCATAATTTTATAGCTGGGGATATGAGCAGCACAGATAGATCAAATAAACTTGTACCTCAGCACAAATAATTTGTTCTCTTTTTTCCAAGGCCCGCATCATCCTGTTTAGTTTCTGTCTCTTTCTCAGACCTCCTTGTCATTGGGCAAGTGGTGTTTAAAATAACTTAGGGACCCAGATAGCATATTTCAATACTCTATTTTAGATTCTAGGTGTTTGTTTTTCTATTTTACTTTGTGCTGTTAAAGGCTGTAAGAAGAGAACATTACATGATAAAGTGGGTTTCACCTTAAAGATGTAGAATGGATAAGACATAATTAGAAGGCATAGAATAGAGGTAGGTGTTATAGCTGTGTCCAGGGTCCATACTACTATGGAGTTGCCTATCCAAAGGAGATGAAATCAGTGTGTCAAAGATGCGGGTATTGCAGCATTATTCTCAGTATCCAAGAATGGAATCAGTCCAAGTGTCCACCAATAGAGAGATGGATAAATATGATATGTTTTGTATTTAATGGAATATTATTCAACTATTACACAGATCATTTTCATGGGGTGTTTTTTGGTCAGCTTAGGTAAACCAGGGAGACATTATGTTAAGTGAAATAAGCCAGGTACAGGGAAGATAAATAACCAAACAACCGTGCATATATGTGGAATCTAAACAAGTTGATCTCATGGAAAAAGAAACTAGAATGATAAATAACAAAGACTGGAGTTTTAGAATAAAGCCAGAGTGAGGATGTATGGGTGGAAAGATATATAATAGCAGTTAAGCAGAAAATAAGTTAAAGAGATCTAGTGCACAGTGCAGAGATTACAGATAGGGATGGTCCATTGTGTTCTTGAAAGATGAAGAGTGGATGTTGTGTTCTCAACACAAAACACCAATGCAATAGCTAGATGAATCCTGCACCATGTACGTGCGTCAAAACATTGTGTTGTATGTGACAAATACATGCAGTTTTGCGTGTTAATTAAAAGAAGAAGAAAAAAACTCTTGAGGTCTGCAGTATCCCGCTGCCCTTCCCAGGAGCCTTTCTAGGAACACAAGCTCAGCTGACAGGTGTGGAGGTGAAGGGGAGAAGCTGTGTCTCAGGTGACCCACATCCTGCCCTCTGCCATCGACTGCCTGCTAGCTGTAGGGACTGCCTCTAGCCTTCCCACCCTCTTTCCTACTTCCATCTTTCTTCCTATTAGTGGACAAAAATAGTCATTGAGTTGACTTACTTTTTTTTTTTGTCTTTTCGAGACAGGGTCTCCCTGTAACCCCAGCTGTCTTGGAACTCACTCTGTAGACCTGGCTGGCCTTGAATTCACAGACATCTGCCTGCCTCTGCCTCCCGAGTGCCAGGATTAAAGGCGTACGCCACCACACCTGGCTCTGACTTACTTTTTTAATGAAAAAATGCATAACTGGTAATTTTAAAAAGACGAATTCAAGAGTGCATGTGACATAAGGCTAAGCTCACTCACTACGTCTCAGGGTTCTCTTACATAGAAAACTAGATGGTTTTCAGAAATATCTACATATATAATCAGTTTTGTCTTTTATACATAGCTATGTTTTATGTATGATATATGTATATACATACAGATATATATTATTATAACATAAGATAGAAGCTCTCCATTGACTTAGGATAACATCCCAATTTCCTGCTTTTTTGTTGTTCTTATCTGTGGGCTCATTGAAATTATGACAGAACAGAAACAAAGATTCAAGCAGGTCCACAGCTGCCAAAGTCCAGAAGGATCGGCATTGTCTCAGTGTCAGGGTCTCCCTCAATGGTCTCCTGGTCCAAGGGTGAGACTTCAGGAGCCTACTGGCCTCTCCTTTCTCTCCTCCTCCCTCAGCCTGGAGACATGTCTTACAGGGCTTCTCTAAATCAGCTTCACAGGCTGTGTGTCATGGCCTGCTCTCTTGCTGCGGAGCTCCTCGTTGAGGTGATGGTGATGCACTTGCACACAGTCTTGATAGTGTTCTTCACAGATTTGGTGTGAACACGGGCCTTGTTGGAGGTCCTGGTAAAAGAGTCAAACCCCACAGTAACATGGTCTTCAAGCTCCAGCGGACTTGCCCACCTCTCTTCTGAAATGTGATCTATGCCAGGCTATTTCCTCTTCATTTTCTCCTTTCCATCCTGGAACCCCAAACATCTAGCGTTACTTCCCAAGGGTTTCTGCATGTCTTTCTCACTGTTTAGGGCAGCTTTCTCTCTGACATAGGACTGATGGGCAACTGCCTTCTGTACACATATCCCACACACATTTAGCTGCCTTTACGCTTTGTACAGAAGAACACATCCTACCATCTAAAGGGACACAGATCCAGACTTTTGACCACACTGGTTGGTTCAGGCATCTAATAGTTATGAAGACGGACTCAGAGATGGAGCTCTCTTTTTCCTTCTAAACATGAATCAGTAAATGCTGTTTTTTAATATATATATATATATATATATATATGTTATCATTATAGAAACTTGGAGACAGAAACCAACATATGATTTGGAAATCTCTGAGAAGCAAAGGTGGCTCCTTGATCAAACTGTACACGAAGGTGTTAGGGTTCAGAGAACAATAAATGCCTTTAAGTACGTTAAGCAAAATTTTCTTATTTTTTCTACAACTTGAAGACAATTTAAAGTATCCTCTTATACCTCTCCTGCCTCTCACAAGCCTTATTGTTTCTGATTAACTTTTACTCAGTCTAATCTTTCTAAATGGAGCTTCCTCACAGAGGTTTGTAAATGACCTTCCCAGATGAGGTTGAGGCTCCTTTGTTTGGTGTCCTTACGCTGAAATAGTTTTATCCTGAATACTCATCAAAATTATAGTGAGTGACTATTTTTCCTATCTGTCTTAGTGAGAGAGCATGAAGAGCAGGTAGGCACTGCTCCTGTCTTGTTCACCACGGTTCTACCTAGTACCTCACACAGTAACTGTTGTAAGAAAAAGTTAATGGTAGAATTTATTATAGATAGGATCTTTTTTCTCTCTTCCTCCTCTTCTTCTCCTCCTTCTCCCCCTCTTCTTCCTCATCCTTCTCCTCCTCTTTCTCCTTCCCTTCCTCCTCCTTATCTCCCCCCCCCCCCCGTGCTTCCTTCTCTTCCTCCTCTTCCTCCTCTTCTTCTTGAGACAAGATCTCATGTACTCAGGCCAATCTCGAGCTTGCTATGCAGCCAAGGACAACTTTGAACTTCTGACCCTCCTGCCTCCACCTCCCAAGGGTTGAGATGACAGGCATGTGCCGCCATGTCCAATTGATAACTTGATCGTTCAGTGTGGCTTTTAGATGAGAGGTAACAGCTCTCAGAACTATGCTAATAGTATCCTATCGTTGATCACACTTGGGCAAAATATCCCAAGTCCTCAGGATGTAAATAGGTATTCAGTTTTTTGCCACTGAATCTCTGTGGAGAGGATTTTTTTGTGTAGGCTGAGTGCCATCAAATCCTTCAGAAGTAAAAGTCTTTTGGAGTACTGGGCTTCTGGCTTGAGGCAAGTTACTGAGCTTCTATTTGCACTTTCATTATCTTTGATGTGAGGGTTATGATGGACTCTACTTCATGGGGTCATTGTGAGGACGATATGTGTGATGGTAGATGCCTAACTCAGTAATATATTTTCACTTTTTTAACATCTTATTTGTTTTTGTGTGTGAGTGGGCCACAGTATGCTTATGGAGGTCACAGGACAGTTTATATCAGGGAGTGTTGGTGATTGAACTCAGGTCATCAGACTTGGCAGCAAGAGCCTTTACCTGAGACATCTCATCAGCCTTCAATAATATATTTTCTATCACATAGTAAACATAGTACATAATAATACTGCATGTAGCTACTAAATGGTCTGCTGTGCTGTAAACAATACCTATCTCAATAATACTATTTTCTATCACATAAGAAATAAATATATTACACAATGATACTTCATGTAGCTGTTATAAGTGATATAATATATGAATGTGCCCACCTTAATCATGTTAAGTTCTATCACATAGTAAATAACAAACATATTCCACGATGTTAGCACAGTTGGATATCTGTTTCCAGGGTTGTTGAATGAGATTTCTCTTTACTCTGGGTCTTTCTTTATGATTAACAACTTATATAGAGTTGATTAAATGCTGTGTTTACATAATTATTTCTGCTCACTTTAGATGTTTGTGTAATTCTGTGATTGGGAACAGCTATGTTCTTCAAAGATGAAAATAGATTTGAAGACATGTTTATATTGATTTATTGTTGGTTGTCTGTTAGACTGCAAATAGCTCTGAATGTGCCACTCACTGGCCAAGGTCAGTGCATTTCATGGGGGACAACATGGTCTTGTCTCACTTTAATAACCTGCTTGTAGTCTGGTCAGTCATGGGATCCCTTAAACACAGTAGAATGCTGCTATTGTTTGCATGTCAATGGACAGACGCTCAGTGATAGTGCTTAGGCTGCCAGTCCCTTCTTAACTTGCGGACTGTGCAGTGTTTAAGTAAGAGCTGCAGGTCTCATGTGTTCACACACATGCATGTCACAAGCACATGCAGTTCTGGCTGAGGCAGTTACAACACTTATCAACTGTGTGTTCGAACAAGTTATAGGGTAAGAAATAAGTGCCTTACTCTCTTGGTGTTATGGACAAACATATATTCCCTCTCACTCTCTTTCTGAAGTGTATATATGTGAGCACCTTGTGTATGTTGTGTATATGTGTGAGCAAGTGTATGTGCAAGTGCGCATGCCCATGCATGTGTGTGTGGAAGCCAGAGACCAATATTGGAATCTTCCTCTATTGCTCTGCATCTTATTTTTTAGAGACAGACTCTTGCATTGACTCTGAAGCCTGTCATTTGGTGACTCTGGCTGGTCCTCAATTTGGGGATACACTACCACTGTGTCCCAGTGCTGGGGTTACAGACATGTGCTTGGCTTTTACATGGGTGCTGGAGATCTGAGCTCAGGTACTAAGACATCTGTTCTGCCCTCTTTTATAGAAATAGCCTATAAGCAGCCAATCTTGAGTTTCCAAAGTTGGACGTATTACATGAGGTAGGCTTAAAAGACAGTATTGTCTACCTGGGCAATTTCAACTTTAAAATTCAGAAGAAAGCAGTTCCCAGCTTTCTGCTTCTGCGCATCACCTCGGCACTGCTGAGGGATTCGTTTCCCTACTTTGGAAACAGTCTGTCTCTCTGACATGGAAATTAATGGCAGTCTGGTCTCTCCCACATGCACTCCTGGGCAAGTAGACAGTGATGGCAGAGTTCTGAGATTCTAGGCTAGCGCCAGAGTTCCATAGAAAGTGAGCTGGCTGATCCAACCGTCACCCTTCTCTCTTGCACCAACCCAACACAGTTCCTCATCTCAGGTGACTTTAACCTTGGCTGCAGCAGTTAGCAGCACCTCCACCACAGAGCTGTGGTTTGGCAGGCAAGTACTTATCATGCCCAGCAGTTCAGTGAGAATGTAAAGCTGAAACTCACCATGGAAGACGCAGTTCAGAAGAAGTCATTCTGGTCAAAACCCACACCTTTCAGAGTTTTCTTTTTGTTAAGTTGAAGGTTGATTACTGACTTCATATTCATCTTTAGAATCTAGAAACACACAGGATAGAAAATGACAGGCTCTTTTCCTTTCCTTTCCTTTCCTTTCCTTTCCTTTCCTTTCCTTTCCTTTCCTTTCCTTTCCTTTCCTTTCCTTTCCTTTCCTTTCCTTTCCTTTCCTTTCCTTTCCTTTCCTTTCCTTTCCTTTCCTTTCCTTTCCTTTCCTTTCCTTTCCTTTCCTTTCCTTTCCTTTCCTTTCCTTTCTCTCTCTCTCTCTCTTCTCTCTCTCTTTGCATTTCTTTCTTTCTTTCTTTCTTTCTTTCTTTCTTTCTTTCTTTCTTTCTTTCTTTCTTTCTTTTTTTGGATCTTTTTGAGACAGGTTCTCCCTGTAGCCTCAGCTGTCCTGGAACTTACTATGTAGACCAGGCTGGCCCTGAACTCACAGAAATCTGCCTGCCTCTGCCTCCTGAGGGCTGGTGGTGTGCATCACCAGGCCCAGCTTTCTTTTCTCTTCTTTTTTTCTTTCTTCTTTTCTTTTCTTTCTTTTATTTCTTAGACTAAGTTTTCAGTTCAACGGCCCATCAATTCTCTATTAAGCCACGTATGACCTTGAACTTCGAATCTTCCTGCCTTTATTTCCTGAGTGCTGGATAATAGGCATGAGCTGCCACATGTCTGGTCTGTGCAGTGCTGGGGATTGAATCCAGGGGTTTATACATGCATTCTACCCACTTACCTACATATCCAGCTCAAGACACATTACCACTTATTGTCCAGGTTTTCCACTGAGCCACCAAGGCAGGGAGAGGTGCAGTGATGGTATTGCATGAGGCTGAGTCTGTCTCTCCCTTGGAGACACAAGACACTAACCAGGGGCTGTGGCTTCCTAGGGCATGTGTACTTATTGTACAGATAGTAAATAGTAAAGATATTGATAAAAATAACTAGTTTTAATTGCTTCCTTGGCTAGAGCACTTGGGTTTTCATTTATGTGTGTGTGTGCGTGTGTGTGTGTGTGTGTGTGTGTGTGTGTGTGTACATGTGTACAGACAATCCCTACCAACATGCCCAGACTCATACTTCAGATTTTAATCTTTGCTCAGGTTAGCCATATGGCACAATATTCTCTGGTGATGTTGGTGAATGTCACTATGGTACAGTCCCAAGTCAGCCACCATTATTACAAGGGTGGAACAATAAATTTTCTACAGTGTATAAAGATGCCAATGTTTGTTATATATGGACATTCAATAAATTACATGAAGTATTCACACTCTGGTATTAAATAGGCTTTGTTTTAGATGATCATGCCCAACTGTTGGCTATGGTAAGTTTTCCTGGTATATTTCAGGTAGGTGAGACTAAGCTATGAAGTTCAGTCAGTTAGATTTATTAGACATGCTTTGATGCATAGTATTTCTAAGTTTTTTTTTTAATTGGAGAGTAGTAAGCTCAGTGTAAGTCAAAGGCCTTTGGTATTATCTTATTTAATCACCATTAAAGACCAAAGAGAAACCTTATTCTCTTCATTTCAGGGCTATCTAGGGAATGTGGGAATATTAAGAAAATACTGTACACTGAGTCATACATCTAGAAAGTAGAAGAGCAGGGATTTGAACTCCTGAACTTGGCTAATGAATCAACTAGTCATCAGAGCCTGCAGATGAGAGACTCTTCCTATAGGCCTCTGGGAGAAAGGTATGGGTCCCAGGCTGTGCTGGCTGCCAAGGACAGAATGAGCCTATTGGGCTTCTTTTGCCTTCTCCAACCTTCAGGCTCTTTTCAGAACCCTCTTCTCATATCCTGTTGCCTCTGTCCCCTGCTGGTTCCCACATTCCTTGTCTTTAAGGGCTGGCTGCGGCTCGTTGGCAGATAGCCAATCTGAGAAGTTACTTCATGACTGTGTGTACTGGGAGCAAATGGGTTAATGTGGTCGAGATACTTACAGACGTTTGGCATCGACTCTCACCAATATAATCACAGCTTATTATCCTTCGAGGCAACAATCATTCTTTCATTTGTTCCATAAACACTGAGTGGCTATGATGGCCTGGGCCCTGGGCTGGGTCTGCATTAGTATTTGTGACTGGAGTATTTTGGGAAACGTGATGCCCCATTCATCCAAGTGAGTTTAATGGCTGAGGCCTTGCGCCTTGGCAAGTAGGCTTTTTGGCCCTTCTCAGCTCTCATTAGTTCAATGGTCATTGACTGCTTATCTGAATACTGGTCTCGCTGGCACCACCTTTGAAAAAAGTGACAGAATTTGATTCCATTGTGAAGAAAAAAAGAAGAAAGAAAATAGCTTGTTTGTGGTAAGATTTTTTTTTTTCAGGTTTAGAGAATGGCTTTTTTTCTTTTTCCTGATTGGAAAAATAAAATATATGAAATGGAATTTAACTGCCTTGGAATCTAATTTCAAATGAGAAGTTTCCACTGTTTTTCAGGATGAAATGGCCACAATGTCTCTGTCATTTTTATTTTTCCCAGTTAGTTAGTTTAGGTGACTTGGGTTTTCTTTTGTCTACTTCCAGCCTATGAGAGAGCTTGCTTCTCTAGATAGGACAAGCCCGTGGGACACTGGGTGGTTTTGGTTTGTCTTCCTGACCTTGCTCCTGTGTCTCATATGGGGTGATGCTTATTCGATAGCACATTGTTGACAGTCCCTTGTGACTATGAAATTCCCAGTGTATGGAGCTGTGAGCAGTTAGGAGACTTGGAGCCCCAAGCAGCAGGATTCTGAGATCTAATGGAGACTCTGTCAGGCCTGATTTGGATCTCCTTAATGAGGGTCTGACTGAATTCACCATGTTCACTGGATCTTTGGGGCCAGTGAATAATCCCTTCATCTTCTGCCCAGAATGCATCTGGGGTACAATTGTCATCTCAACCACCCGTGTGTCATAAGTAGTCAGGGGCCATGTGTTTGGTGGGCGGTTCACTAGGTCATCTGAGAAAAGCTGGGTGATGCTTTTGTGTTTTAGTTTTTCCATCTGTGAAAGCATGATTATACTTGCGTGGCTTCTAGGGAAGATTCTAGAAGGGGTGTGACTTGAGGGGCTTTTCTTTTTAAATTTATTTTTATGTATTTTTAACTTTTTATTGAGCTTTTCATACAACCTTTCCCAATCAAGTTTAGTCCCCCATCCATGCCCACCTCCCCTGCCACCAGAGCACATGCATTCTGCTATACATGTTAAGTCCTATCTTGCATCTTTTTCTAAGTCTTTCTTAACTTTTAAGATGTAGAAGTTTACTGTTTTGGACAGTTATTTGAGCAAGTCTTTTGTTGTTGCTATTCCCTTTAATTTTATATTACCCCAAAATATGCATGTATATTTCACACATATACCAAAATAACAGAGTCTGAAAATAAGTTATAGGTCAGTTCCAAGACACATTTGGGATTCATGTTTTAACAGTAATGTTGCATGCAGGTAAAAAGAAATATAACTTTATATTCCTAAGTTACATTGCAAGTTGATGTATGTTTTAATGTACTTTTAAAGAAGAGATTTATTATTTCTCATAAATCTTAGAACTTAGGAAAATAGAGACATAAACTTCAAGCTGTATCTATAGTAGCATCAGTCAATGTGGTTTGATTTTTACTAAAATACTACCCAGGTTGACTTACATATAAGGATTTGGTGCTAGGATCCACAAATGAGGGGCACCATAGGCCATTTGTTTTTTGGGGACTGTGTTACTTCACTTAGCGTAATTGGCTTCTAGTTCCATCCATTTACCTTCGAAGTTCATGATGTCATCTTTCTTTACCACTGTATAGAATTCCATTGTGTAGATGCACCACATTTTCTTCATCCACTCATCAGTTGAGGGACACTTGGCTTGCTTCCAGCTCTTTGCTATTGTGAAAAGAGCTGCAATAAACATGGTTGTGCATGTATCTCTGCAATAGGAAGAATCTTTTGGGTATATGCCCAGGAGTCGTATGACTGGGTCAAGTAGTAGGTTCATTTTGAGTCTTTTAAAGAGTTCTGAAGGAGACCCCCATGGGCCCTCTCCCCCACTCTGCCAATGTCCTATAACACTTCTCTCTCCTTAGGGATGCCCTCCTGACTGCCCGTACTTTGGCTTTTCTGGACTCTTCACACCCTTTCCACCTCTTTACGGAAGAAAAGTTGGGAGTGGCACGAGGGCCTTAGCCCAACCTGTTGGGCCCTCATGATGGGCAGTGGCACTTCTCTCCAAACAGCTTCGCCCCACTGTCTGCGGATGGCAGCCATGTTTGAGGGCACTGGCAGTATCGGTTGAACTCACCGGGGAAGCTCTCAAACTTACCCTTCTCCAGCCCATTACAGTGCACTATCTGCATAGGCTTTCAGACCTTGGTCATTCCTCCCTTCCCCTCTCTGCACCCTCATGTATTCAGGTTTTCTGTCTGTTTTCCTTGGACCCTAGCCCTCGGCCCTACCTTAAGCCCAGCAATACTTCTTCCCACTTCTGCCTCCTCTGGGACTCCTTCTCACTACCGCCCAGAAGCAGTGGAGGCACTTGGGCAGCCAGGCCTCACGGACCCCACCTCCACCAGCACTGTTGAGGCAGCCGCTGGTCTACTGATGGTGAGATGGTCCCCCTCACCACTAAAGGTACCCCAGTCGTTAATAGGCCCCTTATAGCCAGACTCCTAGAGGCACTCTAGCTCCCAGCAGAGGTTGCCATAATCCACTGCCAGGGACACCAGACCTCCATGGATCCAGTGGCCTTGGGCAATGCCAGGGCTGACTCTGTGGCCTGGGGACTGGCCACTGGTCCTGTCAGACCCACAGGGAATATTCTTTTACTCACCCCCTCTTACAAACCTGACTAATGAGCTCCTAAGGAAGGGAGCCACATAGGCCACCTCGGCCCCAGAGATCTGCTCCGATTCCTGGAACCACTCTTTTACCTGGCCAGTCTCTGAGCTCTTATCTTACAGCTTTGTTCCTCTTGCAGACCTGTGCCAAGACCAACCCACGGGGGGCCCTCCAGATACGCCGGCCCCTGCATCAGCTCCGTGGACATCGACCAGGAGAAGACTGGCAGAGAAACTTTGGACATGGTGGCACAGACACTGCTGGAGCACATCATCCCACGTTTGGGGTCCAGAAGCCCTAAAGATCTGGAAATTACTCATCCCATACTGGCCTCAGTCTTCAGGAAGCAGCTAAACTAGGCCAGCCACACTGGTACTGTTTGTTCAGACTAAAGACAGCCCCAACCCAGGATGGGTGGTCTGTCAAGCAGCTGGGACCCCACTACTCCCAGGTTTTCCAGATACCCTCAACGACAGGTCTGAATGGTCAGGCATGGCACCCTTCGCCTTCTGCACCTTCACCCTCGCCTCCTTCTTCTTCTGGGTCATGGTTTTCCTCTGATGCCCTGGCTGCCACCGGTGCCAGATGCTGTAACACTCCTGTCTGGTTGCCCTTTGTCTTGTTATTGTCTCATTTTTCACCTGACCAGGTGATGCTGTGCCAGGTCTGACATACTGCTGGCACATCCATGCTTGGGAGAACTGGACGGATGAAACTGGTGAGCTCACATTTTAGACCCTGTCCTCTGACCAAGACCATCTAACAGGAAGAGGAGCCTCTCCAACTTCAGCCAGGAGACTCCTTCTGATCTCAGCTTCTTGCAGGAACACATCCAGGAGGTCTCCAGAGTGGTCTTTACATCCCTACATCCCTGTGCCCACGGCCCCTCCTGCTCCCAGTTTCCCCTTCCTTAAATGTTCCAGCTCAGCAGGAAGAAGCCAGAGCAGAATTGACACCCCTATACCCTAAGAGTCTGGGATGTTAGGTAGGGGTTCGGGATGAAAAGCCAAGATGGCGTAGACCAGAAGGTCCCCCTTCTTTTCTTGTTGGGACCTGTGTTTGTAAAAGCATGGGAAGAAAGCCCGTGAAAATCACCAGGCAGAACCAACACCTAGTTCCCTATCCCCAGGAGACCTCTGGATCTGAGACCCACTTTTAGGGCCCTGACCTGGCCTAATTGGCCAAATTCTAACAAGTCACCATCTCTCCTCCCCTGACCTACTAAAGTTCCTTCCCCCACCCAGATGTGGTCCTTCACCCCAAAGGGTCATGGATTCGGCTGAGAGAGCATATTTCCTGGAATAAAAGCTCGTCTTTGTTTACTTAAAAAAATAAAAAATAAAAAGTTCTCCGTACTGCTTTCCATAAGGATTGCATGAGTTTGCTTCCCCCCCAGCAGTGGATGAGCGCTCCCCTTTCACCACAATCTCTCCAGCATTTGGTATCTTCTGTTTTCTTGATCATAGCCAGGGGCAAGATGAAATCTTAAAGTGGTTTTAGTTTGCATTTCCTTAATTACTAACAGATGTTGGACACTTTTTAAGATGTTTCTCAGCCATCTTTACTTCTTCATTTGTGAAGTCTCTGTTCAGCTCTTTATTCCATCTTTTGATTGGGTCATTTGTTTTCTTGATCCTTTGTTTTTTGAGTAGTTTATATACTCTGGATGTTAATCCTCTATCAGATGTATCACTGATGAGGTTTCCTCCCACTCTGAGGGTTTTCTCTTCACTTCTTTGTTTCTTTTGCTGTACAGAAGCTTTTGGGTTTAATAACGTCCCATTTGTCGATTGTTGATCTTATTTCTTACACAACTGATTTCTGATTTAGAGTCTTTTCCTACATCTCTGTCTTGTAGGTTATGACAATGTTTTCTTCTAATATTTTCAGAGTTTCAGGTTTGACATTGAAGTCTTTGATCCACTTGGAGTTGATTTTGGTATAGGGTGGAAGGTAAGGGTTTAGTTTTATTCTTCTACAAGTGGTGATCCAGTTTTGCCAGCATCATTTGCTGAAGATGCTGTCTTTCCTCCACTGGGGGGGCCTTTCTAAAACAACTCTGCATAGAAGTTTATAGAAAGACCATCTTGAGGTGGATGGACAACTTTATGGCAAGATAGTCTGAAGAAGAGTGCTTGAAAGAAGTGATGGATGTCCCTGGTATTTTGTGAACTTGGAGGTGTCTCCTATAGGGGCTTCTGAGCATGGAGTTTCTCTGACACAGAAGCTTTCAATTGTGGGCTCTGGCCCAGTTGGGAAAGTAGTTGTGGAATGTGCACAGAGCCCTGGGTTTGATCACTACCATTAGAGCCCTGGGTTTGATCACTACCCCTTCAGAAAACTGGACAGGGCGGCGAGCATGTGTAACCCTAGCACTCAGGAGGTGGAGGAAGGAGGATGAGAGTTCAAGGCCAACCTGGACTACATGAGACTCTGTCTCAAAAAACAGAAACAAAAACAAAAACAACAACCAACCAACCATCCTTGACTGCCGTTTCAGGGGATCCAGTGCCTTCTCCTGACCTCCACAGGCATTGCATGACAGAGGTGCACTTGCATGTAAAACAGGAAACAGACTTATACACGTAAAATAAAAATATCAAATAAAATATTTCTTAAAAATCTGAAACTGTGAGAACAGCATGCATGAAACATACAACAATAAAAAGTCCAGAGTCTTAGTGCTGTACTTCAGACTACGAATGACTGATCCTTCTTGATAGCTTTCATTTTATGCTGTGTGTTCCCTCTAAGCCGCTGAGAATGCACATGAAAAGTAAACACAGGCAGGCACACTGAACAATCAGCACACTCTGACTGTCTTTCTATCATAATTCAGACTGCCTCAGATAGCACAGATAAGATATGCTTCTAGAACACACCTTGAAACAATCAGGGTTTGTTAGGGGGTGACTAAACCTGTTCCATGGAACTCCTTAATGAGACCTCTGGTGCAAATATATCCATGGCAGGGAATGGGTTTTCTTCAACTTCCAGGTCTTGTATTTTCAAACCCTGGCTCGACCTTTTCATCCGAGTTTCATTCGGCAGAGCCTGGCTTTTCCTGTCACGGTCTTCCTTTGCCTCTCCTTCCTTTATTTCTTTGTCACTACCAGCACAAACCAGTTCCTTCATCTTTGCGAATTTCCCACTGGTAGCGCTCCAGCTCTCAGAATCAGTTTCATCAGGGCAACTCATCCTCTGCTCCGCGTGTGATGGGAACACAGTGTTCTTCTCTGCCTTGCCTGGGCTTGCTCATGTGGCTTTGCATAAATGTAAACAGAGGTGCTGCAGCTCTGCCCCAGAGTGGAGGGTGGGACTTCTAGTCAGGAACAAACTCCAGTGCAGGACACAAATGGTGCTGGTTCCAAGGCTGCTGTGCTTGTAGAGGATGGACTCTCTCTTGTGAGAGAAAGCCTCAAGCTGGGGAGTCTGAGCTTGAGGGTTCTTTTGGGAGAAATGCCTCCCCAAATTCTGAACTGCAACAATCTGAATGTGTACATTATTCTACCCTTTAAAGATTTCCTGGGATGTCATTTCTATCATAAGGAAATAGATGTGTGGTTAAAGTTTTAAATGACAATTCCACAGTGCATTGTTTATACTAGCTCAACTCTCAAATACTTAAATCTCCAGAAGAAGAATTTCAGTAGACAAACCATGATGCCTCTCTGCCTCTTGCTTTTAGATGCTTCTATCATTTACAATGAAGATGCACATAGGGGCTTTTTAGATTTCAGATTGAAGGATACTGTTGGAGACCTTTGTGAAAGGTATCATTTCTCATTCATCTCCAGAAACAAGTCCATACATTCAGCATGTCATAGCACGATACATTTGAACACACACTTGTCCAGCATACAAAGATTAAGAGAGCTTCATATGAAAATATTTGACAATTTGGATGTATGGAATAGTAGAATGAACAGATTATAAAAGTATAATCCCATTTTTAAAAATATACAATGTCCTATTATATGTGTAAAGAAAGGCTTCTGAAAGCTGAACATGATGTAGCTAACAGTAACTCTTTGGGGGTGATGTTATGGTTTGAGTCAGCCCCTTCTTTTCCAACTCTCCCTTCCTTCTTCCCTCCCATGTTTTTTGTCCCCTCCCACTTCCTCTCTTCCAACCTTTACTGTTTTAACCTTTTTCTCCTCCTTCTCCTGGCTTTTCTTTTTTCCCCGCTTTTTTAAAAAAATTTTATTTATTTCTGTATGTGTATCAATTTCTGTATGTGTCTGCATGATGATGATGATGATGATGATGATGATGATGATTGTGTGTGTGAGTGTATGATGTGTGTGTGGATGCCTACACGCCATGGCATGTGTGTAGAGGTCAGAGGACAACTTTATTGAGTCGAGTCTTTTCTTCCACTTTCATACAGCTTCCAGTGATAGAACTCAGTTCGTTCTGCTTGTTTGTCAAGGACCTTCAACCCTTTGAGACATCTCACCTGCTCCTTCTTTGTTTGAGACAAGGTCTCAATGTAGCCTAAATTGGCCTTAAAATCTGGGCTTCTGCCTCTGCCTCTCGGGTGCTGGGATGACAGGCGTGGGCATTATTTTTGTCTTCTAGCCTTCCTACAACTGTGTTTATAAGAAGAAACATGTCATTTGAGCTCATTCTACCCTGTTTGTTTGTTTGTTTTTGGTCTTTTCAAGACAGGGTCTCTCTGTAGCTCCAGCTGTCCTGGAACTCACTCTGTAGACCAGGCTGGCCTTGAACTCACAAAGATCGCCTGCCTCTGCCTCTCAAGTGCTAGGATTAAAGGCATGCGCCACCTCGCCCGTCTACCCTGTTTTTTTAAAGAGCTGTGATGATTCTGGCCAGTCTGCAAGAACACATGGGAGCACTGTTGGTGAGGAAGCACTAGGAGGAAGGGATCACAGAATGAGAGGATGGTATTTCTGAGGCATACAAATGAAGGAGCTGGATGAACTTCTTTTTGGCATATCATATAGGAAAACCACATTTAGAGAATTCCAACAAATCAGAACAAATTCATACCTGTCAAAGCCACACGTGACAATGGCGAAAAGCTAGTCTACAGACAGTCTTTAGAGTGACATGAAGAACTGCATTTGCATGCCTGGAAAGTTTTTTGAGGAAATACTTCTTGCAGCTCAAAGTCCTTGTGGGTTACAGTTGGGATACTCCTATTTCTTTTGCTTTTGAAGGGGACTAGAAAAGGCTTTTTTGTTTCTAAAAAATTGTTTTGCAGACCTTGCTCTCTTAATTTAAACCTGAATGCCCTGTATCCTTCTATTTCTCAGCAAGTGTCTTTAGGAAAAGATAAGTTAATATTTGGATTGCAGGGATATCTGCTTGGTGTGCATGCTCACTGTCTTGAATTACCAGATATCATCATCTTCATCCCCATTTTCTGTGGCTTGTGTGGGCGGGGTGGGCATGGGCCAGCCTAGGATGTCTCTGTTGTTCTGTCTCTTTCCCTCTCCTTTTTTCTCCCTATCCCATAGTGATAGATTCAGAGATAGATACAGCCTATCCAAAGGGAGCTTTGGACAGAGCCAAGTGTATCAGTTGGGAAGATGCGACCCTGGATTGGCTCTGGGTCCAGCTGAAGAATGAAGCAGAGCGGAGCCACAAGAAGGAAGACGGTGTGGTGAGCATCACACCGAGCCTTCCCCCAAACTTGTATATTACCTTCTCATTCAACTTTCTCAAAAATTCTTTTTAAGAAAGGAAGCAGCCTCAGGAAGGCTAAGTCGCTTGTATAATATCCCTCTATGAGTAGCACAGATCCAGACTCAAATCTAAGCTATGCTTGATTCTAATATTCTGGCCTCAACCAGTGTCATGTCAGCTAAGCAGGGTTGCTCTAGCAGCTGGGGATTTGGACAACGTGAACATTCAATTTTAGCTTCAATTGATAGATGTTGCAAAGATCCTAAATGAGTACTTACTAAGCATCATAAGTACTGAGGCTGAGTACTGTTCACCTTTACTCCCCCTTACAGTGCTCCTGTCATGACTCTGGTGTGCTTTGAGTAGCAGACTGTGCTAAACAGAAGGACCCTCACCAACTTCTGCATCTTTATATTACAGCCTAAGACCTGTAGTAAATTCTGCCTTATTGGATGTGTAGATGTCTGGGGACTCATTGCTCTGGGACTTGCCTTTGCCCCAGAATAGTAGACTTGGGGATGGTATATGGCCCCCATCAATCCAGAGTGAACTTTTTTTTTATTTGTAAAACCAAAACAAGGAGTTTTATCAGTTTGGAGCCCTTTCCTCTTTCCTTTAGGGTTTGTTTACATTTTATAGAGAGTAAGAGTTCTGTCTTGAAAACGGAACAAAATGAGGTAAACACTAGCCTGGGAAATATGGTTCTGACTCTCTCTGGGAGGTCTGCAGCACACCCATAACATCCTGTTCTTCGCAACAGCCTGTGATGTGGTAGATAACACCCCCACTGCCTACCATAGCCGACTCTGCTTTCATGAAGGTGCTGCTTCAAGAGACCCAGGAAGTGGACCACAGGCCCTCCTTTGTCACTCTTAAAGATCCCATGAGAAGTATTAGGTCTTTAAGTCTTTGGGGGATATTCTGGCACACTAGGATTTTCCTAGAAGTCTAGAGGATAGGAAAGAAATCTACAAAAGCAAACCAAGAAAAGTCATTTGCTGTGCATAGGAAGAAGCTGCTTTGTGGCCCTATAGAGTTAGGAATGGCACAGTGGCTTTGTGGAGGCCAGATGTGCAAACAATGCAAGGTTGAAACAGGAATGTAAGTGAAAGTGAGGCCCCCCAACTTTCAGGACTCTGAGATTTCCGACATTTGATCTTTCCTTTCAGTAGGGGTAGGAGGGGAGGAGCTAGGAAATAGCTTTTTAGACAATACATTTATTAGTGTTTCAATCGACTTGTGTGTAAATATTATATCACTTCCAGAGATATAGATTTAATAAGGAGTGGAATCTTGCTCCTGTGCTCAGGCAGCTGGCTGAACATTAGTTCATTGTGTTTGGAGATCCTGAAGGCCGGTGAGTCCCACAGAAGGGAAGGTGATTCTGTTCTGCTTTTTGCCATCCAGGAGATGGGCACTGGCAGGGTATCATATTGTTTGAGGTCTTCTTTAGCATAATGTGTGTCTTATGATTGTGCTTCTCATGTAGTTCAAAAGCTTGTTTTATCCTGAAAGAAAGTACATAAGATGCCTTTTTAAAAAGTTCCAGTGCTGGGCGTGGTGGCGCACACCTTTTATCCTAGCACTTGGGAGGCAGAGGCAGGTGGGATCTTTGTGAGTTCAAGGCCAGCCTAGTCTACAGAGTGAGTTCCAGGACAGCTGGGGCTACAGGGAGACCCTGTCCCGAAAAGACCAAAAAAAAAAAAGTTCCAGAAAATGCTTTAAACAGAAGCACAAGCTCCTTTGTTAAATCCAGGCTTCTTGAATAGGAATACGAAAGAACAAAGTTTGGCCATGTACAGTTCTATGTCTGTGAATCTTAAAATCAATCAGGGAGCCCCTGTTCTGGTCTTCCCTCACTGGTCAATAGATAACTCAGATGGCTGCCTTTGGCCACTGATCCACCGGGACCTACAGACATGACTCCAGGACAGGTCAGTCTTCAATGCAGGGCAGGAGTATGGACTGCAAGGTGAATATTAGAAGCCAATGACTGAAACATGGCTGGGTGGATGTAGGCAGCATTAAGGCATGTTACAGTAAGGCCTAGCATAGGGTGAGAGGATCCCTGGGAGGATTGTGTCTTAAAAGCTGGATTGTTAAAAGAAGAGAAGTGGCAAAACCCACTTTAGCTCTTTCATGTTAAAAAAAAAAATATCTGGGGCTGGGTGTGGTGGTGCATGCCTTTAACCCTAGCACTTGGAAGGCAGAGGTGGGGACGTCTCTGTGAATTTGAGGTCAGCACAGTCTACATTGGGAGTTCCAGGCTAGCCAGGTCTACACAGTGAGCCCATGTCTTAAAACCAAACCCAATCAAACCTGTTTCTGTCTGTAGGAGTCCACCATTTTTTAGAGTGTGATGGTTAAGAATTATAACTCTGTAAAAGCCTAGTTTCTTTTAGTTATGAAGCAGAGGAAATGTAAATTCAGGTGCGTGAAACAACTAATGCACCTGAGAGGCACATCCCATGCCTATTTATGCATTCAGTCATTTGACTAATAATCATGTGTGGAGTGAAGCCAGTACTTGTCAGGCATGGAGCAAGGTGGGAGGGAGCAAATAAATAGAACATTTTTAGATGATCCTGCTTTCATGAGCACCTAAGAAATCATAAGGGAGAGAATGACCAGCTTTCTGGGTAGAAGATATGCTGGGAAATCTTCCTGGAGATGGTTTCTTCTATGCAGTGTTTACGAATGAAAAGGAGGTTTATGTGGGAAATTCTGCAGTCTTTTTAGACTAAGGCAATAAATAGCATGAACCAAGGCACAGTCCGGTTTGGTGAGTCTGCACTAGTCTGTGATTTGTTAGCACAGTATAGGCTGGTGATTGCACAGCATTTAAATCCTGCAAGGTCTTAAATGTCTCTGCTTTTGTGGTCAAAGACATGGCAGAGTGTTTGGTTAGCATTCATAGACTCCAGGATTTGATCCCCAGCATTGCATAAATGAGGCATGGACACCTCTGAAATCCCAGGTTCAGTAATTCAAGGTCATCCTTAGCTACATAATATTAGGGGTTACCCTGAGCTACATGAGACTCTGTCTCAGAAAAGAAAAGAGAAGGAAAGAAAAGGTCTCTGGTTTTGTTCTGAGCAAAGGAACTTGACAGGACCGGAAGCCCTGACCTCATAAACACACAGCAGCCAGCAGCAGAGACGGAGGGGAAAGCCAGATGAGTGTGAGCAGACCTTGGCTTTCAGGAAGCACGGACATTGGGACTAGAACTGTAGGAATCCGCTTCTCAAATAAGCTTTCTAGAATAATATTGCAACTTACAATTTTGAGGGAATTGCTGTTTTTTTTTTTTTCCTTCAGTGTAGAATATATTAAAAAAAAAAAAAAAACCACTTCTAGCTTCAATTTTAAAATGCCTTAATTTGAGAGCCCATTAGTCACGAAGGTGTTTCCATAGCAAATGTATGTGGGCTGTCCTAGCTTTGTTGGCAATGGTTCAAGGGAACTTCTATCATTAAATTGGGACAAGGCCTGGCAGGATGAGTAGAAACTCCAGGGCACTGTTCCCAAAGCACGAGGCCCCCCATTTAAGGGCAAGATAAAGGAAAGGCACAGAGCTGGAGGAGAGATGCTGGAAGGAATGCAAGTAACAAAGGGAAGATAAAAATGGAAATCACAGTTCAGTGTGAATAATAGGAATGCAAATGGTGTCGCTAAAATAGGAAGGAACATTACTTTTGAAAAGGCAAAGCAAGGGAAGATTGTAGTAGAAAAAGCATTTCGCGTGGTAAAATTGTACACTGTGTGTTCCTCTCAGAGGCAAAGCCGCCTACTCTAATTTTTCCCAGCACGATGCTGTAAGGCTATGAACTTGGTGAGTCATTTTAAGAAGGTTTACTATAGAATCCCAATTGGAATTAAAAAAAATACATTTTGATTAAATCTTTGATTTTTTTCTGGCAGCCGCCTGCTAATGGTCCCATTTTATCACCCAAATTTTTCACTAGGGATAGCAAGCAACACTTAAAAAAAATCAGTAGGTTTGTGCAACGATGTCTAAGGTTTATTGTTAAGTGAAAAAAATGATCGTGGTAAAAATATATACAGCATGCTAATATGCATCTACGAAAAAGTAATCTGAATATAATTTTTTTAAAAAATAAAAAAAAAAACTTGCAGGAGAGGTTTATTTATTGGAGAATGAGAAAGTGAGGTGGAAGAATTAGAAACTAGATATGTCTGACTATATTTTGTTTTCGTTTTGAATTCAAGCATCCTATAAATGTTAAACATGATCATAAAAATTAACTAAGAAGACAAAGCCATCTTTAAAGACTGAAAGTTAAATGACAGAAATGGAACTGAATCTCAAATTAGTGTCACGATCAGAGAGACAAATCATTGCAAGTGATTCAGTCTAGAGATATACCCCAGGGAAAACAAAAAATATTATTTCCTGTCGGTAAGAATGTGAATGCATATAGCCAGTACTGCAAACAGCTTAGAGGCTCCTCAAAAAAGCTAGAAGTACCGGGCTGGAGAGATGGCTCAGCGATTAAGAGCACCGACTGCTCTTGCAGAGGACCTGGGTTCGATTCCTAGTACCCACATGACAGCTAAGAACCATCCTCAACTCCAGTTCCAGGGGAATCTGACGCCCTCTTCTGAGCTCCATGGCATTGCACGACATGGGTGCACCAACTACTACTGTCTACATGTAGACAGTAGACTCATACACATAAAAAATAATAAATAAAAAAAATTAAAAAAATCTAGAAGTAGGAATCATATTTGAATTAGCAATCTCATAACTAGATTATACTCCAAAGAAAGAAAATCAGTGTTTCAGATGACACTGTAATCTCATGTTTATTCCAGTACCATTCACGATATCAAGATTTAGAATTTACCCAAATGTCCATCACTGGATAAATGATGGAGAAGATGTGGTAGCCATGCACAGTGCTGTATTCTCAGCCTTAGAAAGAACAAAATACTGTCATTTATGGCCATGTGGATGAGCCCGGGGGACAGTGTGTTAAGCAAAGTGAGCAGGACACAGAAAGACAAATACACTGTGTTCCCACTTGTTGGGAAGCTAAATAAATTGATTCATAGAAATAAAGAGTAAAACCGTGATCACCAGAGGCTGGGAAGAGTAAAAGGAAAGACCGGCTCATGGTAGAAAATGAAAGTTCTAGAAGAGGAGTAACTTCTAGCGTTCTGTAGTAGCCCAGTCACCATAATTTACTGTATATTCAAAATGGCCTGAAGAAGACATTTATTTTATTTTTCATTAATTTTTAGGTTAGCATATGAAGTATCGGGTTTCGAACAGGCACCCTCATTTACATGTATCATCATACTTTGCTCCCAATCTTCCCCTCCCCCTTCCAGCTGGTTCCCTTTTAGAAGAGAGAGTTTTGAATGTGCTCACTACAAGGAAATGTAAGTCTTTAGGGGATGGATGTGCTTCTTATTCTGATTTGATCACTGCATACCATAAATATATGTAGTTGTTTGCACTAATTAAATAAATTAAACTGATCATCCTAATCTTATTGCTGGTGATAATGTTACTATTTTAGGCCTCCTTCCTTTCTTTTCCTTCTCTCCCCCCCACCCCCGTGTTGTCTATGGATAAAGCAAATGAACTATACTTTGGGGGCATAGAATAAAGGTAATTCAGATTTAAGAGCCTATGTAAATTCCTGCAGTTTTGGATTTATATTGTATTTATAATTATGAAATGTAATTGTGCTCTATTTTATTTTTTTAATATTTATTTATTTATTTATTTATTTATTTATTCATTTATTTATTTTATGTGTATGAATAGACTGTCTGCATGTAGGTCTGTGCACCCGTGTCGTGCAATGTCGCAGAGATCAGAAGAGGGCGTTGGATTTCCCTGGAACTGGAGTTCTCCTGGAATTGGAGTTACAGATGGTTCTCAGCCGCCATGTGGGTGCTGGGGATCGAACCTGGGTCCTCTGCAAGAGCAGTTGGCGCTCTTAACCACTAGGCCATCTCTCCAGCCCTGTGCTCTATTTTAAATTCAGAAAAAAATAGATTCTTTGGCTCTCCCTGCAGAGGAGAATTACAAATAAAACAAGCATGTGAAACAAGGGTCCCTAATGCTCATTTACAAGGTTCAGAACCCAGCACACAGACTGGGGTATTTCCATAGAAAGACCCACTCGAAGAAACCAGGGTTGTTTGGGAAGGAATTGTTCACAGACCTCAGGCAGGAGTTACTTAACAGGAACCTGGAATAATTCATCATTCCAAGGGGCAGCAAAGTCTTGAGTGACATGTGGGTTACATCTAAAATACTCTGGAGCCAACTAAGAAAGTCTGTCTTTAGGCAAAGATTGGACATTTGATCCTCAGTAAAATACAACTGCAAAGAATTGAAACATGTCAAATATGTTTTAAATCGGTAGAACTATTAAAGCACACATTTGTGCACCCAGCCAATAAAACCATTCAAAACCCCAAGACCGTTGGTCATCTTTAGAGGATGTCAAGTAAATAACTCGCCAATTTGAAATTGAGTAAATGAAAAGCAAGAAAGATCAAACATGTGTTCTCTTTCCCATATACTTCATCACAAGGTAACCAGATAGCAAATAGTCTTTGACTCAAAATTAAAGTGAAGTTGTCAGACAACTAGAGAAATGAGAACATAGCAGCTAATTATCAATGTTTTATACTTATCTTAGTTACAATAATGATTATGGTTATATTTAAGGAAAAGCTCTTCCCCTTTATATGTATTTGTGTGTGCGTGTGTGCACACGCCCGTGCATCTGTTTATGTATCTGTGTAATGATGTAATGCCTTTTTTACTTTGAAATAATCTAGTGAAATGGAAGGGAAGGGACTTGAACAGGGGCTTATAATTTCTCAAGCCGATATATGGGTGTATATTGTTATTATGATATTTGGGTGTGTATTGTTATTATGATTGATATATGGTTGTATATTGTTATTATGATTGATACATGGGTGTATATTGTTATTATGATATATGGGTACATATTGTTATTCTGTTATTCTTTAGTATATGTTTGCAATTTTTCAAGCCGATATATGGGTGTATATTATTCTGTTTTCTTTGGTATATGTTTGAAATTTTTCATTTAAAGTGTTTTAAGTCAGTCAATTACTTTGTTGTTTTCTCTGCCCTGTAATCTGACAACCCTGGTTTCCACTGTATTTTTGTGCTCATGTGGGAAGCACTCAGTAAATGTTTGGAAACAAGCCTAGACAGTGTCTCTCTAGCACTGTTCAAGATTTTCATTCTTCAAGAAGACTGGACAGAGGGAAAAATAATTCTTCGGGTTCAGGTCACTTAGTGGGCAGTTCATCTGGACAGTCAGGAGCTTTCAGACATCTGATGTCTAGAGTTCTAGGAGAGCCTCCAGCCCGCTAGTGTCTTTATCTATCAGAGAGACTTAACACCACAACACAACGTTTCTCAATCAGCTGCTCACCAATGGCCTGGTGAGTCTTGTGACTGATTAAACCCCCAACTGCAGGAAGGCTGGCTGGCAATTATTTTATCATAAAGCAGTTGGGCTCCTGACTAACTTTGTTCAGCAAGGACTTATTTTTTTTTTTTTTATGCAAAACAAAACTCGGTTTCAAAACATTGCACAAAGTCGCTGTGAGGAATTCGCTGTCATTCAGTTTTACTCTACAGAATCTTTCATTTATGATACACTTTTATATGAATTCTTTGATATTTTCCCCTCCTCAGTTTATGTTTATCGAACAGCAATTCACATCTCTGGCTTCTTGAATCTGGCCTTTCTTTTTCCTCTTCTGATCTCATTTCCATTTCTTTATTATTATCATCATCGAATTCTTGTGTGCATGCATCATGCATGTGTTTGCAGACACTCGCGTATGCGTGTATGCATGCCTGTGCATATTCACACATGCAGATGCCAGAAGTTGGTATCAGGTATCTCCCTCTATCAGTCTCCACCTCATGTTTTGAGACAAGGTCTCTCACTGAATCTGGAGCTCATGAATTCTGTAAGACTACCTGGCCAGCCCAGCTCTAAGGAGCCTTTTGTCTCCGCCTCTCCAAAGCTAGGGTTCCAGATCCCTGTTTTTATGTGGGTGCTGGGAATCAGAATTCAGGTTTTCGTGCTTGTGGAACCAGTGATTACTGACTGAGCCATCGCTCCAGCTCCTCGTCTAATTCTTGTGCGGTTTCTACAACCTCATGATTCTATTTATTTAAAAAGTTTTTTCACATAGAAATAATTCTTTCATTTCTGATGGTTTCAACATCTTATTTTTGTTTCTCTGACAGTGTAAGTCTTTTCATAGTGTTAATGATGCAGCCCAGTGCCCTTTTCTTGCTAGACATTTCTCTCCCCTCAACGAAGAAGAACAGTTTTTCTTCCGTTAAATTATGTGTTTTATCCACATTTCGTTTTATGTTTTGTTTTATATGTTTTGTCTTTGCTTTTTATGCTGGAAGCTTTCTTCCAATATCTGGTGACCTTTGGGTATTCTAATTAGCTGACTGAGTTGTATGCCAAAGGTTGGGTTTTTTTGTTGTTGTGTTTGAGACAGGGCTCACTCTGTAGTTCAGGCTAGCTTCGGATTTGCTGTGATCCTCTTGCCTCAGCCTCCTGAATGTGAGGTATGGATCTTATTGATTACTGTATTTCCTGTGCAGTTATTTCCTGAAGGCCTCCAAAGGTGATATTAAAAACATATGATGCAGGGGCTGGAGAGATGGCCTAGCAGTTAAGAGCACCGACCGCTCTTACAGAGGACCGGGGTGTGATCCCCAGCACCCACATGGCGGCCAAGAACCGTCCGAAACTCCAGTTCCAGGAGAACTCCAGTTCCAGGGGAATCCGACACCCTCTTCTGACCTCCGCGGCATTGCACAACACGGTGCACAAACCTGCATGCAGACAGTACATTCATACACATACAGAAATAAATAAAATAAAATTTAAAAAAATTAAAAAAAATATGATGCAGATAGAATTCAATAAGAGCAGGTATCCACACCATCAGAACACATTAATGACAAATGACTCATTTAAGAGAGCTTACAGGCTGGACTCTACCTCATCTTGCTCTTTCTTGGATAAGATTGCTGGCTCCGACAAGACTCCTCCTGGCTCTTGTCTTGAATGAGATAGAGGGAGACACCTGTCAGGTTTGGAGAGGCTCCAAAGCCTTTTAATGCGGGGCTTTCATTTGCTCTGTCAACTGTAGTTTTTATCTTTGGAGTACAGAACTTTTCAGATTCCATTTTGCAGAATCTCTGCTTGCCTGCCTTCTTCAGGAAGACAAGATTTAGTTACTCAGCTCTCAGAATAGGGAGCATCCTCAGAGTCCCATGCCATCTTACTCAGACTTCTCCTTGAGTTCACCCCTCAGCATCATCCTTCACCTTCACTTTGAGATGGAACCTTCTACAGAGTCAGATTGGTTTGCATTTCTGCTGTACGAAGTGTTTTCCAGTTGGCATCTGTGTCTTCAGGTAAAGTTGAGCCTTTTCTGATCTATTAAATCAATTCCTGCTTGTCCAGGGCCTTTCCGGGTTGTCTTTCTTTTTATGACACAAACCTCATCTGCTGTCATTTTCTCCCCTAATTCTCTTTGCTGTTACTGATTTAATAATGCTCTCTCTGTTTCTCCTTTTCTCTCTCTCCCTCTCCCCTTCCCCTTCCCCTCCGTCTCCCTCCTCTCCCCCATCTCCCTCTCCCCTCCCTCTCCCTCCCCTTCCCTCCCTCTCCTCCCCCCCCCCGCTCCCCCCCCTTCTCCTTCTTCCTTTCTCCTCCTATGTGGATGCTTAATTTCTTTTTAACTTTTGTTGTTGTTGAGACACGATCTCCTTCTGGCCCTGGCTGGTCTGAAAGTTGCTATGTAGACCAGGATGGCCTCAATTTCACAGAGATCTGCCTGTCTGTGCATCCCTAGTGCTGTGGGATTAAAAGCATGCATTTAAAAAGCTTCTAGTATTATTTTAAAGGGAAAATAAAGAGCAAATAATTATTCCATTTAGGTATTTTTTTTTTTTTTTGACCAGGCTGGCCTTGGACTCACAAAGATCCACCTGCCTCTGCCTCGAGTGCTAGGATTAAAGGCATGTGCCACCATGCCCCGCTTTTTTTTTTTTTTTTGATAACTATAAGTTTTAACTACATAAGCCGCAGAGTCACAGAGTTCATCAGCATTTATAAGTTCCCAGAAAACAATATGAAGAGTGATAATGTATTTTCATTTTCTTATGCTTCACCAACTCCAAATTTGGAATCCTTTGACATTTTAATTCAAAATTACAATAAAATAGTAAGTTTTTTTTTTATTATGCATTGATGATTTAGATTTTATTTCTTTTTCTTGTACCAAATCTTCTCTTACTTTGGCTTTGAGTTTTCTTGAAATATGTATTTGTGTGCTTACACTCATTTCCGATGATAAGAGCCTGAATGGATATGGGGACAGGACAGAGAGCCTGCTAGGAGACGATCATGCTGCTAGGTGGAAAAGGTCATCTTCATGCCGAACTGTATCTACTTGTTTCTGCTTGTGAGCAAATGCTCTTTTGTCTTTTGGTTTTGGCATAGTACAGGGGGTAATGGGTTAGCTGGTCAGCCAGTCACTAAACGTACTATGTCCATTAATCCCCAAGCAGTTCTTTGACCCCTCCCCGTCTGTCTGAAGTTCCCATAATCACTGCATACAGTTTGCTGATGTGTGTTTTGGTGTTCCTGTCTCACTGTTCCACCAAGAGCTGCATCCTGTTGACTCCGTATCATTTGTGACTTTTTCAGCATCTTTACTGTTAACATCATTTCTTCTTATTTTTCGTACTGTTGAGAATTTAAAGGTGTGGTGGGGCACACCTTTAATCCTAGCACTTGGGAGGCAGAGGTAGGTGGATCTTTGTTAGTTCAAGGCCAACCTTGTCTACAGAGCAAATTCCAGGACAGCTGGGCAACAGGGAGACTCTGTCTCAAAAAGACCAAAAAAAAAAAAATTTATGTATTTATTTTATCAGAGTTAGAATCTGTATTTTGTTCCTATTTCTGCACACACACACACACACACACACACACACATACACACACACATGCATGTACAAGCACACACAAAAACCATAATATCCCTGTTCACCAATCTGCTACTATTGTTTTCCATTGTAAAAAATCTTATGTGATCTTCTTTCAGTCTTGCCCCTCCTTCTCCCTTCTCCTTCTCTCTCTTTCTTTTTGAGACAGAGTCTTGCTCCTCAGCTCAGGGTGACCTCAATCTTGTAGTCTTCCTTCCTCAGCCTGTTGAGTGCTAGCATTATAGATGTCCACCACCTCACCCAGCTATTTATTCCAGTTTGCTTAGTATAATCCAACCTGCAGACCTTTTTAGGTAGCCTCAGATTAAAAAAATATGTAACTAATTCTGATGTTCACTACGTGTGTCTACTCTGTCAAGTGGCAAGGAATATATCACCAGTACAGACTCTCACTGGTACTCAAGGCATCTGAAGAGACACAATGGTAGGAAGGAGAGCCAAGCACTATAAGGGAAGTAGCGTTGTCTAAAGCAAGCATCTTTAAATGTGTTTATCTCAGGGGGGCTCTGTAAGCTTCTTGAAAGAAGTGGATACTTTCTCTTCCCGCACTTTTAAAACCATCTCATTTTATGGAATAGCATTACTAAATTTCTTGATATTTTAATCATTGCAAAGAATAATCAATATTTTTAAAAATTAAAAAAATTTTTTTATTTTTATTTATTTCTGTATGTGTACGAATGTACTGTCTGCATGCAAGTCTGTGCACCCGTGTCGTGCAATGCCGCGGAGGTCAGAAGAGGGTGTCGGTTTCCCCTGGAACTGGAGTTCTCCTGGAATTGGAGTTTCAGACAGTTCTCGGCCGCCATGTGGATGCTGGGGATCGAACCCGGGTCCTCTGCAAGAGCGGTCGGCACTCTTAACCACTAGGCCATCTCTCCAGCCCCCTAGAATAATCGATATTTTATCAGAATGTTCTCTGACAGGATCTTGCAATGTAGCCCAAGTTGGCTTCAGTTTCATGCCTCTCCTCGAGTGTAGGATTACCGATATGTATCATTATGCCTGGCCAAAATTTGTGGGTTTTTTGTAGAATATTATTTAAGTTTATTTTTATGAATCTTTTTAGTATGTCACTCATGTTGGTCTCAAACTCTTGATCCTTCTGCCTCAGCCTCCTGAGTTCTAAGATTATGTGTGTGCTGCCACTCCTGGCTATCTCTATGCTCTTTAAGGTAGTTTTCATCTCTTGGTGGCTATTACTGCTCTTATAATGGATTTTGAAATTATAATGTAAAGTCTTAGAATATAATTTGGTTTCTAAGATTTCATTTTAGTCATTTTTTGCATTAGAGTTTACGTTAGAGTTTATGTCATTGCATCGTATGAATAAAACACATGTCAGGATAGGTGGTTTGCCTGAGTTAATGCAGTGTTCTTACACCGAAGACATTGTGAATCTCCTTGTGCAAACTCATCTCTGAGAAATTCTGTCCCCAGTTCCGATTTCATTGCTTATGTTGATTCAGAAAAAGTGGGCAATATGTAAACAATATTCTGCTAAATGGCAAGATTTTTTTCATGTTAATGCTTTTGACAACTTGAAATCTGTGCATTGAGAGGATGTTTATTCCAAGCGCTCACGATCTGATTTCTGTGCTGTCAGTGAGACTGTTGTCTTCCTGGCTAGTACTCATCATTCCCGTACATACCCATGTGACTCATGCACGTCTTTATATTTGACTTGGAACTCCCTTTGCTGTGTGTATTATTATCACGACAGAACTCCCTGCCTCTGACGTTTGTGTAGATTTGGAGGCAAGTAAAAACGGAAAGATAAAATGACCTAGGGCATTTTGCAACAGAGAGAAAGGTACTCAACAATAGATTTCAGGTCTGTCATTGTTTATAAGAAAAAATTAGGTACAGAAAGACAACGTGTGGTTATATTTTCACAGCTGATCAGCCACAAGGCACAGCAGTGTAAAGGGTGTGTGTCATGGGTGGGTGGAGAAGGTCTTACAGATCTCTTCTATTACCGCTTCCAGTCAGATGATTCAGGCTAAGATGATGCCAGATCTCAGAGATCTAAACCTGCTCTTGGCTCCAGAAGGCAGACAGTATATATCAAATTTCTGCCTTGCTCGAGAAGGAATTTGTATAGAAATTTTATTTTTTCTAGTTGTTTATTTTTCTCCATCAACTGTAGTCCATCATATGCTATTTGAGAATCTGAAGTAAACTAGGCTTGTAAGGTAAGTCTCAAGTGACCACAGGATAGAGCGTGCATGAATGGCACCTTAGCAAAAATGGGCCTTGCCAAAGACCAAATATAATAAGCTAGTATTTACTTTTGAGACCTTGAAAGAGTTCTGGGCTATTCAACTTGAACTTTTTGTTTAAACACTAAACTGTTTTCTGTATAAAAACAAACAGTCCCAATGAGTACAAGCAAAGTGTCCTGAGTAATCTGCTCTGCTTTGTCTAAAGCCTTTTATCAGGCTTGAATGAATAAAGAACAGGTGTTCTCTCCCCCGTCCCTGTTTGCCATATAACACAGGAGTGGAAGCTTAGATCGCTGTATACAGTCAGAGGCCTCATTATGATGTTTTTCTCAAACATGGGCTGCATCTGTGATGGCAAGCTCATAAGGTGTTGTATTGTTCAGTGATGTCATAGTTATCTTAATTTATGTACACCATGATGTTCATGTGACAAAATTTCTTAACAACACATTTTTCAAAGCATGTCCCTGTCATTTAGCAAGATATTAATCAAACTGACGTGTTTATCTTTTTTTTTTTTTTTTTTTT
>VZQC01002834.1:2064362-2175354 GCA_009823505.1 Rhizomys pruinosus
GTCTTTTCCTACACCTATGTCTTGTAGTCTGCTGCCAAGCTTCTCTTCTATCACTCCAGAGTTTGGGGTTTCACGTTGAGGTCTTTGTCCATCTGGAGTTGACCTTTGTAAAAGGTGAGAGGAGGAGGGTTTTAATTTCATTATTCCTACAAGTGGTGATCCATTTTGCCAGCACCACTTGCTGAAGTGCTGTTCTTTCTTCCATTGTGTCTTCTTGGCCCCCTTGTCAAATATGAGGTGGCTGAAATTGTATTGAGCTCAAGTTTTGATCTTCAGTTTTATTCCATTTGTGTCAACTGGTCTGTTTTTGTTGCCAGTCCAGGCTGTCTTTATGACTATAGCCCTGTAGATAGTTTGATGTCTGGTATAGCGAATCCCCCCTGTATTTGCTCTTTTCACTCAGGGTTGCTTTGGCTATTCGGGGTCTTTGTTTTTTCCAATGAAATTGAGGATTTTTTTTTCCAGGCCCTGAAGAAACTCTTGGGATTCTGATTGGGGATCGCGGTAAATCGTACACTAGTTTGGGTAGGATGGACATTTTTTACTATATTTATTTTTCCCAATCCAGAGCATGGGAAGGTTTGTCCATCTTCTGATGTCTTCCTCAATTTCCTTTTTCAGGGGTTTTTAAAATTTTTGTTTGTAGAGATCCTTGGTGTCTTTGGTTAGGTTGTTCTAGGTATTTTATTGTTTTTGAGGGGCATTGTGAGTGGGAAAGTCTCCTTGTAGTCCTTTTCATTGCTTGTTTTTTTGTGTACAGAAAGGCTACTGATTTTTCTAGGTTATATTTGTATCCTGCCACTTTCTCAACAAAGCTCTTAATTTTCTAGGAGTTTTCTGGTGGAGTTCTTAGCATCCCTTAGGTAGACAATCATATCATCAGCAAAAAGGGATAGCTTGACTTCCTCTTTTCCAATTAGAACTCCTTTAATTCCTTTTCTTGCCTTATTGCCCTAGCTAGGGTTTCTAGCACTATATTGAAGAGGAGTTGGTGACAGGGGCAGCCTTGCCTCGAGTTCCTACCTGTTAAGGGGAATGCTTCTGTCATTTCCCCATTTAGGATGATATTGGCTGTGGTTTCTGTTTATGGCTTTGATTACATTGAGGAATGATCCCTCCAGACCAATTCCCTCAGGACTTTTAACATGAAAGGGTGGCTTGGATTTTTGTCAAAGGCTTCTCTCGCATCAATTGAATATGGCGTGGTTTTGTCCTTCAGTCCATTGATATGTTTGATGATGTTTTGATTTTACGTATGTTGAACCATCCCTGCATGTCTGGTATGAATCCAACTTGGTCATGGTGGATGATTTTCTTGATGTGAGTCTGTATGCGATTTGCCAGAATCCTGTTTAGAATATTTTGGCATCTGTGTTCATTAGGGAGATGGGTCTATAGTTCTCCTTTTGGTTGTATTTTCCCTGGTTTTGGTAGTAGCGTAATGCTGGCTTCATAGAAGAATTTGGGAGAAGTCCCTCCATTGTGTTTCCTCTAAACAATTTAGGAGTAATGGTTGTAGTCTTTACGAAATATTTTATAGAGAATTCTGCCGTGAATCCATCCGGGCCTGGGCATTTTTTGGTTTGGGAGGCTACTCTTATATACATCTTCGATTTCTTCCTGTATTATTCGTCTGGTCTTAGGCTGTCGATCTCTTCTTGGTTGAGCTTTGGTATCCCAGGATTTCAGATATTCATCCATTTCTTCTAGGTTTTCAAACTTAGTAGAATATTAGTTTTTGAAGTAGTCCCGTATGATTGTCTGGATCTTTCATTGTCTGTTGTGATATTTCCCCTTTCATCACAGATTCTATTGATTTGGAGTTGTTCCCTCTTTCTTTTGGTTAATTGGGCTAGAGGTCTGTCTATCTGTGTTTATTCTCTCAAAGAACCAACTTTGGATTCATTATTTTTGTAATGGTTTTCTTTGTTTCTATTCATTGATTCTGCTCTGATTTTGTTTATTTCTTCTTTCTGCTCCGCTTTTAGGGTTCATTTGTTTGTTGTCTCTCAAGTATTGTTTAGCGCTCAGTGTTAGAGATCGTTCACTTGTGCTCTTTCTGTTTTTTTAATGTGGGCACTTAGAGCTATAAACTTCCCTATAGGAGTGCTTTAAGAGTGTCCCTAGATTTTGCTTGTTTGTTTATCATTGTCAGTTCAGTTCCAGGGAATGTTTTTTTTTCCTTTTTTTATTTCTTCCTTTTGACCCACTCATTATTCAGGAGAGTGTGTTGTTTAGTCTCCATGTGTTTCCAGTAGGTTGATAGGGTTTTTCTTGGTGTTGTATTGAGGTTTATCACTGTGGTCTGATAGAATGCATTGAGATTATTTCAACCTTTTTTATATTTGTTGAGTTTTTCCCTGTGTGTCCAGTATATGGTCTATTTTGGAGAATGTTCGCTGAGTGTGAGTAGAAAGTGGATCTCTGTGGTGATTTTGGGTGAAATATTCTGTAGATTCTGTAGAGTCCATTTGGTTGTATTGTGTCATTTAGTTCAGATTTGTTCTCTGTTTATCCTTTGTCCTGTTGATCTGCTAGATGACTTAATGATGTATTGAAGTCCCCTAGTATTAGTGTGCTGGGGTTAATCTGTGCCTTGAGATCCTGAAGAATTGTCTTTTAATAAATTTGGTGCACTGATGTTTGGTTGCATACTATATTTATGATTGTGAAATCTTCATCGTCAATGATCCTTTAATAAGGATGAATGGCCCTCTTTTTCTTTTTGATTTTTTTGCTTTGAGTCTATTTTGTCTGATATCAGAATAGCCACACCCGCTTTCTTTTTGGTACCATTTGCTTGGAATACTTTCTTCCAACCCTTCCCTTAAGTTGGTGCCTATCCTTGAAATGAGATGGGTTTCTTGTAGACAGTATAGATGGGTTTTTTTCTAATCCATTCTCCCAGTCTATGCCTTTTGATTTGGGGAGTTTAGCCCATTAATTTTAAGTTTACAATTGAAGATGGATGTTGCTTCCTTCACTTTATTATCCATTTGGACTTTCTAGCCTCTGATTTTGCTCCTATGGTTATGTTTTTTAGTTAGTTTCTTTTCTGGTGTTTGAGGATTGTTGCCTCTTTCTTCTGCCCTTTGAATTGTGTTCAAGTATTTTTATGAAGAGTTGGTTTTCCAGACATGCATTCCATTCATCTTGTTTATGTATGGAAGATTTTCTCTCTCCTTCAAGTATAGTCGACATTTTTTGCATGGGTAAAGTATTCTGGGTTGGCATCCATAGTCCCTTAAACACAGGGGAATGCTTTTGCTCCATGTTCTTCTTGCTTCATGGTTTGAGCGAGAAGTCAGTTGTAATTCTGATGGGTTTCCCTTTGTATGTGACTTTTGTTTTTTTCTTTTTGGGCCCTCAGAATTTTGTCTTTTTTTGGGCATCTAGCATTTAACTATGATTAGGCTGTGGGTGTTTCTTTTCTGATCTTGTCTATTTGGGTCCTATGTGCTTCTTGTATTTGTATGGGCTTGTCTTATTTTTAGTTTGGGGAAATTTTCATCTATATTCTGTTGAAGATCTGATCAATACCATTCTCTTGATTCTTCTCCTCCTCTATTCTCTATGATGCGAGAGGTTTTTGGTCTTTCATAGTGCCCATATTTTCCTGGTTGTTTTTCTTTTGTGTATTTTTTAAATTAATTTTCATAATCTTTATGTGAGCTTTTTAATTGCTCTGTGTTATCTTTTGGTCTGATATTCTTTGTTCTTGTTCCTCCATTCTACTTCTGAGGCTTTTTCCTTTCTTTCTTCTTGATTGACTGAGTGTTCTAATTCCTTTTTTGTTTCCTCCTTGTTTTTCTTTAGTACCTCCATTTCCTTTTTTGAGCTTCTCAATCTCTTCTTGTGCTTCTCAATCTCTTCTGGTGCTCCTTTCTTCTTTGGGTGGCTTCCTTTTTCAGTGTTCTACTCCATTGAGATTTGTTTTTTTCTCCCTCTAGTTCTCTCTGGTTTGTCATTCTGTTCCTTTAGTTCTTTCTGAAGTTTGTCATTGTATCCCTCTAGGTCCTTTTGATTTTTCATTCTCTCTTTATAGTTCCATGACTTCTTCTTTATTCTTTAATTCTCTGCTTATGTCTTCAATTATTCGTCTAGCTCTGTTCCTTGGGTCTCCTCCAAGGGGATCCGTGTGCTAATTCCTCCAGGTTTGGTAGGGCTCTGGTGTGGGATGTATCCTGTGCCTTTCCCAGTTGTCCCTTCGTCGTGTCCCTGGCATATGGATTTCCTCCTTTTGTGGTTCAAGTCACAAAACGACTTTTCACTATATTAGTGGATGGTTTTGCTTGCCTCCTTCCGATGCTTTTTTTTTATTTTTTATTTTTTTTTTTTTATTTTTTATGGTGTATGACTTGGCTAGGTTTTCAGGTTTTAGTTTTTGTATATATTGGTAGTTGGAAGCCTAAGTTAGTCTTTCTTTTCTGTTCTGAAGGTCTCTCCAAAAGGAGACCACTTGGATTCTTATAGCAATTCACTTGAGCGGCGCGGGGGTGGGGGGGGGTATTTGTGTGCCTGATCTAGTCCGCGCCCCGGTCCCTCTGGGCCGGGGACCCCGTAGACGGGTTCACAGCGACCCTCTCCCAGCTGCCCCCCGCCAGACCCCGCCAGAGCTAGAGCGTTCTGTGTACCTGGCCTGGCGCGTTATGGCGTCTCCCCTGGACCCTCGTGTTCCCCCGCCCAAAGTCCAGCCGGGACCAGAGCAGAGGGAAACCGCACCCTGCTCACCCGAGCGCGGTCCCTCTGGGCCGGGGACCCCGTAGACGGGTTCACAGCGAGACCCTCTCCCAGCTGGCCCCCGCCAGACCCCGCCTTAGAGCTCAGGAGCTGTGTACTGGCCTGGCGCGTTATGGCGTCTCCCCTGCGACCCCGGTTCCCGCCCACAAGTCCAGCCGGGACAGAGCAGAGGGAAACGCGACCCTGCTCACCCCGAGCGCGGTCCCTCTGGGCCGGGACCCCGTAGAACGGGTTCACAGCGAGACCCTTTCCAGCTGCCCCTCCAGACCCCGCCTAGAGCTGACGAGCTGGTATACCTGGCCTGGCGCGTTATGGCGTCTCCCCTGCGACCCCGGTTCCCGCCCACAAGTCCAGCCGGGACCAGAGCAGAGGGAAACGCGACCCTGCTCACCCGAGCGCGGTCCCTCTGGGCCGGGGACCCCGTAGACGGGTTCACAGCGAGACCCTCTCCCAGCTGCCCCCCGCCAGACCCCGCCTAGAGCTCAGGAGCTGTGTACCTGGCCTGGCGCGTTATGGCGTCTCCCCTGCGACCCCGGTTCCCGCCCACAAGTCCAGCCGGGACCAGAGCAGAGGGAAACGCGACCCTGCTCACCCGAGCGCGGTCCCTCTGGGCCGGGGACCCCGTAGACTGACGTGTTTATCTTAAAGACATCATCTTTATATGCATATTAATATATGGAACACACGTATACACATATACACAAACATATGCACATACACACATTCATATACCCATACACACCCATACACATACACACAGAGACAGGCACACAGACACATACATACAGATATACACAGATATCCCTAAACACACACACTCACATTCACACATATATATATACACATACACACACAGACACAAACACACATGCACCCATACACATATACACGTACATACACAATGCATATACACACATACACACGCACCCATACACATATACATGTACATTCGCAGTGCATATACACACATACACCTGCATATACCCATACCCATCCACAACCACATACGCATATACACACATGCACACATACACACAGAGACACATACACACATATATATATATATACATATATATATATATATATATATACATATATATATATATATATATACATGACTAAACATACACACACATATACTACCCCCACATGAACGCAAGGCTGGGAATATAACATAAGGATAGTGTGTTTGCCCAGTCAGCATGAGAGCATGGACTCAATTCCTTTTGAAACAAAAACTTTCCCACTTCTGGTAATTCTTGCAATCTTAAGAGACAAGGAGCAGTGGGCGCTCTTTGCAGTGAACTTTGGAGGAAAGCACACTGCATCAGGACACAAGTTCCACTTACAGCTCTTCTGTCCCTCCAGAGTGATGTTGAACAAGCCATTTGCCTTCCCTGGGACTTGGCTCCTTCTTCTAAAATTGAGAGAACAGGATTCTCATTATAAAGCTCCTCCCCAATTCTAAAGTTTCACAGCTCTCTGAAGTAAAATCGGTGTCCTCATTTCCCTGATCCTCACAAAATAAACAGCGTTTAGTAGCCATAACCATCAGCACAGGCTGCTCCATCATATTCTTCTCTGAAATAAGTGAATATGAATATAGTTCTCCTTACTTCTCAGAATTGAGGAAGCTTTTTTTTTTTTCCCTTCATTATCTTAAGTTTTTTAAATCGCTGGCAAATTTTTTATTATAAAAGTTATTACAGCCAAAGTTTAAATTGTATTTATTTAACAAAATCAGTGTACATGTAAGAAAGATTGCAAGAGGAATGTTACGGTTTCTATCATCTATAAATTTCTGTAATTATCGACCAGTCTCAGGAGACGGGAGTCGTTTCTGTCTGCTCACAGCTTAGTTCTGCAGTTTAGCATACAGTCTCACATTGAGAATGTGTTCAGTGAAGGAGGAGGTCTGGTTGAATAGGATGCTTCTGCAGCGGAGCCCGGATGTCATCTTGGGATTATCCAAGTAATTTCCATGAATAAAATCTGTGGCTCACATGGAGTCTTCTCAAGCTCGTTGGCTTGTGGTGTTGAGGGAGAAGCCTAGTTTTAGATGCCGGCTTTCTCTTTCCAGGGGAGACTGGAGATGGCATGACTCAGCATGGTAAACTTTCCAGAGCCACGAGGCGTGAGAGCATTTAGTTGTCACTTATTTGGCAGCTTATCGATAACAAAAGGTTCCTTGCAAAGCAGGCTCAAGCAGCTATTTTGGTGCCTCTTCTGCTCTTCTCATTCAGATTTTTTGTGACTCTTATACTGATCCTTAGCATCAATTTGGTAGAGTACTTGCCAGATATTCTGACTTATTGCAGGCCACAAGAATAGGGTGCTGTACTCCAGGAAGTCAGAATCAGATTGGAATCAAGGCAAGCCCAGAATCCAGAAAGCACTAGTGAATGTTAGATCTGCCACCAAAGCCACTGTGCTAGAAGGGACAGTGTAGACAGAGCTTCAGTCCCTGTGCTCTGATATCACGTCCAAGAGAAGTGGCAGCTTCATTGTATCTGAGAGGGTGATTTTGCCTCAAAAAAATCAAATGTTAAGAGTTGAAGTTTAGGGTCTAGAGAGATGCTAAACAGTTAAGAGCACTGGCTATTCTTGCAGAAGAGCCGGGTTCAGTTCCTATTACCCACATGGTTACTGTTCTAGTTTCTCTTCCTTCAATTGCTGCGACAAAACACTCTGACCAATATCAACTTGGGGAGGAGGAAAGGGTTTATCCTGGATCACAGTTCATCACTGAGGGAATCCCACCATAGGAACTCAGGGCAGGAACCTGGGGGCGGGAGCTGAAGCACAGGCCATGGAGGAATGCTGCTTATTGGCTTGCTCCCCTGGCCCATGCCCAGCCTGCTTTCTTATACTGTACATAACAACCTGCCCAGGGATAGCACCACCCATAATGGGCTGGGCCCTCCTACAGTGCTCAACAATCAAGATAATACTCCACAGAGGTGGCCACAGGCCAGTGCAATGGAGCCAGTTCCCCAACTGAGGCTCCCTCAACCCAGGTGTGTTGTTGACACTGAAGCTATCCAGCACAGTTACTAACAGCTGTTTAACTCCAGTTCAAGGGGATCTGATGCCCTCTTTGGAATTCTGTGGACATGAGTTTATCTACATACATGCAGCCAAAATACTCATACACACATAAAATTTTTTTAAAAATAAGAATTTAAAGCTTAAAAAGTGGGCTTAAGTTTGGATGCTGTAGGAAGTGAACTATAATACTGGCTTAAGGAATTTTTCAAGAATTATAGTGAGGTAGAATAGAAAACAATATTCACGATACCTTCTTCCTTTGAGTTTCTTCCCTTCTTCTGTCTTCCCTCCCTCTCTTCATTCTTTTCTTCCACTCCTTGCGAGAGTCAAGGTACTATCCTGAAAGAACTTGTTGGGTTTTAGAGCCAGACAGTTATTATCCAGAATCTTGACTTCACCATTTTCTTCCAAATTACCTCGACATCACTTATTTTTTTTAAATATTTTATGTTTTTATTTTACGTGTATGAGTGTATTGCCTGAATATATGTCATGCATGCAATGCCTATGAATTTCAGAAGAGGCCATTAGATCTCCTGGAACTGGAGTTACAGATGGTTGTTAGTTGCCATGTGGGTGCTGGGACCTGAATCCAGGTTGTCTGCAAGAACAGCCAGTGCCCTTAACCACTGAGTCATCTTTCCAGCCCCTTCCATCTTTTATTTTGAGGCAGATAAGAATATTTACATCTCTGAGTTGTAGTAAAGGTTAATTAATACCAACCACTATTTATTTAACACCAAATCTCTGCATCATCTAAGACAAACAGGTGACACAAACAACAGGTGAGGTACCATTATTCGTGCCCCTTGCCTTCAGTGCTACTGCTGCCAGAGTGAAATGGGTCCCTCCGTCATGTTTTCACTTCATAGCACTCCCTGAGAACCCAGAAGGGACCAGGCATTGTGTATGTTACTCAGGGAGAAATGAAGACCAAAGAACATGACAACTGCTGATTTTGAAGGGGTTGCGATTTAGTAGGGCTTAGTGTAAATAGATACTATCGCCATCAGGTGTGGTGAGTCCTTAGACTACAGACAGGGTGTTTTGGGGAAGGGATTGTAACTAATTTGGAGAGTTCAAGGAGGGTTTCTGGAGACTATCTCATTCTCAGGCTATGACCTAAGGGAGAAGCGAGTGGGAATTAAGAGTGGAGCCATGGAAATAAATATACAAAGGTGTCTAGATGAGTGGCAGCTATGGAGAGTAGTTCACGCCGGATGAAGGGGTGAACTGTGAGCATTTAGGCTGGTGGTATGCAGGACTAGAGCTGAGGGTGAGGGAAGCTGGGGGTAGGGGAAGCTGGGGGTGGGGGTGTTGAGTGTCTAACAGGCTACCTAATCTCAGGTTCCACTTTAGGGATCAGTGAAATCCCAGTCCCTTGATTTTGGGAAAGAGCCATGCTGTTTGTGGCAGACCCTCTGGGCTCCTGATAGGACTGGGCAGATGGTTAAACAGTGGCTAACTCCTGATCCTTGTGTCATCTCCTGAGCTGTATTTTTGGTTCTAAAACAGAAAGGCTTATCTCACTAGCAGTAGGGCAGGCCATTCTTGGTCAGCTGGTTGTCTCTGTCATCGCTAAGCTAATCTGAGGGGTGTTGGGCAGTGAAGCAAGGAGAATTTTATCAGAGTTTCTTTTGGCCAGCACGTCCAAGTCTGGAGTCTTTTTTTGCCTGTCTTGGAGTCAGACGGCCGCCTACTGAGAGTCGACTCTCCTATCGCTTGGCCTCTGGGACTCTCAATGCCTTCGGAAAACCTGAGCAAGCCAGACACCACGACCTGACAGCCTAATTACCATTTCACTTTTCTTGGGAGTAGGGAGACAAATGACATATAGATCAATAAGCTAGGTGGAAGGCCGATTCATTTATTGACTCAGCGGTAGTTTATCTTCATATTAGTGCAACAGCAAGGACCATCCTTGTAGCCTCCTCTGCCTTAGAGGGCTGAGAAAAATCCATGATGCACCCATGGCTCAGAGATGGGAAAGCAAAGGAGATAGTTCCCAGCACAGCCCTGAGCTTGCTTGTTGTTGTGCAGGCTTGTCCAGCTCTATGGAGCCATCAGAAAGGCGACCACGCATTTTTCACCCACATCTAGAAATTTTAAGAGGGAAAGGGACTGCTATTAAGTGGGATCCTGGGACATCGCACTTAAACTGGGACAGTTGGTCAGAAATCCATTCCCTTGTTAGTAGTTGTTGTGCTTAGGAGGGAGCGTTAGGACCACAATTATTTCTGGCACTTTGCATGGCATGTTTTTCAAATTCACCAAAGTAATTTTTGGAACATTCCTCATTTTATGCAATCATCATGTGGCTAAGAAGTCAGTATTAATCTGAGCCTGAAGAGAAAATTGGCAGCTGTGTCCTCAGCTCCACGTCACCATTACGAATTAGAATGTCCCCAGCGCATCCAACCATGGGTGATGGAGCACACATTGTTAGCTTTGATGAGGCAGAACACCATGGAGAGAGGTCATTGTTTTTGCTATTACTGTTTGTCCAGAGAGGTGTCAAGGAAGACAGTGTCTCACATTCAATCAAAGACATGAAGCTAAGCAGGCACTTTCGTGATTTGCAAGCCATTTCCTTCTTTTTGGTGAAGCAAAAGGAAACGTCAGTTTGCTGTGAAGCCAACACTTCCATCCATACAGTATTCAATATTCTTCTCTGCTGCAAATTAAGCAGGGTGTGGGAGAGTTCATGGACCAATTGCTACTTACATTTTTCATTCCTTTCTCTTTATAATAACATTAGAAACTACCTCCCCTTTTTTTCCCTTGAGACAGTGTGTCATACTGAAGCCCAGGCTGACTCAGAGCTCAGAGCAATCTTTCTGCCTCAGCCCCTCTAGAGTTGGGATAATGGGCACAAATCACCTTGCTTGACTAAAAATGAACCAACTTTTGCACTTGCTTTGTGGTAAAAGTTCTGAATTCAGGATGAGGTAATGTACAGACACCATTTTGCTTGTCACAGCTGGGGCAGTAAGCATCTTACAATGTATGGGACAGCTCCTCAAAGCAAATTCATTATCTAGATTCAAACATGGATCAAAGCTGTTGAAAATGTATACAAATACAATAATAACAATAACAATAATATGTATGTTCTGTAGCATATTCACCATGAATGAATTCAACAGTTATTAATTGAGAACCTACTATGTACTGGACACTGTCATGAATAAAACAGGATTAAAAATTCTTACTCTTTTATGCTTTCCATTCTATGTAGGAATAACAGACATTAAAGCATTAAATAACTGACCATTCTAGAAGGTTATAGATATGAAGGAATAAAAAAAAAAGCTGAGAAGGAGATAGGGAATATTAGCAAAGACAATGAAATTGAAAGTTTCATATTATTTATAGAAGTGGGCATTTTTCTTGTTATTCATTGCACCTTGTAGAAGTGATGTACTCAGGCAAAGACACTGAAACTTAGAGATAAAGCTGGGACTTGATGCCAGGTGTTTCAGAATCTTTAGGCTCTTAAATGCTATTTCTATTGTGCTGTTTTTACATTTTCATGAGAAGTCAGGCTTGTCCTTGCTTCTATTTAATGCAATTCTCCATCTCAACTAAGGAGTAGCCATCTTCAGCTACTCATTTTTAGCATTTAGCTGCTTCTGTTGGTCAGAAGAGTCCCAGGCAACATCCTTTCTGAGTCTCAGTACCATCATCAAGCAACACACTCAGAGCTCGCCACTGTTTAAAAGTAAAAAAAGAAAAAAAATAGGGCTGGCCTAGTGGTTAGTGATAGTGTGCTTGCTTAGAATATGAGGGGCCCTGGGTTTGAGCTCTAGGTCTCCAAAGTGAATCTACAAATAAACAAGTAAATAAAGCTAATAAAATGAAAAAAATAAAACCTAAAAGTAAAACAAACAAAACCACTAACCCAAACTTAATTCTCCATGCCCCTGACATGTATATCCTGTCACATTACCAGTTTATATTTGTTTTGCTCTCTTTCTCTCTCTCTCTCTCTCTCTCTCTCTCTCTCTCTCTCTCTCTCTCTCTCTCCTCCATATATGTAATCTAGGATCCTGCTGCCTCAGCCTTCTGAATGCTAAGAGTATGGGCATGTACTACAGCAGCTGGCTTCCACTTTGTAATTCTGATTTATTTATATTTTTATGTGTATGAGTGTTTTGCCTGCATGTATGTAAGTGTATCCATGTTGTGCAAAGCCTGCAGAAGCCAGAAAAGGATGTCAGATTCACTAGAACAGGGTTTACGGATGGATGGTTGTTAGCTTTCGTGTGAATGCTGGGAATCAACCCCGGGTCCTCTGGAAGAGAAGATAGCACCTGTAACTGTCGAGCCATAGCTCCAGCCTTTGTCTGTAATTCTGTGCACTCTTACTCCATACAAAAACTGTCTACACGACAACCACGTGCAGGCTCAGCTCTGCGATCCTTTTCTGATCATTGGCTTCCTGGCAGCACTGGTGCCCCATGCCTAATCCATCTTGTACCTGACATGCTTCTTCTCTTTCTACTCCACCTTTTGGCCTGGGATTTCCTTCTTCTTCTGTGCTTTTCTGTAGACACCCTCCATGGATGGTTCTTCTCTTTCCTCCCTTTGTTAACAGAAGCCAGGCCAGCCATTCAGAATCACGTCGCTCTCATTCAACTCAGACCGTTGAGCACCATAGCTAGCTCTCTTTGGTGATGATTGGAATTCCCTAGATGGTTTCTCTCCTCTCCACTTAACTCCCCACTTCACAGTCTTCTTTCCAAAATGGGAGCCTGATCAGGATCCAACTTCAAACACTTTCATCTTTTACCGCACAGCACTTAAAGGACAAACAGTCCCCCTGCCCCCAACTATTGCTCTAAGGAACTGGCTTTGGGCAGTCTTTTTTTTAATTATACACATTTATGGGATATAATATGAAGTTTTAAGACATATATCTTTTTTTTTTTTTGGTATTTTTGAGACAGGGTTTCCCTATAGCCCCAGCTGTCGAACTCGCTCTGTAGATCAGGCTGGCCTTGAACTCACAAAGATCCACCTGCCTCTGCCTCCCTAGTGCTAGGATTAAAGGCGTGTGCCACCACGCCTGGCTTTTTATTTTTTTTCTTTTCAAGACATATATCTTGTATTAAATATCAAACATTTATTTCAGTATCTTTTTTATCCCCAGATTTCTGGGAAAAGTTCCATCTCATACATACTAAACCTCCTCTCACATCCTGTTAGGTCCTGCATTTTTGGGGGGCATGGGGAAGAACAGTCAAGTAAAAAGTTTCTGTCCTCAAGAAAGTTGCTAGATGGGACAGAGTTTCTACTGTTTACTCATCTACAGATTTCCCACTCTCTCAAGCCCAAATTTTAATCTGTCTGATACTAATTTGCCATATGACTCTGTATAATTTTACTTCATCATTCTGAGCTGCCATTTTATTCTGTCTCATTCTAATTCAAGAAAATGCAAAGGTGTATCAAGTCCTGTGTGTGGGTGGGGAGATATCAAAACCCCAAAATAAAGTAAACTGTTACTATTAAAGAGTACATATCACATTTTTTATCAAAAATCTTATTTTGATATCCTGAAATGTAGCTCTCTCTAAAAGAAAATGTTACCCTTTACATTTTTAAAAATCTGAAGCTACTTCAGTTATAACAAAGCTTCGCCTTACAATGTATTTTTTCCTCTAATATCTCCTTAAATTAAAACAATCTTAATACTTGCCTTTTGCTATTTTTCCTCCTCAAGGAAAATTTTATGTGAGAAGAGCCAGGAGAGAAAAAAAAAAGATTAAAATTAATTCTTTTGACCTTGATTCAAAATTTTCTTAAATTATCAGCACCATTTACTGTCACAACCTGAAGAACAGTGGCAAGCAGTGAAGGAACGACAGGAAAAGAGACACGAATGCCCCGCCCGTCATTTTCAACCACGTGCTGTTAGAGATTTTAGAGCTGAAGTCATCTTTTACATGTATGTTTTGGTGAAATGGGTCAATGAATAGCAATGAATAATTGTAAGAGACAATACTGCAAGAAGAATTTTAATCAAGGTTTTCATTCATAACATTTTTGTCTGTTTGTTCATGTAGTAGCTTCACACAGGAAAACCAGGTTAGATATGATGGAATGAGGAGGAAGGAAGAGAGTGAGGGAGACAATAATAATAATAATGATAATAATAATAATGTAGAAGAGGAAGATGGGGAGGAGAGAATATTAATCTTTCCATTGTATTACCTATGTGTCTGCATAATTGACTTTGTCTAATCTCTCAGAAGCTCTATGAAGTATATTTGTGTTAAGCAGGCTAGTATTTTCACTATAGTTAGTGCAAGGAGAGTTAAACTAGAAACTTATGGTTTCCTTGCTCTAATGCCATATCATACTAATAGCTGTTATAGAGAAAATAACTGTCCTGGCCTCAAGTAATTTATCTTAGTTGGTTTTCTACTGCTATACTAAAATCCTGACCCAAACCAACATGGACAGGAAAGTGTTTATTTCATCTTCAGCTTGCACTTCAGCATGGAGGAAGCCAGGGCAGGAGCTCAGGGCATTAACCAAAGTACAGACCATGGAGAAGTACTGTTTACTGGCTTGCTCCCCTAGCTTGTACTCAGCCTGCTTTCTTATATAGCAGAACACAAGACCACCTGCCTAGAGTTAACACCACCCACAATGGGTGGACCCACCTACATTACTCAACAATCAAGAAAATGCTCCACAGACAGGGCCACGGCTCAGTCTGATGGAGGAAATTCCTCGACTGAGGTTCCCTCTACCCAGGTGTCTCAAGTTGACAACTGAAGCTATACAGAACACAATTTAGAATGCACAAAGAAGTGCAAGATTCTCTGTAAAAGGCAGAGTTAGCACCATCTATTTATCCCTTAAATACTGTGAAAATAACCCCATTCACAAGATGAGGAGCACCCCTCTTCACTGACTGGAGAGCACCATTTTGAACTGATTTTTCTTTTGTCAATAATGCAGAATCAGAGAGAGTTTATTTTACTACTACCCTTTTTTTCTCCAGCAGATAATGTAACATATTTAAGTTTAACCCTTCACATGCAAATTTAGCGAGATAGTTAATGTTTGCAATTAGATGTTTATACATTATAAATTATAAAGTTGTCAGTTTTTACTTCCGAAATTGGGTTGATGGTACCTATCTTATAGGGCATCTGTAAAGACTACAAAGGTGCTTGGTCCTATCGCAGACCTCAGTGATGATTGTGATTTGAGCCCATCACAGTTGTTGGGTTGCACTCTAATGGATCTTGGAGAGCCTTGATGAAATGCCCTCGGCACACAGTGATCAATGGTATTGGTCATCTGATGTGAATATTTCAGAGCCAGTTTATTGAGTATGAAAAGGGTGATACTGGGGTAGAGAAGTTACAAAAAGGAAGGAATTGAGAGTTTCTTAAGACACAGCTCCCCAATAGTACTTGCATATCCTATCTCTGTGGGATTCAACCAACCATATATCAAAAATATTGAAAGAGAACTTGTATCCGTACTGCACATGCACACCTTTCTAGCAACTGGTCTGTAGACAAGAGAGCAGCAAGGCAGCAGTTTGCAGAGCATTTCTGTTGCAGCAGCCTGTTCTATTCAGGTTAAATACATATTTTAAGGACTTGAGCTGAGACTGGAATCAGTCTCTCTGGGATCCCAAAGGAAAGCTGTACTTTGCCAAATTAAGTCAAGGGGATGCTGAAAATTGATGGGAAGAAAGTAGTCAAGGTGCTGAGGGGACAGGGCCATTTGCTTCTCCCGAGTTGAACAATTCTTGGCCTATGGTCACATTGTTTTTCCTTCTTTCTGAAGACTTTTGTTAAGAACTAGTCTTTCAAACACACATTGCAAAACAATAGCATGTGCTTTCTCTCCTTTATCGTAATACATTAAAAAATTGTTTCACGTAAACCCGATTAATTCTGAAGAGAGTCATAATCCATCGAAACCAATCCAAATGAAGTGAGAGGAATAATCAGCCTCCCATTATGCAGAATGGCGCTCAGTTAATTTATCGCACTGCACTGAATAATAGGCTGTTAGTGTCCACATTATTTTTTTGCGTTAGATCAAATAGCTTATTGCTGTTGGAGCTTATTTCATATTGCATAAAATCTGGACGTATTATAATGGAGTCGCTATCAGCCCATAATAAAGGACAGGTTTAAGTATTTCGTTTATGGAATCTGTCCATTTGGAAAATGGTAAGGGAGAGCAAGAAATGCCAACCACGTGAAGGTCAGGGACCTACGGGCGTCTCCCAATGAGCTGCTCTGCCATGGGTAACTGCTGGGTGCCATGCGCCAGAATGGGAGCCTGAGAGAAAACCAACATTTCTAGTGGGAAGAAAATCTAAAGAGAGTTTATGTTCTTTCTCAAGGAAGTGTTGACATTTTAATTACTTTCTGTTTGCTTTGGAGCTACATTTGAGAATTGGAAGCAAGTTAAAAAAAAAAAAGAATCAGCTTTATTAGAAATAAGATGAATTGACATGCAGGGAACAGCTGGCAGAGGTCCAGGTACAGACCTCCGCTAACTGCCATCTGCAGCAGGACCCAGAGTGCCACACAGGCCCAGCCACTGAAAAGCCAAAGAGAACAATTCCTACTGAGCCAGGCCTTATCATCCTGAGAGTGGACAGGGTCTCTGTGCAACTTAATCTTCTCAGCCAGTCCTTGGCTTAAAACTGTTTTATTTTCTTTAAACTTGAACAGGTGTTTGTGAAGTAGGGCAGAGATATAAAGGGGAAAAAAAGAAGAATGGGGCATGGGGAGTTGGGGAAATTGGTGGGTGGGCTGAGAACTATTTAGATTTGAAGATAATCTGATAGTTTTTATATTTCATAAAAGAAAACTGTGTTTGAAAGTGAGGGTGTAGTCAGAATCAATGGCTCTGAAAGATTGGGTATGTTTACACTTTTTTTCCCCTTGCACCTGGAGTTTCCTAGAATTGAATAAATATTTAACAAAAACCAACGTAATCCACATGTGTGTTCCAGGATCACCTAATCTAGAAATAGTAACAGGATATAATATCAAATTGAAAAGAAAATCTATCTAACCAGCATCTTAGTGCTTGGTGCCCGTAAGGGTGGTGCCTGAAGACACAGCCTGTCCTTGTCCCATACTTTGCCCATCCCCAGTCTTGCTAGTCTCCAAGGAAGATACAGAGTACAATGCTACATTCAGACCAGCCAGCTGAGTGTCAAGTAAATCAAACTGGTCCCTAAAAATATGTAATATGGGAGCTAATATCAGACAAAATAGATCTCAAAGTAAAATTAATCACAAGAGACAAAGAGGGCCATTACATCCTTGTCAAAGGAACAATTTACCATGAAGACTTCACAATCCTAAATGTCTATGCACCAAACTCTCATGCACCTAACTTTATAAACACTACTCTGCAGGATTTCAAGACACAGATATTATCTCACTCCCATATGACTAGCTAAGATCAAGAAAACAAAAGACACCAAATGCTGGAGAGGTTGTGGGGAAAGGGAAACACTCATCCACTGCTGGTGGGAATGTAAACTTGTACAGCCATTATGGAAAGCAGTGTGGAGAACCCTTAAAAGACTCAAAATGAGCCTACCACCTGACCCAGTCATACCACTCCTGGGCATATACCCAAAAGACTCATCTTATTGCAAATATACATGCACACCCATGTTTATTGCAGCTCTCTTCACAATAAGGAAGAGCTGAAACCAACCCAAATGCCCCTCAACTGACAAGTGGATGACAAAAATGTGGTACATCTACATAATGGAGTAAAACTCAACAGTAAAGAAAGATGACATCATGAACTTTGCAGGTAAATGGATGGAGCTCGAAGCCATTATGCTAAGTGAAGTAACACAGTCCCAGAAAAGCAAAGAATGAATGGTTTCCCTCATTCGTAGATGCTAACACCAAATTCCCAGATGAAAGGCAAGCTGAACTTCATTATTGTTATATTTCTGTTTATCTGAAAGCAACTATGTTGTTATAATGTAAGTCTCTCAACAGGCTCTAGAATCCACCCACCATTTATTTTCAGACTCTGTAATTACTGTATATGGGTAGATAATATGTATCCATATTTTAGAGTAATATAAAATTAATGGAGGAAAATGTGAATTCCTAAACATAAAAAAAGACTGAGAGAAAGATGCAGGACAGTTATGGCAGAATGCATGATCTGGGGTGGGGTGGGGGGAAGGGAAAAGGGAATGTGCCTAAACTGAATTGAAAAATGTTGTCTGAAATAAACAAAACATCAATAAAAGCATAAAAATATTTAATATGCATTTTACTGGTGTTATGCCTGGTGGATTGATCAGACTTGAAATGATGGATCCATACCCACGAACATTTGGGGAACACAAATTAGACTTGATAGGCTGTATAAACAAGAAATAATAAGAGACATGGAGTCAGGTGGGGAGTAGTAGGTGGGGGCAGAGATGGGAATGGGTCTGGATATGATCAAAATACATTGCATGAAATTCTCAAAATTAATAAAAATCTCAAACTTTAGCACAAAAGTTCAGAAAGACTTTACTATAGATAATGCATTTCTGTTTTACACATGGAGAGCCTGAAGTTTGGGTTTAGTAATGGCTAAGTATGTGAGATTTCATTTATAACACATTTTGAATGGCTACAACAAGAAGAAAGGAGCAGTGAGGAGAGCCACCTCTGCTTACTATCACCCTCATTCAGGGCCAGTCTTGTTCATCAACATCTTCTCCTCCCCATGGCTTTGAAGCAAACCCAGGTATCATTTAATTTCATCAGTGTATCTTTATAGGACTTTGTATGAGATGATCCTTAAAAATAAAATAACCACACTATCTTTACCAAACCTAAAAATCTATCACCAATAGTTCCTTTTATCGAGAACTAGGTAGCCAGTTGGCCCATGACCTCACTTACTTTACAATTATTGTGGATTTATTTTATTTTATTTTATTTTATTTTATTTTTTTTGGACTTTTTTGACCATAGCCTCATCTGGTCTGGAACTCACAGAGATCTGCCTGCCTCTGCCTCCTGAGTACTGAGATTAAAGGTGTGTGGTGCTACCATGTCTGGCACAATTTTTTATAGCTAAATTGAGACCCACACTGTATTTGAGCACTTGATGCATCTCTTGGGTTTCCTCCGATTTGTGTGTTTCCTCCTCATTGTGAATGTTCTTGGGATTTTGGATTGAAGAAATGAGATTGTTTTCTCTGAACATTTTCTAATAATCTGTATTTTAAAGAAGAAATCAACCATTCCCTGAGAAAGTATCATAAATCATCTTGTTCTTTGCACTTTCTGTGCATTCAGTTAAAGCTGGCACTTTTACTGGATTCTGGTTCCCTGCTTTTTGGCAATACTAAGTCTAAGTCCTGATATGTAAAGTAGTGGCAGTTCCATAAGTAGGAGTGCACATGCACGTTTGAGTGTGTGTGTGTGTGAGAGAGAGAGAGAGAGAGAGAGAGAGAGAGAGAGAGTGTGACGGATCCAAATATTAAGGATTTTTCCTGGATTCATTTATTCATAAGTTAGTGTAAAGTTATGGCAACCTAATTTTATGATTTGTTTAAAGCACACTATTTTTTATAGGCCAGTTTGTAGTAAACTTGAGTGACAAGTCCCTGCAATGCTCCCTTATTCCATCCCTCCCCTCATTAGCAGTGCCCTTTCCCACAACAGTATATTTATTCATCACGCTGATGACCCTCTATCAACACATAATTACCATCCAAAGCCCATCTTTTCATAGAGGCTCATTTTTGGAGCTATGCCATTCTGTGGGTTCTGACAGAGCAGAATGGTAGATATTAACCAAAGATTTCTTTTTCATTTATTGGCAGCGATACTTCTAGAAGGAGACACATTCCTCACTCATTACCTCTTGGTTGTCTGAAGTAACAGAAACCCAGAAGGAGCTGGTCATCACTATGATTTATTATTTATCTAGGACAGTGATTGGCAGAGGGTGAAGTACAGCCCACCTCTGTGGGCAAGTGACATGGTTAGACGTATGTGTCCGCTATTCGGTTTTGCTGCAAAGAACCTTTATGAAACAAAGGAGGATACAGTATGAGCAAAGAGCAGAGCTTTCAAACTCCGTAAGAAAAGCTTCAATGAAAATCCCCAATGAAGGTGTTTGAGTGCTGAAGTGAGCCCCACATTTCTGGGGCTATCCATGGCAAAGCCTCATCAAAATTCAATGAAGTATTCTTTCCCCTTCACGGAGAGAGGAAGAGATAAAAGAAGAACCATTTCTGAATCACTCCCTCTTACCACGGAAATGATTTTAATTACCAATTCATCTGTTGGCAGACTCTTCTGGCAGATGAACCTGGAACTTGGAAAGATAACAAACGAACTGATTCCTTACTCCAGAGTTGACACTGATAGTGCTCACTGAATTCGCTCTCAGAAAAGGATCCTGGGCAACAATACATCTGGCACTCTGTGCGAGGAATTTGTCATGTCTTTGACACGTTCAGCCTCCATTGTCCACACCACCCTGACAGCAGGTCCTTTATATTTCAATGAAATTGCCATCTGAATTAATATAATTAGAATGTAACTGCTATTCATTACAGAAACTCCTTATTTCCAGGAGTACAGATCTGATAACATGTCTGCTAAAAATCTTCCCAGTGATGGTTGGAAGGAAACAGGCAGATAAAAAACGATAGAGCATACACTAGTTCACCAGCCTTTCAAAGTATCAACTAATGGAAGGGAGGGAGAGAACTTCCCATTCCATGCAATGTCTAAGCAGAAGCATCTTTCAAGCTTACTAACTTATATAGCACTTTTATAAAATAGAAAACACATTCTATCTGAAATGAGAGAAAGAAATGAAATGGGAAAGATTACATAGCATCCAGGAGAGAATTATATGATGTAAATGGATAATTCATGGATAGAATTCTGGAATTAAGAGGTGGATGGATCACTTCACTCTCTGCTTCCTGTTTCATTCTTAACAGTGGATATCATTAACCAAGCAATCACTACCAAGTGAATAATAAATTTCATGCTAGTTTCTTGAGTTTTACTTTTCATTTTATGTTCCTACAATTCCTTGATTATTGATAGAGTGGAAAAATGGCATCAGCGGTCTTTTTAAAATAGAAGTGAGACTGAGTCTTGTTCTGTCAAATAAGATGGCATTCTTACTCCTAGTGATACAGCCAAGGGAAACGTGACTCCACACTGCTGGGCAGGCCATGTTCATGGCTTCTTCTATAAGAACTGCATGTTACAAAGTGAGTATTTGTGTTTGTCTTTCTCCATCCATATTTTGAAGTGTGAAACCCCAATGTGATGGTACTTGGAAGTGAGGCATTTGGAATGAATTAGATTTAGATGGTACTAGAGGACAAACTCTCTCTCTGTTTCCCTCCCTCTGTCCTTCCCACCCTCCTCTCTCCCTCCCTCCCTCCCTCCCTTTTTCCCTTACTCTTCTTCTCTCTCTTCTCTCCCAGACAAAGTAAGAAGGAAGTTATCTGCAAGCTAGGAAGATAACCCTCAAGGATCTGAATTGTCCAGCAACTTCATAGAGGACTGTCCAGTCTCAAACACTACGGAAAAGTGCCTGCTCTTTAAACTTGGCTGATGGCCTTTTGTGATAGGAGCAGCCTGGGTCATTGAATGTTATGGTTTGATATGGTTTGAGTCCGGCCCCTGCAAAGGGCTGTGTGTTCTCAATGTTGCAGTCCTGAGGTGGAGGATTCTTTATTTTTTGTTAAGGTTTTATTGAACTTTTGTGCATTTCATACATTCCTTAATTAAATTTAGACCCATTCCTCTTCCTTGCCTCCCACCCCACCAGAGCGCCTGGGTTCTGCCGTACACATCCAGCATATTTTTATCAGTCTTTTTTTTAAGTTTTTCATTGCAGAAGTTTACTGTTTGTGGTAGAAGTTTACTGTTTCAGGCAGTTCTTTGAAGAAGTCTTTGTTGTTGTTTTTCCCTTTAATTCTATATTGCTCCAAAATATGCATATATACATACACTCTACACATATACCAAAATAATGCTGTCTGTAAATAAACTATAGGTTAATTCTAAAACATGTTTAGGGATTCACATTTTAATAGTATTGTTGCATGCAGGTAAAAAGAAATATTACTTTACATTCCTAAATTACATAGTGTTCTAGTTTGTCTCCATTGCTGTGACAAAGCACTCTGACCGACACCTACTTGGGGAGGAAAGGGTTTATTCAGCTTACATCTCCTGGGTCACATTTCATCACTTAGGAAGCCCAAGGCAGGAACTCAGGGCAGGAACCTGGAGGCCATGGAGGACTGCTGTTCACTGGCTTGCTCTCTACTGGCTTGCTCTCGCTCATGCCCAGCCTGCCTTCTTATACTGTCACTGCTCAACAATCAAGACAATACACCACAGATGTGGCCACAGGCCAATCCAATGGACCAAATTCCCCAATGGAGGCTCCCTCAACCCAGGTGTGTCAAGTTGACACTAAAGCTATCCAGCACACATAGCAAGTTGATATATGTTTTAATGTACTTTTTAATTATTTTTTAAATTTTGTTTATTTTGTATGTGTATGAATGTACTGTCTGCATATAGGTTTGTGCACCCATGTTGTGCAATGCCTTGGAGGTCAGAAGAGGGTGTCGGATTCCCCTGGAACTGGGGGAATGTACGACTTAATGTACGTTTTAAAATTTTTATTTATTTTTGTATGTGTATAAGTGTACTGTCTGCATGTAGGTCTGTGCACCCGTGTCGTGCAATGCCGCGGAGGTCAGAAGAGGGTCTCGGATTCCCCTGGAACTGGAGTTCTCCTGGAATTGGAATTACAGACAGTTCTTAGCCGCCATGTGGGTGCTGGGGATCGAACCCAGGTCCTCTGCAAGAGCAGTCGGTGCTCTTAACCGCTAGGCTATCTCTCCAGCCCCAAATTTTTATTTATTTCTGTATGTGTATGAATGTACTGTCTGCATGCAGGTTTGTACACCCGTGTTGTGCAATGCCGCGGAGGTCAGAAGAGGGTGTCGGATTCCCCTGGAACTAGAGTTCTCCTGGAATTGGAGTTTCAGATGGTTCTCGGCCGCCATGTGGGTGCTGGGGATCGAACCCGGGTCCTCTGCAAGAGTGGTCGGCGCTCTTAACCGCTAGGCCATCTCTCCAGCCCCCCCCCCAAATGTACTTTTAATAGTAGCATCAGGTATTATATTTACTAAAAAAGAAAAATTAGTCAGTTTGCTTTACAAATAAGGAGTTGGTGTTAGGATCCACAAATGAGGGACAGCATATGTTGTTTGTTTTTCTGGGACTGTGTTACTTCACTTAGCTTAATTATGGCTTCTAGTTCCATCCATTTACCTGCAAATTTCATGATGTTGTCTTTCTTTACCACTGCAGAGAACTCCATTGTGTAGATGTACCACAGTTTCTTTCTCCACTCATCAGCTGAGGGACTCTTGGGTTGCTTCCAGCTCTTTGCTATTGTGAAGAGACCTGCAATAAACATGATTGTGCACGTATCTCTGCAATAGGATGAGTCTTGCGGGTATATACCTAGGAATGGTATGACTGGGACAGGTGGTAGGTTCATTTTGAGTCTTTTAAGTGTTCTCCACACTGCTTTCCATTGGGATTGCATGAGTTTGCATTCTTTAAAAGCTGTGGCCCAGGGCAGGCTCATTGCCCTTGAAAGGGATTAATGCTGATTTTGTAGACTGATTAATGCTGATTTGTAAACTGATTTTGCAGTTCCTGTTAAAAAATGAGCAAGCCTAGTCTCTGGGCCCATCTGGCTTCTGCTTTTACCATATTATCTCTTCTACACATTCTCTGCCATTGTGATGTCATGTGTCAGTAGAGGCTGAACAGATGGGGCCACTTTATCTTGGGCTTTCAGACTCCCAAATTTTGAGCTAAATGGATCTCTTTTTTTGATGACATTTCCAGCACTGGGTGACTTGTTACAACAACAAAAAGCAGGCTAATGAGCTACATCTGAGTACATTAGTTTAACAAGTATCTAAAAAAGAACAATGCTTTTTATCTTTCCTCCTTTACACAGAAGTGTCTGTTGGTTTTTGAAGTTCTGGGTTAGGAGCTTCAGTTGTGGAAATGTGGAGGATGTTGGGTAAAGTTGTGCAAGAGTAGGGTTAAAATTATGTGAGAGAGGGGCTGGAGAGATGGCCTAGCGGTTAAGAGCGCCGACCGCTCTTACAGAGGACCCGGGTTCAATCCCCAGCACCCACATGGCGGCTGAAAACCGTCTGAAACTCCAATTCCAGGAGAACTCCAGTTCCAGGGGAATCCGACACCCTCTTCTGACCTCCGCGGCATTGCACGACACGGGTGCACAGACTTGCATGCAGACAGTACATTCATGAACATACAGAAATAAATAAAATAAAAAAAAAAATTATGTGAGAGATACTTTCAGGGGATGAATTCCAGTGGCCCTCTTGACTTCACATCAAATGCATTTTGTAAACCAGAAACAGTAAAGATCTATAGCATCTGGTGTTTTTTTTTTTTTTTTAAGAAATTAAGTAGTTTTCCTTTTATTTACTTTTTTAAAAATTATGTTCTTTTTATTGACATTTTGTATATTTTATACATCATTTTCAGTCCAATTTGGATACATTCCTCTCCCCTCCCTCTCCCCCATCCTTTTATTTACTTTTTAAAAGAAAGATGAGATCTCATGTATCCCAGACTGGCCTTGAACTCGTTATATAGCTGCGATGAGGAAAATTACCCTAATGTAATGAACTATGACCTTGGTGTAACTTTGTTCAACACATCTGGTGTGGTTTTTTTATTATTAATTTTATTTATTTCTGTATGTGTATGAATGTACTGTCTGCATGCAAGTTTGTGCACCCGTGTCGTGCAATGCCACGGAGGTCAGAAGAGGGTGTTGGATTCCCCTGGAACTGGAGTTCTCCCGGAATTGGAGTTTCAGACGGTTCTTGGCCGCCATGTGGGTGCTGGGGATCGAACCCGGGTCCTCTGCAAGAGTGGATGGTGCTCTTAACTGCTAGGCCATCTCTCCAGCCCCCTGGTGTGTTTTTACTAGGCTGGCTGAGCCCCTTCAGTTAGTGTCCTGAAAAGGTCAGGAGTGGGCCCTTGACCCCCAAGTTGTACTGGGAGGTATTTTCCTTGTTTCCTTATACTTGAAGAAACTGTGTTCCATTGACTAGTCCAGGAGTTTTCAGAATTGGGTCTGTTTGAGGGTCATGTATTTATACGTTTCTTTGTGCTGTGGGCAGGAAAGACTGCAAAAAGACTCACTGAAATTCCGATGCCTAGCATTTCCCCAGGTACCGAATGAGAGTTTCCAGTGCTGGTATCCAAATTACACAGGTCGAAAACTTCTCCTAGTGCTTCTGAGGAACACATGGGCATCCGGAGATGTGTTCTTTCCATGGGCGTTGTTCAAGCTTCCTACCTGGGAAGACCTTTTCATGTGTGATGCATATCACTTCCAAAATGAACATATTTAATTTACAATAAATAAAAGTCCATTTCAGGCACTTAGGGACAGAGGTCTTGAGAACGGCCAGTCAGAACACTTCGAGTTCCCTGACCTCCAATGGACATATTTTCTTTCTATTTGCCCTCATCTACTTGGTTTTTTAATCTGCCTGGCTCCTCTGGGTTAGCTTGGAAAAAAAAGTGCCATCATTGTTTTGGGCACTTTACTTTATAGAGTAAGGGAACATGTTACAGATTTACATTTTATCTTATTATTTATTTTTTGAAAACTAGCAGGGAAATTTTATTCAGAGCAAATCAATAGAGCAGATCAAATACCTCGTGAAGAGTGGCAGCAGTCACACGAGTGGAAGTACTCAAGGCAGAGTTATAATTTAATGTGAAAAATCTTTTAATTGAGTAAATTGTCCCTCCCTCTAGTAAATTTATCTTGTTATTCTAGATGTTTAAGAATAGGATTACTTATAATAAATAAATCTTTAAACATCTAAATATATGCACAGATGGAAAACCTCAAATTTGGGGAAATGTACTTTCCTCAAACATGGGTACTAAGGAGGTTTGGGCCTATTTTCTCAAAGGAATATCAGAGTCAGAGTTGAGGGAGGGAGGTTGGATGATTTTATCCCCAATCTTCGTCGATTCTACCAACTGTTGGCTTTGAATTTCCCATTTTGATTTTTTTTTTCATGTCCTTTAGAAAATTCTCATAAGGATAGGCAGGAAGTGGATTGAAGATGGAGTCTAGTTCCTATTTACTTTTTGACCAGTGCATTTTGGGTGACCTCTACCTGATTTGTTCACAGAAGGCAGCACAGACTCATAGGAGCCAGCTTGCCCTCAGATACCCCAGAAGACTCTATTCTGAGATTTTTAGAATAAGGTGATTAGTGAGTCAGCTAGGTGTAGTAAATGTGTATAGCAATCAAGTTCTTAAACAGAATTATTATAGTGTCAGAGGAGTGTGTACTCCTTGAGAAGAATGAAGGGAAAAGAGACCTTCAGAAGAGCCAGGGAGAGAGAGGGCTGAGCCTCGAACCCCCACCTCAGGTTTGAACCCAGCCTTATTTGCAGTGTGCCCTTGAGCAAATCATTTCGCAACCATGATTGTTCTTCCCATCTGTTAAATGAGAATAATATCTTTTCCATATGGCAAAGGTTTGCTCAAGCACATTCTGTGAAAGCACTTAATAGAAAGCTGGGCTAGAGTAACTACTAACATTGCGAGTCTGAGACAACTGTTATCAGTGCTGGTGGCAGAAGGTGAGAATTAATTACTTGATACGTCTTTTTAAATATTTTATTTATTATTTTTATGCTGTGTGTATGAGTGTATTGCCTGTATGTGTGTAAGTGTAGTCATGTTGTGCAATACCCATGGAGTCAGAAGAAGGCTTTGGATTCCCATGAAACTGGAGTTATGGATGGTTGTTAGCCAGGTAGGTACTGGGGATCAGACCCAGGTCCTCTCCAAGAGCAGTCAGTGCTTTTAACCACTGAGCCATCTCTCCAGCCCTTCCTGAAATAAATCTTTTCCAGGCAAGCAGACTTTGACTTTGAATCCCTTTTGGTCTTAGGCGGAGTTGTTGGTATTCCTAAGGCTAAGGCTACATAAAGTTTCTAAGGAATTGGTTGAGATTGGTTGAGAACTCTTAAATCTTAACACTACTGTTACTGAGAAATAGATTTCAGTTATGTAGGTTTTCGTAAAGCATGAACAGAAATCCTGTAATCCTTTCCTTGAGCTTGCAAGTGTTTTTCTTAGTTTGTGAAAATGATAAAACCCCCAGAAGCAATGAGCGTTCACAGGAAATCTGTGCAGTAATGCTTCATTTCACCCTATTGTTCCCGACACACCAATGAAGAATGGCAGTTTTATATGTAAAACAGTAGTTAGCCTTTCTGTGGATGGCAGTTTTTAAAAAGCTTAGCAATATTGCACATTTGAAGAAAAATACCTCCCTCCCTTGTTGGTTCTGATTAAAATTCAAATCTATGATAACATGTCGTTACTTTCTGAGAAACATAGACTCCATGCTCAGTGGCAGAGGATGTAGTGTCTGGCTACCTTGCTCTTCTGGGTTCCTTCAACAGCCTTGTGTGAATGGTAGCCCAGGGTTTCCTTCCTCCCCTCCTCCCACCCCTGCATTGTTTCAGCTTCCAGACCCCAGATATTGTCACTCAAGCACTGGGAAGGGCAGCGCAAACAGGAGTTTGAATAACACTTCTCTCTATGCACTTAAATAGCACACTCAACACAAAACATCCTGCGTTTCCTTTCGTGGATGACATGCTCCCTGTGGGGTCCAGTGAACCAAAAACCAGCGCCTGATGTTCGGGTAGGTGCTATTACAGTCGCTGCTGTGGATAGAGAAAACTGCTCTGTCCTTTTACATGCCAACCTGCTGTCTTCCGTATGCTCCCATCTTCCTTGGGCCATGGCACCTGCCTCTTCTCAATTACGCTTATAACATAATATGTTTAGTAGTTTAAAAATTATTCTGATGGCCCTGGCCATATTCACTGGCCATGAGAGTGAGCTTCTTTGTTTTGTTCCCCTTGGGAATTCCCTTTCTAAGCCCAGGGCCTGGCAGTAGGAATATGTGAACTAGTCCTCCCTAGTGACATGGCACCTCCTATAGAGGGGGAAATGACTGGTGGTACAATAAGGTAGGAAGGGCTGGGAAGCTGGCAAAGCACGTGCCCTATGAGCTTGATATATGTATATGTACATGTATGTGTGTGCGCTACACATGCGTATTGGGCATAATTTGAGTCCAAGGACTGTATTAAAATTTTATTTATTGCTAGTATTAATTTCTTTTCTTTTTTGGTTTTCTTGAGATAGGATGGATCTCCCTGTAACCCCAGCTGGCCTGGTCTCAGTTTTACAGAGATCCACCTACCTCTACCTCCTGAGTGCTGGTATTAAAAGTATGCACCACCAAGCCCAGTTGATTTATTTATTTTTTTATTTTATATGTATGAATGTTTTGCCCATACATATTTAAGTGTACCTGTGTTGTGCAATGGCGATGTCTGAAAAGACCAGAACTGGAGTTACAGACCAGTCTTAGCTGCCATGTGGCTGCTGGGACTGGAACCTAGGTCCTCTACAAGAGTAGCCAGTGCTCTTAACCATTGAGCCATCTCTCCAGCCTCCAGGACCACTCTCCATTTTCTAGACAATGAATCTAAGTTCTGAATTTTTTATAACTGTGAAATTCAGTGTCATATAATCTATGAGTAAAGTGGGACAATAGAAAGGACTGACACAGATTAGCTGGCCAGTCAGTGTTAGTTATCATTATGATGAACTATTCTCAGCATCATCATCCAGGGGGTTGGAAACTATAGCTATGGGTCACATCGAATCCAGCTTGTGGCATGTTTTCATATGCATAAGAACATTTTACTGAGTGTCGACAGCTCAGAATTGAGTAGTGGCAAGAGACTGGGAGACTTGCAAAGCCTAGAATGTCTACCCCGGCCCTTTAGAGTATAAGTTCATGAACCATCATCAAGAATATTAGTCTACCACTATCATAGCTAAACTCAGAGTCAAATGAAGTACGATCTGTGGACTAGGTTGATCTATAAGCTGCTTATTACTGGTCTGTGACAAAGGAAGTACCAAAGCTAAGGGCAATAATTTAGAAACTTTTGTAAAAATCTGCCATTAAAGACCAAATTCATGATTTTGGTTTATGCAAAAATATTGCTTCACAATAGATTGAAAAATAAAAAATAAATCAACCCCAAACCCTTTCCCACCAGGATAGAATCTATTTTTTTTTTTTTTGTCTTTTCGAGACAGGGTCTCTCTTTAGTTCCAGCTGGCCTAGAGCTTGCTATGTAGACCAGACTGGCCTTGAACTCACACAGATCTGCCTGCCTCTGCCTCAGAGTGCTGGGATTAAAGGTATGTACCACCACAGGAATCTAACGTTTTATAAAAATATTTGTTTATTATTTCTATTTTATGTGCATGAGTATATTGTCTATATGTAATGGAAGTGCAATGCCTATGGAGTTAGAGGTGTTGGATTCTCCTGGAACTGGAGTGAAAGACAGTTGTTAGCCGCCATGTGGGTGCTGGGAATTGAAACTGGGTCAAGAGCAGCCAGTGCTCCTAACTGCTGAGCTATCTCTCCAGCCTCAAATTTAATGTTTCGTGATGTGATATTGTTGTCTCAGGAATTTAGTAAGACATGTTCATGTGGCTGCAGATGGAAACACCTAAAAGTCTATCATGTGTGGATGACAAACATGTCCTGAGATTGCAAGTGACCTGGGAAGGCTGATGAACAAGCACATTAATAACATCATGCTAATGGATTTTCTATGCAGATGAGTGGGCCAGCCACAGCTCGCTTACCAGTGAATAATACAGTTGTAATGGGTTGTTTCATATCTGAGAGAATACAGCCACCTTTGGATATTACAAATGTTGCATGGACACATAGAAATCAGTTCCCTTTTGAGGCAAATATATTTTAAGTTGATTAACCATCATCTCCACCAAGTCTCCTGGAAAGCAAATAAAAGTCCACAACAACAACAACCATTTCTATGACCATTGTCATGTTGTGTATGTGCACATAAAAAGGAGGGAAAAAGCAGGCTTCTTCCTTTTCTGTTTTAGAATCTGTTCCGAGCAGTCCAGCCTGCCAGAAAAAACAGACAAACTCTCAAGAACAACAATTCCTATTATGTGTGGAGTCGCACTGCCAGACTCTGATGATGGCCCAGACATTAACCCCTTTGACGTCCATGTCTGAATCCAGATATTTCCAGAATTCCAGAGCCACTCTTAGGGTGAGAACTTGCCATTTATAATGAGTCCTGGGAGGAGGAAGTGCAAATTAAAGACACCATCTCCCTATTTCCTGGATGCCGTGAAGACAAGATGCAGGCAGGCAGATGGGGCAGACCCATCACCTTGTCCTTTCCTTTGAGTGCTTGTCTGGTCATGGGTGAGAAGCACATTCTCTTGCTACCTTCCCTACCTGTGTTGTCTCCATGTCGAAAGGAAGTCAAATTCTTCACTCACAGAGAAAACTCTGTGGGTTCCTTAGGACTACCCCTCACAATAAGGCTGCTGGAAGGAAGAACCCATAAAAGCTCTGGGATTAGTATCTTCCTCTCCCCTCACATCTTTTGTAGGTCAACAGATTCGAGGTCTGAAAAAGCAGAGAACAATGCAGCAAGAGAATGACAGTATGTGTAGGTTGATGGTCTAGTGTGTGTCTATATAGTATGGCATGTATACTGTAAATGTATTTCTGTTGTTCTCTCCCTTTATTCTTCAAAATATAAAATATATTGATAAGATACTGGGCATATCAAGTTAATTATGATTATAATATCTAACATTTATCCAGAGTTTATTCATACCAAACATTTTACCTTCACATATCTTAACTCACTATTATTAATATTCAGAAAATAATTTATGAAATTCATCCATTTTGTATATGAGTAAATTCAAAAAATGGAAGTGTGGTTTAGTGGTAGGACACTTGTCCAGGAAATTCAGCTCCCCTAAATTCAAGGGCACCTTGTCAATGTCAAAGTTAGGATTCATGGTCAAGTATATCTGATAAATATTCTGTTGTTCACTTTGCTAGGTTTCCTTTCTAAAACGGAATGAAAATGAAGGAAAACATCAGTTTGCTTGGAATCCACATTCTGGTAGATGAGAAGGGCATACCATAGAGAATGAAAAGTGGGGTGGTGGGATAGTGTGGGGGAAGAAGCGCTGGCTGAACCATGCCTCCCTGGCATGGAACACCCACAAAGCAGTGGCAGAGGTGAGACCTGTCAGCTGGGTGTGTGTTCTTTGTATAGGAAGAGACCTGGAGTTACTCAGAGACAGGCATTTCTGGGGTATGGAGGAATTGTATCACACAGAATGGAGGACTAGGTGGGAGACTGTTTAGGCTGCCTCTACTTACCTTATGTTTAGCTTCCCCTCTTTGATGCCCTTTGGCCACTGCTATGGTTTGGTAAAAGGGAACCCAGGAGAAAGTAAATTCAGCAGAACTGAGTGACGCCTCCTAAGGAAGGCTCCGCAGACGCAAAAGCAGCCCTGACTTTCTGCCCAATAAAGTGGCAAGATCCTCGTGATTTAACTTCTTCAGAGATGACAGTGTCTGCGCTCTGGAAGTGAAAAGTCACATTGGATGAAAGGGGGAAAAAAAAAGAACTGATCTGTGTTCCACCTTGTAGAGTATGGCTGCCTAGTAGGGGGTGAAGAAAAGCAGCCTGCCCGGCCCACCTCAAGGCAGCGAACGCTCTCCGCAAGCATTGGCGAGTAGAGGATCCTCAGTGCACGGAACCCTAGCACAGCCTGGGGATGAATCTTCCTGCCAGGCTGCTTCCAAGCTTTGGCTGCTCTCTTCCGGACAAATGAAATACGATGCCAACGGCTGTGACCTAGATTGCAGACAGCCACTATACCTCATTTCTTTGGAATTTCACTTTGAGAAATTAAGACCTACCTCTGATATTTGGGAGCTTAGAATGATTACTGTTAATACTTCTAGGTTTTGGACATAGTTTAAGGAAGAATAGTGGACTTTTCATTACAAAGTCTTCCCATCCTTCACATGATTCTTACAAAATATCTCTTCCTTATTTCTTTTTAAAAGTACACCCCGGGACTGCGTATGCTCCTAGAATATTTACATGCAACACTGTCTATTGTACCAAAAGATCATGAGTTAAATGTCCATCATTAAAGACAAAGTGATTGGATGAGCATGAAGAAGGGGGTGGGCTTGCCTGAGCAAGATTTGACTGTGGGATTTCATGAAATCCCAAACAATGGAACAGCTGCTTTTCCATAAATAGATGATGATGATAATTACTTCTACCTAGACAGCTCGATAGCAGACATTATCTTCTTCCTGGGTGTCCTATCAAGTTCTGGATGTTCTTGGCATGGGTAATAAGAAGCAAGAAATGTCACCCATGGGATTGGCAGGATTGTTTCTATGCAGTGCTGCTCAGCCTGGGCCAGTCTTTCAGAGCTGAAAAGGATTTCCATTGTTCCTGCTGGGCAGTTGCTCCTCTCACTACAAGAGTGCAGAAAAGAGGCTGTTGTAGCTGCTATTGTGTGGGTGACTGAAATTTCACCACACTCGCTGAAGTTCAGGCAGTCGTGGATCTGAAAAGTGGAATCAACATGGAATATCTTTGAAGACAGAGAAGTCAAGGGAAGAAAGAAGGTGAATTGAGTCCAGAGTTTTCAGAACGGAGGAAGTGTACAAACGCTGGAACTTAAGATACCAGGCCGTAAGCCTTAGAATAACTGAATGACATCCCATAATAATGAGTTGTGATCCAGCTACCTAATGTATAGACACTGCCCTGCAGCACACATCAGAAGACAGCTAATTTTTCAGATTCCCATTTCACTATCTCTGTCTCATACTAAGTTCTTGAAGGAAATGATCTATTGCTGAAAAGTTTTCCTTTCTCCCCAATGAAAATAGATTCAGTATAGGTGCTAGTTCTGATCTTTGAGAAAAAGGACAATCTTGTTCTGTTTTTATTTCAATATTTCAGTTTTTCAAACTTATATCTTCCTCAAGAAAAGATTGCTTCAGGAAGAAATGAAAAATAAAATGTATGGGTAAGCCATGCTATGTGCATAAAGTATTCTGAATCCTTTAGTCTTCATACAGTTTTAGGGTCATGCAGATGGTATAATGTAAGCTGCTTGGAAGAGAGCCAAATCAAATCTTTTCCCCCAACATTTTAAATCACTATGCTGTAATTGGAATTTCAGATGAATAAAATACTTTGCTCTTAAACCAATGGAAATGAGATTCTAGACACAGAGTCATTATGACAGGGAGTGAAAGGGCAAGAGGAGGGCAGAGAGGAGCAAGGAAGGTGGGCATGGGGCAGAGGGGGCAAAAGGGCCTTGACTCCCTGTGACATGTGATTCTAAGGGGTGGCAAGTTCCTGCGGTTTGTGTTCTTATGGCATCTCCCTTGAAAGGAACATTCTAGAGGTGTTTGTTAATTGAATAGTGATAGAAAACAGGGTATCAGCGTTAAGATAAGATACCAGAAAGAATATTACGTCAGCTGGTCAGATTATTTAGTGTCTTTGTTTGTTTGTTCGAGACAGTGTCTTACTGTGTAGCTTAGCCTGACCTGGAATTTACAATGCTAGAGTGTCAGCCTCCCTAGTGTGGTGGGATTGCAGGAGTGTGCCGCGGTATCTGACACAGTTGTTCTAGTTTTCCAGCTCTTTTGTATTTAGTCAGAAGCCTAGATCTCCATGTTTTTAAAAAGTTAATTAATATTTTTTATTTTTAAGGGAATATTTAATATATAAGAAATTTCTCATCTTTCTTTGAAGAAAGGTGAGAGCACATGAACAAAGCACATCAGTGCAAAGCTCAGCGATTTAGGGTGGACTTTGTAAAAGCATATGGACAAATTAAACCTTATATTTAGAAACTTTTGCTAAAATACAAAACACAAAGCATTCCAAGTTAACACTGATCTCCTGTGCTTAACATGGATTTAGATATTAAGTGATTTACATTTTATTAAGAGGTTTTTTTCAAAGTTTCATTGATACACACTATATATTTCTTACATATATGCACTATGTATTTCTTTTTTTCTTCCTTTTTGTCTTTTTACTAAGATCTCAAGTTTTATACCTGAAGTAAAAATTTTCAGGCCTTGCTAATTATTTATTTCTGGTTTTACTTTCCTTTTGGATGTTTAAGGGCACATAGTTAGCCCAGATTAACCAAGGAGCCCCTGGCTCCTTTTGGCTTTTCATTTACCAGTTCCATCCACTCGAGGACAAAGTCAGGTCTTGCTAGACCAGGCTTCCCTTTTTGAAGCATGAGCAGACTCCTCTTTATAGACTGGACACTGGGTGAAGTCCCATTAGTGGATCTCCAAGACCTCCCTACACAGGAAGACTGGTGACTCACATTTGAAGGACATTTCAAGAGATGTCCCCAATGCATAGTCCCCTGGGACTTAGTTGACCTCTGAGGGCAAGGAACAGTTATCTCTTAGTTCCCTCAGCCAAATTGGTATGGGCACTAAGTATGGTCATTAAGCGTCCAGAAAGGCTAAGTTACACCAGCCTGATACATCACACCTATACTAAAATTATATCATCTGAAAACAAACTGTATGTTATTTCCATATCATATTTCATGAGCAGTATGTATTTCTTTTTTTTTTAAATTTTATTTATTTATGTATGTATATGAATGTACTGTCTGCATGCAAGTCTGTGCATCCGTGTCGTGCAATGCCGCGGAGGTCAGAAGAGGGTCTCGGATTCCCCTGGAACTGGAGTTCTCCTGGAACTGGAGTTTCAGACGGTTCTCAGCCGCCATGTGGGTGCTGGGGATCGAACCCGGGTCCTCTGCAAGAGCGGTCGGCACTCTTAACCGCTAGGCCATCTCTCCAGCCCCAGCAGTATGTATTTCTTACCAGCATCTTTATGAACTTCAAAAGAGTTGACATTAAAAGCAGTTATTTCTTTCTTTGAATATTCTAAAACTTGCCATTTTGGATTAACCTTTAAATTTTCAGCCCAGAAAAGGTGTATTAACAGTCCCCAAGAATATGTTTGAATACAGGATAATCTTGCTCATAATAATGACAGAAAAGCTTCAACTTCCAGATATTAAAAAAGCCCTTAGCAAATATGAAAAGTATTTGGGTTCGAATTATTTCTTAGCATAAATAATATATCATGTCAATTTTTTAACTGAATTCTTGAAGGCCTTCAGAACATTTGCACTTTATAATTGTTAAACGATACATTTATGTGGTAGAAGAAAACACAAGAACTAAAGAAAAAAATCTGCAAATTAAAGTATTATCAGAGTTGCTTGGAAAATATACCTTACTTGTACTCTCAAACTTGCTTTAACTGTCATATACTTTAAACCTAAAAAGGCTGCAGCTAAATTATTAAATAATATTTGTAGAATGTCACCCCTTTGGGTAGATACATTTCACACCATACTTTTCAATTAAGAAACCTGATCATTTTAACTACAATTTATGATTGAGTAATCAGTAATTTAGTTGGCATAAGGATCAACAAAAAGAATAATGTAACAGTTGCTCACTATGCACTTCTGTCAATAGTAGCAACAAGCCCTGAGCCTGACATATTCTGAGCTGCATTACATGTTTCTATGTGTGCTACTGAGTGAAAAAAATAGGTATGCCAAATCAAACTTTTCTTGTTTCATTTTTTAATAGCAGCTCAGTGATTTTGGACAGGGGTTGACTTGTTACCACAATACAGATAATAGAAAGGAATAGTTGGTCTTAATAACATTAAGGAAATAACTAAAGTTATTATTAATTTGTATCATTTGCTTTTCTATTTTAAAATTTATTATTATTATTATTATTATTATTATTATTATTATTGTCAGGGTCTCCCTATAGCCCCAGCTGGCCTGGAACTCACTCTGTAGACCAGGCTGGCCTTGAACTCATGGAGATATATGTATGAGTGTACTGCTTGTATGTAGGTAGGTGCAACTATGTCCAGAATTCCCACAAAGGTCAGAGGGGCAGTCAGATTCCTGGGAACTAGAGTCAGAAATGGTTGTTAGCTTCATGTGGGTGCTGGGGATTGAATGAACCCGGATCATCTGTAAGAGCAGCCAGTGCTCTTAACCAATGAGCTATCTTTCCAGTTCCTATTTGCTTTTCTTTAGGACACAAATCAAAGCCATTAACCTGAACTACATATGCATATATATATTATATAATATATATATATATAATATATATATATAATATGTATACAACTTTAAGCAAAATATTTTGATAATATACTACATTTTTTAAAGTTGGCAAAAATATGTGTGGTGATTTGTATTGTCTTAATCCAAGTAGAAGAATATATTCACCTTGGGGTGGGAAAGACTGGACATACTGTTAATAAAGCTCTAAAGTTCATTTTTTTGGTTGTTAACCTTTAACAGCTGTGCTATCCCTCCAGCCCAAAACTCTAAAGTTCAAAATATCTTCCTTTTGTACTTATCACAAGATTATATATATATCCTGAAATCACAACGCATTAGTAAGACCAAGACACTAGGATTGCAAGTTCTAGGCCAGGCTATGCTACCTAGTAAGACAGTGTCTTCAACAAACAAACATAGACACTAATAATCTGACTAGCTGAAGTAACATTCCTTAGGATACTTGAGAGGCTTTATTATGAAAAAAATATCAATCACACCGTAATATCCTTTGAAGAAACTAATGAGAAAGCAAATTAGATGATGAGACTTCATCTTTATTTTCAAATAAGTGATCTTAATCTTTCTTCTTAGAGAAAATACTTAAATAAATTAATTTATTATAAATATATTTACATCATGAATTTATACAGCTTTGAGGTAAAGTCCAGTACTTTGCTTACACAAAGTCTGTGAGTAGAGGTCAGTAGAGCTCATCTAATCTTTGGTTGTGACATTGTCCATTCAAGTTCTTGGTGTAATCCTTTGCCAGTGAGAGCACAGCATGCCTGGACATTCCACTGCTGACCTTCCATGGAAGTTAGATTAAGAAACTGGCAGATTTTTGCTACCATCCTCCCAGCTCCTCTCCTTCGGCCCATTTATTTATTTAAAAACATTTAAAATTTATTCTTTGACATTTTCATACCTGTATACAGTGTATCTTGATGATATTCACCCCAACACCCCTATCTAACTTTCACACCCTCCCACTAACACACCCTCTCTTCTGTCTTCAAGTCTTCTTTTATTGTTTATAACCCACCGAGTTCAATTAGTGCTTCCCTAATGCCATTAGTTATAGGGCATTAGTTACAGGGCCATCCACTTTAGCAGGAACAATTTTCCAGGAGCCACATCCTTGAAGGAAAATGACTCTCCCTTGACCAGTAGCCATCAGTTGTCAGTAGCTCCTGAGCTAGGAGTAGGACATTAGGGAACCTTCTGTCCTACTCAGCTTTCTGTTGCTATGTTAAAACAGAACCAAAAACAACTTGGGGAGAAGGGTTTATTTCAGCTTACGGTACAGTCCATCTTCAAGGAAAACCAAGACAGGAGAAACCAGACAGGAATGCTACTTACTGGCTGGCCTTCTCTAGCTTGCTCAGCCACCTTTCTTTTTTTTTTATTTTTTTTATTGATGCTTTGTGCAATTCATACATTATTTTCCAATTCAGTTCAGGCACATTTCCCCTTCCCTTCCCCCCCACCCTCACCCCATCCCAGATCATGCATTCTGCCATAACTGTCCTACATCTTTCTCTCAGTTTTTTTCATTTTTTAGCTATAAGTGATAATCCATGAGTACAAGCATCCTTCATGCAAAACCAATCTGCAGGCTGTTGTGCCAAAACCCCCACAGCCCCACCATCCAGTGGGGGGTGATGGGTTGTTTGTTCAATCAAGTTGATCAAATGAGTGTCCAGACTACATTGCTGTAGTTTCACCATTCACCCCAATCGCAGCCCTTACATTCTACCATGCCCCCTCTTCCGCAGATTGTTCCCTAGGCTTAGAAAAGGGGCACAGGTGGATGAGAAGCAAAACAGTCCACTCTCTCTGGAGCTGTTGTCTTGGACTCTGGTCAATTCTGGCTGTTTCCTTTCATGGGCTGACAGTTTGTCCAGGAATAACCTTTCGATCCTACTAATGAAGCACAAGCAAGTAGATATATAGGTATTTAATCAGCACTAATAGTTATGGTAGGTTACTTTGGCATAGACACATATGTTTGGATGATATGTTAATCCATGAATTACATTTTTTCCACTGTTAAATATGACAGGGTCTTACTGTGGCTTATAACATCTCCTAACCTGTAGAGGATGTCAGCTACCTTTCTTATACATCCTAGGCCCACCTGCTCTGGGATGGCACCGTCCGCACTGGACTGGCCCTCCTACGACAATTGGCAATTGAGAAAAAGCCACACAGATATACTCACAGGACAATCTGATGGAAGAAATTCCTCAATTGACATTCCCTCTTCCCAGGTGTTTCTAGTTTGTGTGAAGTGACAGAAACTAACCAGCACACCTCCCTTATCCATGATGGCATGTTGCCTGGCTTGATCTTGTGCAGGTCTTATATAGATAAACACAGCTGTTGATTTCACAATGGCTATAGCTTGTCTGGAACAGTGTTTTACAGCAGTCCTTCCCACTCTGCAGGTCTTACTTTCTTCATTCATCTTCTATAATGTTCCCTGAGTTTTGGAGAGCAGGGGGTCATTTATATAGATGTCCCATTTAGGACTGATCACTCAACAATAACTTATTCTCATCAACTTGACCAGTTATGAGTCTCTACACTGATCTCTATCCAATGTAAGAAGAAGCTTCTTGGGCCTAGGTTAAGAGCAGCACTAAGCTATAAGTGTAACCATAACTATTTATAAGATAGTTTGATAGCATGTTCACTTAGCTAAACAAAGGTAGTACTTTCACCCCTAGGGACTACGACCTCCCCAACTATGGGTTTTGATCAGGTTTACCATCAGGTCCCAGGTTGATGTTGGACATCTTCCATCTCTCTCCCCATATATGTAAGAGTAGGGTCTCTCAATGAACTTGAAGCTCACCATTTCTAGCTACCAGTTTGCTATGGGGATCCCTTGTCTATGCCTCCCACAGGTTGGGATTATGGGAGGACATCCATAACCATCAAGGTTTTTTGTGGGTTTGGGGGATTCAATCCCCAGTTTTGCTTGCATGGCAAGTGCTTTCCCTTCTGAGCCATCTCCCCAAACCTTCAAGAGATCTTTAAAAGGAAAACAAAAGATGATGGCTCTTCTGAAATTACAAGCTGGCCTAGGATTTATTTTCTTAAGCCACCGTAGTATCCATTTGATGATGTTAGTGGACTAAACATAACTAAATCAGAGGTTTGAGCCAAGCAGTTTTATTGATAATTATGTAGCTGCTGATGATATAGATACTGGATGTAGGAAGTTTCTACCAGAAAGGCATACAACAAGCTACATATGTCATGAGTACTGCTTTGCCCCTCACTGAATTCAGTTTCACTCATCAGTTAGCATGAGTTATACAAACCTCTGCTCTACTTAATTTTAAGTGCTATAGCTAATTTGACTGTTTCTTCTAATGGCGGCACATTTTGATAGTGTGAAAAGAAGTTGCTACTGTGACTGTAATAGCAGCTATTTATTGAGAATTTATTGCATGAGAGCCAGCATTCTAAGCCTTTTACTTGGTTTTAGTTCATTTAATTTCATAAGACCCAGTTAAGATGAGCTCTATCATTATCTATTATTATCCTATTTTATAGATGTGGGAACTGAGGTACAGAAGGATTAAATGGATGCCCAGAGTCATAAAACTACAAAGTGACTGAGCTGGACTTATATCTCAAGGCACTGGAGTAGGAAATTTCTAACTTTATAATACTATATTCTGGGTACTGAATTCTTTCTTTAAGTCACTTACCATGAGAAATGACATTTTCTAGTCTAGCCATGGCAGTGGCATAGCCTTAAAAATTGCCTCTGGCCGGGCATGGTGGTGCATGCCTTTAATCCTAGCACTTGGGAGGCAGAGGCAGGCAGATCTTTGTGAGTTCAAGGCCAGCCTGGTCTACAGAGTGAGTTCCAGGACAGCTGGGGCTACAGGGAGACCCTGTCTTGAAAAGACCAAAAAAAATTTGCCTCTGATCATAAGCATACTAGGTACTTTGAACTAGTGAAATTGCAATCAGTGTTCAGTAGCATATTTCTTTGTGTTTGTATTAAAGGATATGAAGGTAGGAGAAGTATTGCTTCCTAGTGGACTTGAAGCTCTATAGACATGGATGCAAGTTTTTGGGAAAGGAAGGGGTGGGAGAAGGGAATTAGTCTGTAAGGTTTTTGTGTCATAGTAGAGGAAGAGAAATTGATGGTAGAAATAGATGGAGTTACATCATCTCTGGACATTGTCATCATAATGTTACCTAAGCCTCCCACCTCTTGAGACATGAGGAGGCTTGTATCTTCCCTCTCTTTCCTCTAGCTGAACTACAGCCAGTTTTAGACCACTCTAAAACTTCTTTGCACAGTCATGATGTCCACATGGTATGATATATAAAGTGATCTCTGTTTCCATATAAGTTCTGATGAAGACCTCAATGCTTTCACAAATTTCTATGAGAAATCCAGTCACACTAATTATGTACTGAATTGCATATCACAGTATTCATTCAGTAAGGTTGATAATTTCCTTTCTTTTCCAGTAGTATGTATAGCATCTTCTAGTACTATGAAAGTTAGTCAGTAGGCATGAAGCTTTGAGGTCAGAACCAGCTTAATTTCTCCTTGTTTGTTCTATGACTCATGTATGTAGTGCCGTCAGCAATAGGCTATTACCATCAATTTCTGACTGGTAACCAAGAGCACTGAAAGTAGTCAGTATTGTTTGAGGGTCTATGAACCTCCTCTCCAAGAGAAGGAGTTTATTTCTGACATTGGGCTTTTTATTTGATATCCTGTGGTACCTGGTAGGGCAACTGAACCTTTGTTATAGGGTAACTACATTGAAAATCTTTTTAGTATTGTATATAATTTAAGAAACTGTATAGTAGTATGAAGTTTCTTACTTACCCATATGACTTTTTAAAATTTTTTTAAAATTTTATTTATTTCTGTATGTGTATGAATGTACTGTCTGCATGCAGGTTTGTGCACCCGTGTCGTACACTGCTGCAGAGGCCAGAAGAGGGTGTCAGATTCCCCTGAAACTGGAGTTCTCCTTGAATTGGAGTTTCAGACGGTTCTCGGCCGCCATGTGGGTGCTGGGGATCGAACCCGGGTCCTCTGTAAGAGCGGTTGGTGCTCTTAACCGCTAGGCCATCTCTCCAGCCCACCCATATGACTTTTTCGAAAGGCCGTTAGTGTTAGTTTGAACCCTGTAGGCTATCCTAGTGACTGGCCTGGAAAGATGTGCCCACTGGTGCAATAGTGCCATGATGATATGGGAAAAACCAACCAGTTTTGAGTGAATTTAAGGCTGGTTTCACAAGATGGAGCCCATACCTGGCACTGTTATTGGGGCTAAGAATGTAGCCAGACAGGTCACATGTCATAGGAGAGAAACTATTATTTTACTAAGTAGACAGAATATTAAACCAATTTCTAAAGACTTACTGTTATTCTCATACATACCACTCTCAATTCTCACCAGAGAAGATGCTTCTGTTTAAAAATAATTTGACATCAGAAGATGGAAAGACCTCCCATGCTCATGGATTGGAAAAATTAATATAGTAAAAATGTCCGTTCTACCCAAATTAACATACAGATTAAATGCAATCCCAACTAAAACCCTCAAGAGTTTCTTCACAGGTTTGGAAAAAAGAAATCCTTAATTGCATATGGAAAAACAAAAGATCCTGAATAGCCAAAAAGCAACCCTGAGCAAAAAGAACAATACACGGGGTATCTCTATACCAGACTTCAAGCTATACTACATAGTATAGAGATAAAAACAGCTTGGTACTGGCACAAAAACAGACCTGTAGACCAATCAAACAAAACTGAAGATCCAAACTTGAGCACATACAATTTCAGCTCCCTCATATTTGATGAGGGGGCTAAGAAGACACAATGGAGGAAAGACAGCATCTTCAACAAATGGTGCTGGCAAAACTGGGTCATCACTTGTAGAAGAAACCCTTACCTCTCACCCCATACAAAAATCAACTCCATGGATCAAAGACCTCAAAGTGAAACTCAACACTCTGAAGGTGATAGAAGGAAAAGTTGGCAGCAACCTACAAGATATAGGCATAGGAAAAGACTTTCTAAATCAGATAGCAGCCACACAGGAAATAAGGTCAACAATTGACAATTGGGACCGCATTAAACTCAAATGCTTCTGTACTGTGAAAGAAACAATCAAGGAAGTGAAGAGAAAACCCACAGAGTGGGAGAAAACCTTCACCAGTGATATATCTGACAGAGCATTACCTTCCAGAATATATAAACTACTCAAAAAACAAAGAAGAAAGAAAACAAATGACCCACTCAAAACATGGAGTAGCCAGGTGTGGTGGCACATGCATTTAATCCTAGCACTTGGGAGGCAGAGACAGGCAGATCTTTGTGAGTTCAAGGCCAGTCTGGTCTACAGAGAGAGTTCCTGGCTAGCTGGGGCTACATAGAGACCCTGTCTCAAAAAGACCAACCACCCCCCCAAAACAAAAAACCAACAACAAACATGGAGTAAAGAGGTGAACAGAGACTTTACAAGTGAGGAATTAGAGATGGCTGAGAAACATCTTGAAAAGTGTTCAACATTGCTAATAATTAAGGAAATGCAAATTAAAACCACTTTAAGATATTGTCTCACTCTGATAAGACTGGTTAAGATCAAGAAAACAAATGATACCAAATGCTGGAGAGGTTGTGGGGAAAGGAAAACATTCATCCACTGCTGGTGGAAATGAAAACTTGTACAACCACTATGGAAAGCAGTGTGGAGAATCCTTAAAAGACTCAAAATGAGCCTACCACCTGACCCAGTCATACCACTCCTGGGTATATACCCATAAGACTCATTCTACCACAGAGATATATGCACAACCATGTTTGTTGCAGCTCTCTTCACAATAGCGAAGAGCTGGAACCAACCCAAGTGCCCCGAGTGGATAGAGAAAATGTGGTACATCTACACAATGGAGTTCTATGCAGTGGTAAAGAAAGATGACATGATGAACTTTGCAGGGAAATGGATGGAACTAGAAGATATTATGCTAAGTGAAGTAACAGAGTCCCAGAAAAGCAAACGGTGTCCCTCATCTATGGAGGCTAGCACCAAGTACTTAGTCAGAAGGCAAACTGAGCAACGTTAATGTTAATGTTATATTCCTTGTGATCTGAAAGCAACTGAGCTCTTATACTGTGAATCCCTTAACAGGTTATCGAATTAACCTACCTTTTATTTTCAGACTTTGAAATTTTGGTATATGGGTGGAGAGTATGTATGCATACTTTAGAGTAATATAAAAATCAAAAGATTGAGAAAAAACTAGTTTGTCATGACATTGTGTCTAACCACAGTATTTATTTTATGGGAGTGCTTCTTAGTATTTCTTATACAAGGATGCTTGAGCTTTTGTCCAAGCCTTCTCTAAAATATTAGATAGTAGTTAAAAGTATCAGGCTGATGTAACTTAGCTTTTCTGTATGCTTAACGACCATACTTAATTCCCATACCAATTTGGCTGAAGGACTTAAGGGATAACTTTGTTTCTTGCCCTCAGTGGTCAACTAAGTCCCCAGGGACTAAGCATGGGGGCATCTCTTGAAATGTCCAACAAATGCAAGTCACTAGTCTTCCTGTGCAGGGAGGTCTTGGAGATCCACTAATGGGACTTCAGTTAGTGTCCAGTTTATAAAGAGGAAAGTCTGCTCATGCTTCAAAAAGGGAAGCCTGATCTAGCAAGACCTGACTTTGTCCTCGAGTATATGGAACTGGTGATTAAAAAGCCAAAAGGAGCCAGGGGGTCTATCCCATGCTCCAAAACCTGAGTGACCCCTGAGAACCAGATCCTCAACTGAGAAAACAAAAACCTTGGTTAATCTGTTTAATCTGGGCTAATGTGTGGCTTTAAACATCCAAAAAGAAAGTATAACCAGAAATGAATAATTAGTAAGACCTGAGAAATTGTACTTAAGGTATAAAACTTGAGATCTTCGTAAAATGACAAAAAGTAAAAAAATTATTTTATTTATTTTACTTTTTGTGTATGAGGGTATTGCCTGCATGTGTGTAAATGCACCCTTGCTGCAATGGCCACGGAGGTCAGAAGAAGGGGTAGGATCCCCTGGAATTGGAGTTACTGATGGTTGTTAGATGTCAGTGGGGGTGGAGATGAACCCAGGTCCTCTGCAAGAGCAGCCAGTGCTCTTAACTGCTGACCCTTCTTTTCTCCAGCCCCAGAAACTGCTTCTTGAAGTAGGTGGAGATTAACACAGGAACTCACAACTAATCAGCATGCAGAGACCAAGAGACTGGAGTGCTCAGCCCTGAGTGGGAAACCCTCCCCTCCCAAGGCTCAGGGGTCATTGTGGAAAAGGAGGCGGAACCATGGAAAGAGCCGGACTCGGAAGGTAAACACAAGGGAACTGTGTTGTCTGGCCACCACAGGATAGTTGCACATATGAACCCACAGAGCTTGTGACACATGCATAAGACCTGTGCAAACCCAAGCCAGACAAGGGCCCAACATGGGTGGGGGAGTTGGGTAAGAATCCCTAGGCCTAGATGAGGAACTATTGGCAATTGAGGGCTTACAGGAGAGAGAGAGTCAATTTTCTTTACTGGTGTGATGCCTGGTAGGTTGACTGGATTCCAAGAGGTAGACCCACACCCATGAGCACTTTGTGAACTCAGATGAAACTCGACAAGCATTTACATGAAGTTGGGGGGCAATATGGTGGGTGTGGAGCTGGATGGGAGTCTGAGTGTGATCAACCTACATTATATTAAGTTTCAAAGAATGGAGACAAATATTTTAATATTTCATTTGATGGAATCCTAACCTCTAGTTTCCCAGAATGTGACCTGATTTGGGTTGTTTTCAATGTAAATAGTTCAAATGAAGTCATACTTAAATCCAGTATGACTGTGGCTCTAAGAAAAAGTGGAAATTTGGTCAGAGACACACAGAGATCACCGTGTGAGGGTGAAGTCAGAAGGTACCCCAAAGGGTGCTGGGAGCTGCCAGAACATACCAGAATCCAGAAGAGACTCGTGTTTGGAATTCATGTTCGGTCTTTGTTTTTTGGATGGGTCACTGGGTGTTCGGCACTGTCTGCTCTTAACCAGATTTTGGACAGAAGAATGGCCACTAGACCCAGGGAGATGTAGATGAAGTGTTTCATGTGTTACATATCTACTGAAGTTCTGCCCCAGAACTTAGCACCAGGTGGGACGGTACTTGGCAAGCTCCATCTTGATATGGGCCACGATATCCTTTTCTCTATGACGTTTCTCCGATACCCAAGTAGTGCTCCACTCTCCTGTTGCATCTCTTCAGACGTGTCTGCATTTTTGATCACTGTGTTCATGTCACACAAGGTTATCAAAAAGCAGACTTTCAACTGCTATGTTCTTCTGGGTGAGGTGATGGCTCAGTTCAGTTAAATGCAGATTGGGTGGCTACAGAAACCAAGGCACATCTGAGCAACGTCAGGCCAGCGGCTGCTGCCTAATATATCTGAACGGAGGCCAGAGGTCAACCTAAGGTGTCTGTCTTCCTCGGGTGATGTTCACTTTCTTTTTTTTTTTTTAATAGGAAATCTCTCTGGGATCTGGGCTTTGCTGCTTAACCTAGGCTGGACAACAGCTCCAGGATCCACAGAACTCTGTCTCCTCAGTGCTACAACTTTGAAGCATAGACCTCTGTACTGCTTTTATGAATGAGCTGGGATGGACCTGCCATCCTCATTCCCCCATCCCTTTTTGATTCTCTCTCCTTCTCATGTCCTCCATCCCAGGTTAATCCCCCATAGTCAGATTCAACTTGTCTAGATGTTTATTTTTTTTTTTTTTTCAGGCAAACTTTCCCCTTCCTTTGAGGTTGTGGCAAGTCACATCCAGGTCCTGAGCTGTTTCTAGCCCAACAGTTAATCAAACTACACTTCTGACAGAGTCCATTCACTTAGAGAAATTCCTGTGCAGAGTGTTATAGTTGAAATATTTTCTGGGTGGCCTGACTTAAAATCTTAGCTTTGCTCATGGCTAGCTGCTTGAATTCCAGCAAATTACTTCCTTCTTGAAAATAAGTTAAGGGGTTGGAGAGATGGCTCAATAGTTAAGAGCACTGACTGGCCCTGCAGAGGACCTGGGTTCAATTCCCAGAACCCATATGACAGCTAACAACCAGCTCTAACTTGAATTCCGGGGGCCCTCTTCTGACATTCATGAGTACCACATGACACACGTACACCTAGCCACATGCAAGCAATAGACTTGTACTCATAAAATAATAAAATAAAAAAGAAAATGTGTTAAATATCTGATTTTAGAACCAAAGTGTCAGACAGTCTCTGTAAGCTACCTGAAGCTCATGCATCCATTCATTCATCTACTGTGCAAATGGTGGACAATTCCTACATAGAAGGAACCACTTAGGGGTGTAACATTGAACAGAGCAGATATAATCTCGATCCACATAGAGTTTATATTCTATTGGAAGAGGCTAGCAATAAGCAAGTCTATGAATATATTACATAATTCCAGGAAATGATGAATAGAGTAAAGAAAAATAATACAGGGGAGAATGGAGGGGGTCAGGGGATAGTCATCATCATCATATGGTGATTGAAGGCTACTCAGAGGAAGGAACACATGGTTAGAGACATGACTAAATGACAATATTTTCTACACCACAAAAAAGGATCTCTTTGTGAAGGCAAGGCTTAGTTTTGTTTATGTCTTCCCAGTAAGACTCAGGATTTATAGTATCCTAAAGATGATTGTATGATTAAGAGAAGAACAAGACTGTGGATCCCAAACAATAGATGGAAAGTCACATCTGACTTAGGAAATGAGGAAGGGCAGGGCTGGCCTGGGGTTTAATTGGAGGAAGCTGCACTGGGGAGATTACCTCTTAAACTCTGTGCTTTTCAAGACTCGGTGCCTTTCTGGCTGTCCTCTGGCCACTGTGTTTTCTGTGGCTTGCATTTTCATTGGTTAGATCTATTTCAGTCCTTAATTCATAGCAGGGAGACCTAGTCTGTTTTCTTTTCCCCCAGCAGCTTTATGAATAGGAATGATGGTTTTCATCTGCTGAATATTCCTGTAACTGCCTGCAGCAGCAAAGATCTTGAAAGCTGGAATGATCAAAAAAGGACAGAGTTCTGAAAGTATACTTAAGTCAGTTACGACCCAATAATTTCACCACTTCACATCAGCTAGTAAAGAGAATTCAGTTTTTATTGGTGAATATTAAATAAGGGGCAAACAGAGGTACTTGTAGGTCCTTGGTAATTGAAAAGGAGGACTGCATATTTTTTTCAAAATTTAGTTTATCTTCTAGGTATTATGATATTACAAGCTAATAATCAGTTCTCTGTCCAAACCAATAAAGGAGCTACATGCTGACTGTACATATACACACAGAAAAGTGGTCAAAATGGATGCCTATAATGAAATCAGAGGACAAAATTAAAGAGCATTATTTAGAATTTTCCATTTACTAAACTTTAGTTTTCTTTTAGTATATTATCTGAAATTCCTGCCAAAGCTCTTAATCTTAGGTCCACAGGCGAGTTAGGGAGAGAGCCCGGGGACAGAGATCAGAGGTGGAGCTGGGAGTGGAGACTGAGTCTCAACACTTGGTCTGTCCCCATGTGTTGAACTTTGATTGTGGCAACAGTATGTGACATGTTGCCCGTACTTAGCCTACTTTTAAGTGTTCCGATCAGTCTCAAAGTTCAGCCTTTCCCTTTCTTTTTCCTCTGCTTCAGCATCTCTGTGTCCTTGACTGCATATTAAAACACTGCAATCCACCCAGTCAGATGCCAGACAGGGCTGCTTCAAGCTCCAAAATTACCCTTCCAATATGCCACTGATTAAAACCATCTCTGGGAACCCATCCAGAAGTCCAGAGTTAGAAATAAGAATGGGAATCTCTTTATAGACTGACATGTAAATTATGAATTTGACTTTTAATGAAAGAGATTTTAATATTTTATTTCTTAGTCTGGCAAGATATAATAACTTCAGGATGGGAAGGAGATGCCACCACCTCCTCATGAAGCCTCGACAGATGTGGTTCATCATTCCTTGTCTTTGCTTTGGTATTAGTCTGAGAACTCTTTCCTACAAGGTACTCTAGATACATCTGCCAACTGGTCAGAGTAGTCTGTGACTGCCACCTCTGTACTGGATGGCAATATTCTGTTCTGTTTAATGCATTGCAAATATAACAGTAGGAAGCTGACATGTATATGATGTACTAAAAATGATATATTTAAAAGTAATTAATTAAACATTGACCGTGTAGTCTTCTTTGCTTGGGTAAACCAGTCTTAAAATGTGTTGCTTAGACAAGATTGTGTCTAAGCATTAGACATAATCATGATTAGAATAGATTTTAGCAAAAACTCTTTCATGTAGAGGTTTCCCATGGAGCAGATTTTGGCAACTGGAAATGCTGTAAAATACAAAAACATGTTGCAAAATGTTGGGAGTGATGCAGGAAGCAGCAAGAAGGACGGAATGAGCTCCTTCTTTCATCATTTGCTCCATCTCTGTCTACCTATCATCTATCTATCATCTATCTATCTATCTATCTATCTATCTATCTATCTATCTATCTATCTATCTACCATTTACCTATTTATCCATCATCTATCTACCTACCTACTTATCATCTATCAAATCTATCATCCCTACCAATCAATCATCTATACCTATGATCTATCTATAATCTATCAATCATCTATAACTATCTATCAGCTATGCATCTTTTTTTTTTAATTTTTTTTATTAATTTTATTTCCGTATGTGTATGAATGTACTGTCTGCATGCAAGTTTGTGCACCCGTGTTATGCAATGCCGCGGAGGTCAGAAGAAGGTCTCGGATTCCCCTGGAACTGGAGTTCTGAAATTGGAGTTTCAGACGGTTCTTGGCCGCCATGTGGGTGCTGGGGATCGAACCCAGGTCCTCTGTAAGAGCCGTCGGCGCTCTTAACCGCTAGGCCATCTCTCCAGCCCCTAGCTATGCATCTTTTAAAAATATTTTATTATTTTTGCTTTATGTATGAGTGCATTGTCTGCTTGTATGTAAATGCACTGGTATCAAGCAATGCCCAAGGAGGTCAGAGAGGTTGTAGGATTCCCCTGAAACTTGAGTTACAGAGAGTTGTGAGCTGCCATGTGGGTGCTGGGAACAGAACCTAAGTCCTCTGCAAAAGCAGCCAGTCAGTACACTTATCCACTGACCTATCTCTCTGGCTAATCTACCTATCATCTATTTATCTATCTATTTATCTATTTATCTATCTATCTATCTATCTATCTATCTATCTATCTATCTATCTATCTATGTCTGTCTATCTTCTATCATCTCTATCATCTATCATCTCTATCTTTCTATCTATCTATTTATCTATCTATCTATATATCATCTATCTATCTAATTTATCATCTATCCACAGTAATCTCTATTATCTATCTATCCTCAATCTGTTATCATGTATCTAATCTATCATCTCTCTATCTCTATCTCTATCATCTCTATCCCTATCTCTATCTCCATCTCCATCTTTCTCCCCAAACAATTCTGTTCCTTGCATTTAGTATTTATGGCCATAAAGTATGCCTTGTATCTGGGGAGAGTCTTCGCTCACTGTTTTTTTTTTTTTTTTTTTTTTTTTTTTTTTTTTGTATTTTTGAGACAGGGTCTCCCTTTAGTCCCAGTTGGTCTTGAACTCACTCTGTAGACCAGGCTGGCCTTGAAGTCACTGAGATCCGCCTGCCTCCGCCTCCCAAGTGCTGGGATTAAAGGTGTGTGCCACCACGCCCAGCCACTCACTGGTTTTATTCATGCCAAATTATGCTTGGAGGTTTTCCTGCAAAAGGCAAAATGGGAAAATTGAAAAGTATTTTGAAATCAAAGGTGTTTTGGCAATCCTGAGTGCTGCTAATGGTGCTTGCCTGCAGAAATTTGGGGAAATAATTCACCATCCCAGAGTATTGGTTTCATCTGGAAAATGCCTACAGTAATAAAAAAGTAATGATATTTACCTTTCAAGGCTTTTAGGAGGATTGAATGAGTGAACAATTCTGGCAGCACTTGAAAACCATATGATACAAACAAATATGGACTAGTTTTAGTATATAAGAATCCATACACAGTATATTTTGCTATATATCAACGTTGTTATGAACATTTTTTAAATTTTGACTTAAAAATTTCAAATTCAAGGATTTCTACATTTTCTGTAGATTTTTTAAACTGAATTTTTGTAATTATATTTTGATCACATTTAGACCCCTTCCTCCATCTGCTCCCCTCTTATAGCCCTCTGCAGATTTCATATACTCTGTCATATATATTAAAGCCTATGAGTCAACTTTGTGTCCCCTAATGTCCTTCAGCGCGTGTCCTTCCATCCTTCTACTGCAGCTTAGTCACCTCGTCTAGCATCACACTCATAAAGAAAGCCAACTCTCCCTCTCCTAGCAGTTATCAGCTGCCAGCAGTTCCTCAACTAACGTTGGCTTCTTCCTCACTTCCCCATGTTTAAGCTGGGGTTTTGTCTGGCTTGAGCTTTTGTGGGTCTTTTGTATACTGTCACCACTGTTGTGAGTTCATATGAGTAACTTCTCTGCTGTCTGGAGAACTGTCTCTTTGTAGTTATCTGTGAATCATGTAGAGAGGACACACTTGCATGTCAATAATGGGCTATGATAATTTTCTTCCATCTTAGTTTCTGGCTTTCCATAACTTTCTCAGGGTTGATGTAGACTCAGCAGCATCTTTTATTAGCTCTTTGCTTATGAGAATAACATGGTCACCATAGATTAGCCCACATCTAGGATGGGTGGAGGTAACATACTGCTCACTTCAGAAAACAACTAATTCCATAGTTGTCTAAAATTAAATTTAGATTTCAATTCGGTGTTTCTGTGGTTCAGCAATAGCCAAACAAACTACAATCTGTTTATTTAGTGTTTAGGCTAGTGGGCTGAATTGACTCAATACTCAGTGATCTTCCCACAGAATTATAACCTCACTGAATTCTTTCTTAATTCATTTTTCTTCAGTGTTTATTTACTTACCTGGTGTTCACTGTACCACTGAGAGCAGAGCTCAGATGCAGTGTCCAAAGTGAATGAGAGAGCCCCAAGAAGCCACTAGAAGGAACAGAACCAGAACTGAAGGAGGAGGTGCTTTCTCAGCCCTTTGAGAGGATCCTTACTAAAATGTTCTTCCCCTAAGGAAGACTGCTCGCTGGACTGCCAATCTTATAGAGGGGACACCTTTGCATGTCAACAATGGGCTATGATACTTTTCTTCACAGTTTTGCTGATGGATCCTGACTCTATCCATAGCCATTACTGATACTGGATTGGTTTCTTGTACTTTATTATTTGTTTTTAAGTATGAAGGAGCTCTTTCAGCTAAAAGCCTTGCCTATACTTCTAACCATGCTGGCCCCTTACGTGACCGATAGTGTCCCCACACATGACTCCCGAGGCTTTGGGGGATAGTCTTCTGTGCTGTGGTATGTGGCTGGAGTCTTCCAGGATTCAACTGGATTGTGCTGGCTGCAGAAGATGAGGGAGCCTTTCTGGTCTTTGTTCTCTAGAGACTCTTCCTGCAATTAAACTTTGGGTGATGAGGACCAGCCAGTGTGAGAGAAGATACTGGGCTACCACCAGGACTGTGTTTAAAGCTTAGCATCACTCAAAAGGAAGCTGAGTGTTTATGGCTAATCTCAATGTTGATACCTACCTTCAGCTCTCTCAGTGACGATGCTGGACTTCAGATTCTTCTACCGCACTTTGTGAACCCAGATCAACAGCTAATACTTGTGATAATGGAAACATTCCATGAGTATGTTTGGTTTGGATTTCATGCTTTTCATTCATAAGACACAAGAGAAATAGGCAAAATAGAGGAATGAGCATTCTGGCCTCTACCTCTGTGGTCAGTTTTCCCCCTCCTCTCAGTGCACAGTGGGAGTAGGAAACATTATTTTCTAGATCACTAGAAAACAGCACCTTAGAATTTGTCTCCTTACAGCAGTGGGTGTGTGAAGTTATACTTCTCGTAGGCAAAGAGGAAACTTGTCTTAGGCAAGTATTGGCTTTTTGTTTTTTGAGATAATATTTCCCTTTGTAGCCCCGAATGGCCTGAAACTCACTATTTAGACCAGGTTAGCCTCAAGCTCATAATGATCCACCTCCCTCTGCTGGAATTAAAGGCATGCACCCCCACGTTTGCATTTTTAATAAATGTTTACTATTTACAAAGTATGCATAACCAGGTAACTACTTCTTGGCCCCACAAGCATTAGTTAAGCATGATACTGCAGTAGGGATTTGATAGTAAGAAAACCCAGGTATAAACAGGGGAGAGGCAGAGCCCAACATTCTGAGTGGTTGGTAACTTATATATGGCATCATGCCTTGCACAAATAATTGGGTTATTCTATATCTTAAACACAGTGCATATAGGGGTGGAGAGATGGCTCAGTGTTTGAGTGTGTATACTGCTCTTGCAGAGGATCTGGGTTTGGTTCCCAGCACTGACATCAGGAAGCTCACAACTGCCTGTAACTCCACCTTGAGAATCTGATGCCTTTGAGCTCTGTAGACAGCTGCACATGTGCACATACTCTGGCACAGATACACACATATACACAGGTCTTGCTGATCCCAAACATGCTCAGTGGTCTCTGCATCACAGCTTTTCCCTACTCATCCCTTAACTAGAAATTTCTCACCAGCGGTCTCTCTGTATACCTCTGTTCTCCACTTTATGTCACATATATTTTTCAATCAGCCACTTCCACGCTCTTATGTGAAGGGCATCTTCCCAGTTTTCCTGACATTCTTCCTCCCTCTTTGTTGGTATTTCTTATTGGACTTGATTCCACCTGGTGTATCACACATGTATTAGCTTATTGATTTTCACTCTCCTTCCATTGGAAAGTACCTCATTTCTGATGAATTCCAGGATTCTAAACTAGTGGCTGATACATTATAAGCTCTGAGTAATAATTGTGCTAGTTACTTTTCTTGTTACCATGACAATGTATCTGATAAAAGCAACTTCAGGAAGGAAGGGTTGATCTTGGCTCACAGTCTAAGGATGCAGGACATGGGGAAGGAATGTATGACAGAAAAAACATGAGGTGACAGGTCACATTGCACCCAAACATTTATTAAAATAGAAACACGAATGCTTGTCCAGGTCAATTTCCTCTTTGTCTAATTTATATGTAAATCCACTTCACCTTGAATTCCCATGCTTGACTTGCTTTCTCTGTTTTATTTGGTCTGAAACTCTATCCCATGGGACAGTGCTACTCGTATTCACTTCTAAATTAGCCCAATCAAGAAATTCTCTCATGGGTATGCCTATAGGTGATTCTAGATCGTGTTAAATTGGCAACAAATATTAATCATCCAAGTAATATTAGTGACAAAGATGAGTTTATTGAGTCTGAAGGCATTATCCCCAGCCTCACTTGATAAGCTTTATCTATGTTGCAACTCCAGTTCTAGCATGTTCTTTCAGGTAAATTAATAGTACCCATAGGTGCAATTTATTGAGTGCCTACCATTTTATTGACACTTTAAAAATATTGCATTAAGCTGGGAGTGGTGCACGCCTTTAATCCTAGCACTCAGGAGGCAGAGGCAGGTGGATCTTTGTGAGTTCAAGGGCAGCCTGGTCTACAGAGTGAGTTCTAGGACATCTGGGGCTACAGGGAGACCCTGTCTCGAAAAGAATGAAAAAAATTGCATTATAGGAATGCTTTAACTAGAGTCATCCTCAATTAAGAAAGGGTAAAAAGTAGCTCAGAGCAGTTTCATAAACTGGCCAAAGCCACAATTATTTTACTAACTGAACCATGTCACCAAGCCACATTCTTGTGGAGTCAAGGATGACGTTATGCCATTTCATCCAGTTACTTCTCAGAATAAGAGCAAAAGGAACAGAGTTTTGTACCAATGCAGGGCAAAGTGCAGCTTAGTAAATAGTAGGTACTTGGGAGTTGACCTACCTAGCTCACCAACTAACACCTATCTTTGAATTCTAACTCTGAGCTTGAGAAAGATAAAGCATCAACAAGACATCTATCATCTTTTATTAGACACCATTTTATAGTATTATACTCAAGGGTGCAGTTTTAATGGGTTTTTCAGTTGTTTTTTTAATTTTATTTATTTCTTTATTTTTACATGTATGAATGTACTGTCTGCATGTAGGTTTGTGCACCCGTGTCGTGCAATGCCGCGGAGGTCAGAATTCCCCTGGAGCTGGAGCTAAAGACGGTTCTCAGCTGCCATGTGGGTGCTGGGGATCAAACCTGGGTCCTCTGCAAGAGCAGTTGGCGCTCTTAACCACTAGGCCATTTCTCCAGCCCCCAGTTTTAATGGGTTTTGACAAAGCTGTGCACTATGTGGAATATAGCACTATCAAGGTATAAAATATTTTGTAAAGTGAAACAATATGGAAATAAAAGTACTTCCATTACCCCAGTCTCCTGAGCTCCTCCACATTCAAACGCTTGCTCTTGTATCCCCCAGGGCCTTTGCTTCAGCCTTACCTGAAGATCTCATGTCTGACTTTAGTCTGGACAGACTTCTCCCTCTTCTTCTCAATGTTGTTGACCAGTTTTTCCTTCCATACCCCAGCATGATATCAGTGTTCAATGACCCAGCAACATTCCAGAAGGCAGCAGAAAAAGTAATTTAGAGATTGAGGCTGGCTCAGATCATCTTACTTATGTCAGCTCCATTAAGTTTTCATTAACAGTCAGAATGGGCTTTCGCAAATCAGCAGAAAGCTAGTAAGCATTGCTTTGGAAAAAGAAATGCTTAATGAATAACTTATCTTGCCTACTTTTCACCTGAACTGAGAGAGTTCAGTCATTTGAAAGCATCATAGAGGTCACTGCCAATTTTACAATGAACAATTAGTGTCCTCTTTCTCATCAAATGGTGAAATTACCTTTTTATCTCCTTGCAGGGATCTAAACATGTCATTGACTCTTTGGGCTTTTCTGAGGTGTCATCCTTAGGTACAATATGACCTCCAATGTTGACTATTATCATTGAGAAAGGGCCATGTGAATACTGAACAGTTCTCATTCAATTATTTTTCAGGCTAGTCTTAAGAGGCAAAAGTTAAGACTGTTTCAATTTCATTCTTCACATGTCACAATGCTACTCATCTTTGAGTAAGCCATTTCTCATTCCACAGTCTTTACAGTTGCAATTAACTAATACCATTAAAAATGTTATTGGCGGGGCTGGAGAGATAGCCTAGTGGTTAAGACCACCAGCTGCTTTTGCAGAGGACCCGGGTTCGATTCCCAGCACCCACATGGCAGCTGAGAACTGTCTTTAACTTCAGTTCTAGGGGAATCCGACACCCTTTTCTGACCTCCGTGGCATTGCACAACACTGCTGCACAAACCTACATGCAGACAGTACATTCATACACATGAAAAATAAATAAAAAAATGTTATTGGCTTCAAAGAGTCTTGATGAGGGTTCTGAAATTCCTTCTCTGGATATGACTTCTGTTCTATTCTTTATATCTAGACATGAGGAATTCATCCAGATCGTAAGTCCTCCACAAGTCTAGTCTGTTCTTTATCCCACAGATCTCTTTATTACTACTTCTAGATCATTCATAATCATCTCTGTAATCTCTGTGTGTGTGTTCCTGTGATGTATGCATCCATGTGTTTGTTGGGTGTGCACATCTGCTGCCTACATGCACAGCTCACAGGTCATTGGCTGTCCTGTTCTATCACTTTTCACCTTATTACCTTGAGACAGGGTCTCTCACCAAACCCAGTGATCTTTCTGTTTCTGCCACCCAGTGTTGGGGTTACAGGCATGTGGCTGTTTACATGGGTGCCGAGATCTGAATTCAGGCTCTCAGGCTTTTGTAGTGAATGTTCATTCTGTTCATTCGCACCGAGCCACCTCCCAGACCCATCCTGCACTTGTTCCATTTAACGACTTGCTGTATACTTTAAGGAGAGGCTCTGCCAAGAAGAGATGAATGCTGAAAACAATGTGAGTAAACACAAGCACTATACCCTCAATTTCCTTATCCTAAAAAGTCCATAGTAGTTTCATGAAGTACAGTAATAATGGCTATTTTATGAGTTCCTTGCAAGCAATAAATGATGAAATGCATAAACACTAGTATGCGGTAATGTCAAATATATGGTGATCTTTCATTCTTCTTTCTTTCCATGCAAGATGTTAGGTTCCCAGAGGCAGAGCCACATCTTATACCTCTGGACATATTGTGCCCACTCTTTCAGGTACTAAACATCTGTTTGGTAATACTGTGTGGCACCTTTAAGGCCATACATTTAATACTGTGTCTAAAGTCACCAACACATCCCTGTCTCTTTTTTGTTCTTATAGCTTAGCAGAGGGTATAGACATGGCATATAAAATATGACCACATGATTTCACAAGCATTTGGACCACCATGTAGTTCTTCGTACTATTAATAAGATCAAGGACATAAAGTATTGTATTCCTAATCTCTTGCTGGAGAGTAGAAAGGTCATATTTGTGGTGTCTCTTCTTGTCCCCAGATCTTCACATTTATACTCACTTCTTCCACATTTGCTTTCTAAGTATCTGAGACATGGGGAAAAAAAAGAGGCACATAGTGGACATAATTCAAATTCTTTATTTCTTTTTAAATTTAATTTATTAATTTTATTTCATGTGTATGAGCGTAGGCACTCCTGTGTTGTGCTGTGCTTGCAGAAGTCGGAAGAGCCATTGGGTCTCCTGGAACTGGAGTTTTGGATGGTTATTAACTGCCTCATGGGTGCTGGGAATTGAACCCAGGTCCTCTGGAAAAACAGCCAGTGCTCTTAACTGCTAACCAATCTCCCCAGCACAGATTCTTTCTTTTATTAACTATTTTATGGTCATTAATATTTTGAGATGTTCTAGAGTAAGAAATCAGTTATTTACAAGTCAACATTTTGGAATTTTTTTCCTTGACTGCTCCTGAAATCTGAAGCTCTCCATGGGCTGACATCACCCCTTCTCTCTATAATTGTCATCAAATATAACTTGTGTATCTCCCTTAACTCTGCACAAGGAAACAGTTTAAATAGAGAGTTAATATGTAAGCTTTAATTGAAAAGACAGGAGCTGCAGAGATAGCTCAATTGGTAAAGTGCTTGCCTTTCAAACATGAGAACCTTAGTTTGATCCCTAGAACTCATGCCAGGCTTTCTATCATACACCTGTAATCTGAGAACTAAAGAAGCAGAGACAGGTGGATCCTTGGAGTCTGCTGGCCAGCCTGTCCGTAGCAAGCTCCAGGCCAGTGAGAGGCTCTGTCTTAAAAAATGGCAGGCAGCATTTGAAGAATGGTACTCCTGGCTGTCCTCTGGCCTCCAAACACACCAGTGCCTCTGCACACACATGCATGCATGCACACATGCATGCACATACACACAGAGTCACACAGACATATACACAAACACATACACACCAGTGCCTCTGCACACGCATGCACACACACAGAGTCACATAGATATATACACAAGCACATACACACCAGTGCCTCTGCACACACATGCATGCATGCTTGGATGCACACACATACAAAGTCATACAGACAGATACACAAACACATACACACCAGTGCCTCTGCACACGCATGCATGCACACACACAGAGTCACACAGATATATACACAAGGACATACACACCAGTGCCTCTGCACACACATGCATGGATGCTTGCATGCACACACATACAAAGTCACACAGACATATACACAAACACATACAGACCAGTGCCTCTGCACATGCATGCATGCATGCTTGCATGCACACACACAGAGTCACACAGACATATAATCAAACATATACACACCAGTGCCTCTGCACATGCACGCATGCATGCATGCGCACACAGAGTCACACAGACATATAGACAAACACATAAATAGACACACACAGACATAGATACACGTAGACACATACACAGACACACAGATACACATAGGCACAAATGCAGACACACAGAGACACATATACAGACACACACAGAGACATACAGGTACATACAAATACACAAACACACATACACAGATACATAAGACACATACACAGCCACATACGCACACACATAGATGCACATACATACACCATGCATGCACAGGCACAATTGGAAAAGATGCATATCAATGTAGAGTTAGTCTGTATCTGGTAAGAACAGACTGGAAACAATTAAAAAATAATAGATAACAAATGCTTTTATAAAGTGTTGAGGGGATAATTTGGAGCCATAAAGAATAACTTAAGACCTAAGATTTTAAAAAAGAGTGCAGATCATTGCTCTGGCCAGCATGATGTCACCAACCTGATTAAGTTTGACTGACTCACACAGTACAGAAAGGGCTATAAGGTAGACTGGGCCGTGGAAGCAAGAGAAATGGTTTGTTTCCACTGTTGACTTGATTGCATGTGAATATCCCTGCGGCATGGTTCTGAGGGTGTTTTCAAATAGGTCTAGGAATAAAGACCCACCTTCCAAGAGACTGGAGCCTCAGATTAAATAAAAAAGGAGGAAAAAAGAGAAAGCACGTTGAGTGCCAGCATTCATTCCCCTCTCTCTGCTGCTGACTGGGGTTGGACTACGACCAGCCACCTCATGATACACTCCCTATGCTTTCCCCACCATGACAGACTGTATCTACAATATAAACACTTCCTTCCTCAAGTTGTTTTGGTTAGGTATTTTGTGACTTCAATGAGAAAAAAAACAATATACTAAGTAAACACAGAAATTAGGATGTGCCCTAGTTACTGTTTGTTGCTGTGATAAATACCATGACCAAAAGCAACTTGGCAGGGGGATTTGTTTCATCTTACACTTCCAAATGACAGTCCATCACTGAGGGAAGTAGGGCAGGAACTCCAGGCCATGGAGGAGCACTCCTCCCTAGCTTGTTCCCCTGGCTTGCCCAGCTACTTTGTACAGCCCTCCTGTAGCAGTTAGCATTGAGGACGATGCCCCACAGCCTTGTTCACAGGCCAGTCTGCTGGAGGAAATTCCTTAATCAAGATTCCCTCTTCCCAGTATGTCAAGTGTGTCAAGTTGACCAAAGCTAACCAGCATAGGATGCAGCCCTAGTTAAACCATCGGGGTCTGGAGAGAGAAAGAATTTTCAGTACAAAGGAGGGGACTCCATCAAGTGCTCAGAGGCAGACCCAAGAGTTTTGTACTTGGAATTTCAGCCTCTAGATCTTTAGCCCCAGCCAGCCTGGAGCTTGCTATGTAGACCAGGCTGGCCTTGAACTCACAGAGATCCACCTGCTTCTGCTTCCTGAGTGCTGGGATTAAAGGTGTACGCCACCATGCCTAGCCAGCCTCTAGATCTTAATTGAGGACAATGAGCCAGACTGCAGTTAATCTAAGTGACTAATGAAGGGCAGGGCTGTGTAATGTGTGGGACGGTGTTGGAAGCACTTTGTTATCATTTAATTTGGGCCCTGCTTCACCTTTTCCACATAGTTCCACCTGCACGAAAGAATCACAGGCAAAATGCTTAGCTGTTATGTGGTGGGAGGCCTCAGATAAATATGCAGCCATGTATTTGTGGACTAGAGAAGGTTTTCTATATTTCAAAGCCATGGCATCAAGAAGATTAAATATCAAGTATCATGAAAAATTAAAAAGTGACACTATCCAAAACAAAAATGAGTTGGGCATGATGGTTATAGCTGTGATCGCAGCAGTTGGGCGGCTGAAGCAAGAAGATTGTGTCTGAGGCCACAGTAAGGTCCATGTCAGCCTGGGTTACCCAGTGCAATCTCATCTCAAAAACAAGTCTCATGTTAAAAAATTGAGAAGCAACAAAAGATTGGAAATGAACTTTCAGTAAGTATAACCAACATACAATATTTTAATATATAAAACACTTGAAATTGCAATTAAATTGTTAAGATCTCCACAAGTAATGAACCTGGAGTGATTTTAGAAAATGAATATGTAGAATGATGACAGGTAACACTGGCTGAATAGTTTGATGTGCTGGGCACCGAGCTGTGGATTTCCACATGTCATTTCATCTGCACAATCCTAAGAGCTGGGCTCTAGTCTCTAGAGCCTATAGATGAGTATACAGGCCAGGCAGCCTGAGAGCTGGACTGCTCTCTCAATTGCTTTTGTATTTATTGAATTTATCCTGTTGATATTTTTCATTATCTCTATGAAAGAGAGTATCAGTAAGTATTTGTTCATCATGGTAGTATATAGAAACAACTTCATATTCATTCAGTTTAAATATTTTTAGCAGACTTTATCATTTGGGATGATGTGAACAAATGGACATTTTAAATTACTGAGATGAAATACAATACTATAAAATGTCAAGCTTTCTTTTGCAATTTACAGTATCTGCTAAAAAGAAGTCCTAGAAGATCTTTCATGGAAATTATTCTAGGATTTATTTGAATCCTTAAGTAACAATGTCAGTAAAAGAATGTAGAGAATTAAAAGAGGAAAAATTATTTTATGTTGTGTATATGTGACTATTGCACACTTGTGTGTATATGTGTACATGGGTGCACATGCACTTTTGTATACATGTGTGTTCATGAAAGCATGTATCTGTATGTGAATGTATGGAGGCTTGTATATGTATGTGTATACACATATGTGTATATAGAAATATATGTGTTCATGTGAGTGTATGCATATATATGTACATTCACATATATGTGCACATATTTATGGTTTGTAAATGTGTGTTCAGGATGCATTTTTGAGCACATATGTATTCATATGTATATCTGGGTTTGCCTGCGTGTGTGCACACATGTGTACTCATGTGTGTATATTTGTATGTATGTGCATACACATGTGTATAGATTCATGCTTGTGTACACATGTGAGTGCATCTGTGTATATGTTTTCATATGTATATATGTATGGGTACATTTATTTATGTGTGCATGTGTGTGTGTCCATGTGCATGTGTAATGTGTGTATTTTCCCTAGCACATTGCTGCATTAAAAGCTTTTTGTTGGGGGGTCTGGAGAGATGGCCTAGCGGTTAAGAGCGCCGACCGCTCTTGCAGAGGACCCGGGTTCGATCCCCAGCACCCACATGGCAGCTGAGAACCGTCTGGAACTCCAATTCCAGGAGAACTCCAGTTCCAGGGGAATCCGACACCCTCTTCTGACCTCCGCGGCATTGCACGACACGAGTGCACGAACCTGCATGCAGACAGCACATTCATACACATACAGAAATAAATAAAAAAATTAAAAAAAAAAGCTTTTTGTTGGGGCTGGAGAGATGGCCTAGCAGTTAAGAGCTCCAACTGCTCTTGCAGAGGACCTGGGTTTGATCCCCAGCACCCACATGGCGGCTGAGAACTGTCTTTAACTCCAGTACCAGGGGAATCTAACCCTCTTATGACCTCCGTGGCACTGCACGACACAGGTGCACAAACCTACATGCAGACAGTACATTCATACACACAAAAAATAAAACATTAAAAAAGCTTTTTGTTATGATTTTATTGAATCTTTGCAATTTTCATACACTATTTTTTGATTGTATTTGGATCCTCTCCCTATCTGCCTCTTAGTTAGAAGGTCCATAGCGCCAAATTTGCTGCTGGAGAGATGGCTCAGAGGTTAGGAGCACTGGCTGCTTTTGCAGAGGACCCAGGTTTGGTTCTCATTAGCCATATAATGGCCAACCACTGTCCATAATTCCAGTTCCAGAGGATCCCATGTCCTCTTCTGACCTCTGTGGGCATTGCATGACATAGGCGTGCTTACATACATGCAGGCAATACACTCATACACATAAAAGACCTATAGAGTCAAATTTATGTCTCTAAATGCCATTCAGTATGGGTTCATCAAGAGTCACACCCTTAAATGAGAGTGACTCCCCCTCCCAGCATTCAGCAGTTGCCAGTACTTCTCCATGTATGTGCTTAGCTTTGACTGGCTTCAGCTTTTGTGGGAGTCGTGCATGCTGTCACCATGGCTGTGAGCTCAGATGAGTTGCTGACCATCTGTCTGGAAAACTCTGTTTCTTTAGGGTCATTGACCACTTCTGGCTCCTGCAATCTTTCTGTCCCCTCTTTGGCAAAGATCCCCGAGCCTTGTGGGGTAGAAGTTGGACATAGGTGCCTTATTCAGGGAGAAGCACATGCTATCTCTTGTTCTGTACACAGTAACCAGTTATGTGTTTCTGTGTTAATCACTAGCTGCTTCATAATTGGCTTCTCTGGTGAGAGTTGAGAGATGCATTAATCTATGGGTTCAACAATAAGTTAGTAAAAGTCAGTTTAATGCTGTATTTATTTATCAGAACCATAGTGTTAGGCTCTCCCCTATGTCCTGTGACCTGTTTACCTCAGGTCCCTAGGCCTGATATCAACGTCAGGTATGGGCTCCATCTATGAAGCAAACCTTAAATCCAATTAGAAGGTGATTTGTTACTTCCATAATATTTGTGCCATTGTTGTGCCTGTGGGAATGTGTTGCCAGGCCAGTTGTTATAGCTTATGGAATTCACAGCTGGGTAAGTTGATGTTTACTATTCTCTTCTGGTAGCAAGCATAGCACATTAGAGCACTATAAAAGCTAGCTAGTACAGATGAGGCTTTGAAGTCAGAACCAGCTTGATTCCTCCTTGTTCTACAGCTCATGTATGCAGTGTCTTCAGCAATAGGGTCTTATTGTGAAGTCCTGGTGGATAACCAAGAACAGGGGCAGTGGGCAGTGTTGTCTGAGGGTTTATGGGATCCTTGGTCAACAGCTTACAAAGAAGGAATCCATTCCTAGCATTGGGTCTTTACTTTTCTAGCCTGTGGTATCGAGTAGGGGCGATGTCCCCTGTTATAAATGAAGTAACTCCTTTTGATCCCCTTTTATAATATATGCATATACATATGTATATGTTTTCAAGTGTGCATATATGTGCACGCATGCATATGTTCACATGTATTTGTGTAATGTCTGTATATTTTACCTGGAAAACTGTGGTTGTTTTTAAACCATAAAAAAGTGTGTTCGCATTATCTTTCTTTTTCTCTTGAAGGTTAAGAGTTTTATTTTCTTTTCTTTAATTAATTTTATTTATTTCTGTATGTGTATGAATGTACTGTCTGCATGCAAATCTGTGCACCCGTGTTGTGCAACACCACGGAGGTCAGAAGAGGGTCTCGGATTCCCCTGGAACTGGAGTTCTCCTGGAATTGGAGTTTCAGACAGTTCTCGGCCGCCATGTGGGTGCTGGGGATCGAACCCGGGTCCTCTGCAAGAGCGGTCGGCGCTCTTAACCGCTAGGCCATCTCTCCAGCCCCAAGAGTTTTATTTTCAATTAACGATAGAACTCTATATGTAGTTCAAGGATTTGGTAAATATATTTTATGGAAGATAAATTAAGAAGATTTTATTTATTGAAGCCGAGGGGGAAAGGGAGACAAGGAGACTTGCAAACCAATTGATTCCAGCATCTGTCATGTTTGGACAGAGTTTTTAAACCGCAGTTTGAATACAAATTGAATTTTGGCTAGCAAACAAGTTCTTATTTCAGAAATAGTTACCTCAAAAACATTTGGAGGATAAATGTTTTTTACCTTTTTTCAACCATTTATGCTAATTCAAGCATGGGTGAGTTTAAAAGCAGGGCAGAGAAAGCTCTTGGGATTGGATACACTAATGAGAAAATTGCACAACGATTAGCCTTGCATGTTTGACTTCTCCATTCCCTTCATCACTCTGATCAAATCAGTCTGCACATCCCATAATTCTTTGTCTTCCCCTACCTGCATCCCCGGCATCTTCAGGTTCGAGCTCCTTGCTCCGGGCTGTACAATAAAGGCTTCTTTTCTATGTTTTTGATTCTCTTACTTTTACTCTGTCTCTCAAAAGCCACCAGACATATTTTCTTAGAGTCACTTTCTCCATGTCATTAAACTGTTACTGTTTTTTTTTTTTTTTTCTTTTGCTCTACATTGATCTTGTCAGCTAATCCTGGGGATTCACACATGTGATGGGGCTCTCCAGACACTTCTGTGTTTCTCTGGCCTTGTTTTCTGGATGTCCAGGCATTCTCATTTGCTGGTTACCAACTATTCTCTACATATGTATTACATTCCCTGACTGCATCCTTTTCTTCAAAGAGTCTCAGCTTTCTCAATTGTGTTTTCTTTCTTTTTAAACTTATGGAAGAATGCATGATCTGGGATGGGTAGGGGTGGGGTGGGGGGAAGGGAAGGGGATATATGCCTGAACTGAATTGGAAAATGATGTATGAAATACACACATCAATAGAAAGAAAAAAATAAGTAAATAAAATATTTTTAAAAATAGAAAATGTACTAGATCCAAAATAATTAAATAATAAAACAATTGTATATTACTGGTTCTCCTTTGGGATATAACACACTGAAACTGAAGATAACAAATCAAAAACACAAATGGTTATGCAAGAGAATATATATAAATGTAATCAGAGTTGGAAAAAAAGCTTTAATTTTTGATTTCCTAACTAAGAAATAAGTAAAAAAAATAAACTTATTTTGAGAATTAATGTATTGATGAATCTTATATCCATCACAAAGAAGAAAATAGCATGTAGTAACCAAACAACAAGTGAATTCATTGCTTCTTTATATATGAAATTATGAATGTTCACTTGAGGAAAGAAGCAAAAGTGGGATGTAAAGTTTCGCTTATGGGGACTGAAGAGATGGCTCATTGACTGCTCTTGCAGAGCAAGAACCATGTTTGGTTCCCAGCACCCACACGACAGCTAAGAACCATACATAACTCCAGCTCCAGGGCATCTGACCTCCTTTTTTGGCCTCTGCAGGCATTGCACACATGTGGTATATTTACATTCATGCAGGCAAAACACTCATATGCTCTAATAAATGTAAATTCAAACAATAGTTTTTTTAAGAGTTCAATTTATGACATCATCATTCCAAAGACAGCCTTACTCAAAGTAATTGCAATCTGCTAAGAATTTCATGTTTTCAACAGTCATATTACATTTTGGTTTAGGTCATCTTCAAAAATAGTAACATTTTTATTATATGTTTTTGTTATTGATTTACAGTTATACTTTAATTTTATAATACTGCAATCATTATGTGAAATACAAGCCAGTTCTTATCCACNATCTCTTGTTCTGTACACAGTAACCAGTTATGTGTTTCTGTGTTAATCACTTAGCTGCTTCATAATTGTGATTCTCTGGTGGAGAGTTTGAGAGTGACATTAATCTCATGGGTTCAACAGATAAGTTAGGAAAAGTCAGTTTTAATCGCTGTATTATTTATCAGAAGAACCAATTAGTGTTAAGGGCTCTCCCCTATGTCCGTGACCTGGGGACCTCAGCCATAGCCTCTGAATCAACGTCAGGTATGGGCTCCATCTATGAAGCAAAACCTTAAATCCAATTAGAAGGTTGTTGATTACTCCTATAACATATTTGTGCCATTGTTGTGCCTGTGGGAATGTGTTGCCAGGCCAGTTGTTATAGCTTTGGAATTCACAGCTGGGTTAAGTGATGTTTTTACTATTCCTCTTCTTTGGTAGCAAAGGCATAGCCACATTTAGAGCATATAAAAGCTAGCTAGTACAGATGAGGCTTTGAAGTCAGAACCAGCTTGATTCCTCCTTGTTTATTCTACAGCTCATGTATGCAGTGTCTTCAGCAATAGAATCTTCCATCTGGATGTGAAGTGCAGTCAACAATACTACCAATAGATTTTATCATATAGAGGCTTCTTGCAGTCTTTGGTCAACAACGTTTAGAGAGGTAATCCATTCCTAGCATTGGGTCTTTACTTTTCTAGCCTGTGGTATCGAGTAGGGGCGATGTCCCCTGTTATAAATGAAGTAACTCCTTTTGATCCCTTTAATAATATATGCATCTACATATGTATATGTTTTCACGTGTGGCCATTATATGTGCACGCTATGCATCTGTTCACATGTATTTGTGTAATGTCTGTATATTTTACCTGGAAAACTGTGGTTGTTTTTAAACTTAAACCATAAAAAAAGTGTGTTAGCTTATATTTCTTTTTTCTTCTTGAAGGTTTTAGAGTTTTAATTTTCTTTTCTTTAATTAATTTTATTTTATTTCTGTCTGTGTATGCATGTACCGTCTGCATGAAAGTCTGTGCAACCCGTGTTTGTCAACACCCAAGGAGGTCCACGGAAAGAGGGTTCTTCTCGGATTTCCCTGGAACATGAGTTCTCCTGGAATGGAGTTTCAGCGTTCTCGGCCGCCATGTGGGTGCTGGGGTAGCGAACCCGGGTCCGCTGCCAAGAGCGGTGTGCGCTGCTTAACCGCTAGCCAGCTTCCAAGCCCCAAGAGTTTTATTTTCAATTAACGATAGAACTCTATATGTAGTTCAAGGATTTGGTAAATATATTTTATGGAAGATAAATTAAGAAGATTTATTATTTTGAAGCCCGAGGGGGGAAGGAGACAGGAGACTTGCATAACCAATTGAGTCCAGCATCGGTCATGTTTGGACATAGGCTTTTAAACCGCTAGTTTTGAAGTACAAATTGGGAATAGTGGAAAAACAAGTTCTTATTTCAGAAATAGTTACCTCAAAAACATTTGGAGGATAAATGTTTTTTACCTTTTTTCAACCATTTATGCTAATTCAAGCATGGGTGAGTTTAAAAGCAGGGCAGAGAAAGCTCTTGGGATTGGATACACTAATGAGAAAATTGCACAACGATTAGCCTTGCATGTTTGACTTCTCCATTCCCTTCATCACTCTGATTCAAATCAGTCTGACACATCCAATATTCTTGGGTCTTCACCTACTGCATCCCCGGCATCTGCAGGTTCGAGCTCCTTGCTCCGGGCTGTAAATAAAGGGCTTCTTTTCTATGTTTTTGATTCTTTACTTTTACTCTGTCTCTCAAAAGCCACCAGACATTATTTGTCTTAGAGTCCCTTTTCCATGTCATTAAAACGGGTACGTGTTTTTGTTTGTTTTGTTCTCTTTTGCTTTAACAAAATTGAATCTTGTCAGCTATCCTGGGGATTCACACATGTGATGGGGCTCTCCAGACACTTCTGTGTTTCTCTGGCCTTGTTTTCTGGATGTCCAGGCATTCTCATTTGCTGGTTACCAACTATTCTCTACATATGTATTACATTCCCTGACTGCATCCTTTTCTTCAAAGAGTTCCAGCTTTCTCACTATTGTTTTTCTTCTTTTAAATCTGGAAGAATGCATGTCTAGGGATGGGTAGGGGTGGGGTGGGGGGAAGGGAACGGGCCATGACTGCCTGAATGGAATTGGAAAAGATGTATGAATGAAATACACAAAGCATCAATAAAAAATTACATATTGTGGAAAGTGTAAGGGCTTGTTTCAATGCTTGTTTAGATGCTCTTTGCTTAAAGTTTTGACATAGGCCTATTGTATTATTCATTATATTCCGTTCCACGGACGAACCTGTATGGCAGTCAAAGGACAACTCGCAGGAGCTGGTTTTCTCCTTCTCCCATGTGGATCCCATCAGGTCTTCGGGTTCGGTGAGCACCTTTCCCTGCCAAGCCATCTTACTGTCCAGTTTATTTAGATCCTTTTTGTTTTTTTGGCTTTTGAGACAGGGTACCACTGTAGCTCTGGCTTGTTCTGGAACTTCACCTTGTAGAACAGGATGACCGTGAACTCAAGAGACCGCCTTGCCTCTGCCTCCCCAAGTGCTAGGATTCAAGGCGTGCACCATCCCATGCCCAGCAATTAGATTTTTTTGTCTTTGATCTTGATTTGTACCTTGCCATATCTCAGGTCCGTGATATAATATAATATTTGATATATATATAATATATATATATTATCTATATATATATATATAAATGTTATATTTTTCTATATCATACACATTACATTTCTAGTGGATGTTCTTTACTGAGGCATGTTGACGTCAAAACAATGTATACATTTAACTAGCGAGTCTGTCATCTAACCTTGGGAGATGACAGCACAATCTTCCAAGTTTCATTGGCCATTTGGAAGCTCAAAATTGACTGTGGCATTTTACTACCCATCTTACCCCAGGTTTGGACTGTTATTTGCTTTTTTTGTGGGGAGAAGAAGGGTCTCCATGAACTAGTTTCACTTCATGGAGTATATTTGTCAGAAATGACTAAAGAAACAGACCCATAGAATACACATGTATATTAATTATTCGATAGTGTTGGAATATGTATATTCCTCATAAGCTCATGCATTTGAACTCTTTTTTTTTTTTTTTTGGTCTTTTTGAGACAGGGTCTGCCTGTAGCTCCAGCTGTCTTGGAACTCACTATGTAGACCAGGCTGGTGTTGAACTCACAAAGATCCACCTGTCTCAAGTGCTAGGATTAGAGGCATGCACCACCATGCCCAGCTTGCATTTGAACTCTTGATCCCTAGTTGGTGGCATTGTTTGGGGATATGTGGAATAGCCACAGGGAGGACATTGCCTGCTAGGGACAGACCTTTGGGGTTTTAGCCCACTTCCAGTTCCTGCGCAGTCCTCTTCATCTCCTGGTTTCCTGCCATCATGTAGCCAGCCATCTCAGGCCCCCTCTGCCATGGACAAGAGCCAGTCCTGCAGCTCTACTCTCACTGTGGTGGATGGATAGTCCCTGATACCATGGAGCCAGAAGAAACGCTCCCTCCTTAAAGTTGCTTCTGCTGGGTATTTTGTCACAGCGAGGAGAAGCAACCAATAAAAATATGTGTAAAAGAGCAGATTTGTTACAAGAGTTGGCTCCTTAGACCATAGAACTGGGGAAGTCCCATGAGAGGCCATCTGGAAGCTGGAGAAGTCAGTAAGGTAGCTCAGGACAGGGAAGAAGACCTCAGAACCAGGGAAGTCAGTCATGCAACTATCCAGCTGTGTCTGAAGACCTGAAAAAAGAGCAGGAGGGGTGCTGTGTCACTGTGTGAGGGTACTGTGTCACTGTGTGAGGGGTGCTGTGTCACTGTGTGAGGGGTGCTGTGTCACTGTGTGTCCCATAGGAATGCTAGAAAAGCGCAAGGTGGAGAAGATGCTGTCCCAACCCCCAAAGAGAGAAAGCTTGCTTTCCTCAACGTTTTGTTATATGCATGGCCCCAGCAAACTGCATGGTGCCTGGTGATATTAGATAAGGGCAGATGTGTTCTACACACACCGCTGTTTTAAATCCTAGTCTTCAGAAACACCTTCATGAGCAGATTCAGTGGAGTGTCCCTCAATCCAGCCAAGTGTCTGACAGACAGAACTGAACTGTTAAATGCAAGTATATAAACTCTGCCATACCTTTTTAAATAAGAAATGGACAGATGCAAAAGCAATTCTGTTGCACATTAAAAGTCAGATGTGTTGGCACTTATCTGTAATTTCAGAACTTGGGGGGGGCTGGGGCAGAAAGATTATCAGTTTGAGGTAAACTTTCTGGGCTACAGGGGGTCTCTCTCTCATGCATGCACTCTCTTTCTCTTTCATTCTCTTTCTGTGTGCATATTTACTGCATATTTAGTTATATCAGAATCACTTCCTGGTTCTAATTAAGAAAAAGACAGCTGGGTTCTTTTTTCTACCCCACCAGAGATAAAAACAAAATTAATCTTCAAAAATCAGAATTTTTTTCTCATCAATGAATAACAATATAGGAAAATGAATTTGCCAAAAATACAAAGAAAAGAGAAGGAGAAAGAGAAGCAAGCAGCTGTGCACTGGTTTATTTAAGTACAAGTTTTCTGGGTATTCTCATGGGACAGAGATGGGAGGGAGACAGCTGTCACACATGAATGAAAAGATTTCAGAAGAAAACCTAATTGAGTTAGTGAGAGCCACGAGTGGTTTTGTGAGTGTGTAGAGCTTGTGGGAACAGCGGGTATAATGTCAATGCCCATGTTTTTCTCCATTGACCCTACTGTGTGCATTTGAGAGTGAGGGCAAGAGTGTGTTGAAACTACTTTTTCAGTGATGCAGCCTAGAGGGAAAGAGCAGGAATTGCTGGAGGAAAAAGCCACACAGCTTGGTTCCATCCCTCCCTTGCGTGTCTCTGTGGAGAGTAGGTATTTTTGTCACTGAGGAAGAGCAAAAGCCTCATGTTTTCAGGTGAGAAAAAATAATCTCCCACCACTGGGAGAAGAGCAGAAACTCGTCTTCAACTCAGCTTGATAGAGCTTCTCCTAGGGGGAGAAAAATGACTGAAAAAGCCTGACATTCAAAGACCCTGAGACATACAACCTCCCTAAGATGGAATAAGAGAATATTCCCATCTGTCACCCAAGTATCAGGTTTAGTGTCAAGTGACATGGTACAGCAGCTTATCGTGGTGGGTGTGGCAAGAACACAGAGAAAGATCTCACTGACAGTCTCATAAGGAAGAGAAAGATCCTCACTGAGATAGTATTGTAAAGAAGCTGAAAGCTGAGTTTGGAAGTGGAACATTAAGAAAATGGTACTGGAAGCTCAAGGATATTCTGAGGAAATTTGAAACTCTGGGTGCTTCAAGGACTGCTAAAGCCACACCATACCAAACTCAGTCTGACTCCTGACTGAGTGACTCACTGACCCTTGACCCTCCCTATACCATCCCCTTTCCCAAAATCCTTAGCAGAAGATGAGCCTTAACCATTTGAAGAACAAATACTATTTACCTTAGTTATTTCTGTCTTGTACATAATATCCAACTTTTAAAAGTATAAGATACAAAATAAAGTAAGACAATCCACCCATGGTCAAAAGGCAGAGCAACGCGGAGCTCGGATGTGGATAGATGTTCAAAATGCTTGCTAAGGAATTCAAAAGTACCATGATTACTTTGTAATAGATTCTAGTGAAAGTGGGGAAAGATAAAAAAAGGAATTTCACCAGAAAGATGAAAGCTATGAGAAGAAACAAGCAAATTCACAGAGAAAACCATGGCTATAGAAGAAGATGAGTGACTTGACAGTGTTATCAGTAAACTTGACACAGACAAGAGAAGGGTTAGCAAACTTGATTACAGGTTAATAGAAATTACTTGGAATGAAACATGGGTGGAAACAATTAAGTAAAATAAAATGAAAAGTATACAATAGGCATGGGATGTCAAATGATCTAGCAAATGTGTAATGGACATTAGACACCAAAAGAGTCTCGGGTGAAGGGAATGCTTGAAAAGTAAGTGAAAACAGAGGCTTCTTTGAGAAATCGTACAAGGCAGGAGATAACAGAGTGGCATCTTTAAAATGCTGAAGAAGAAAACCTCAACTCAGAATTCTTTATTCAGAAACTATCATTCAAAAATGGAGGAGAAATAACAACTGCTTCAAGAAACAACAACAAAATTCATTCCCAGAAAAACTGTATTATCAGAAATGTTCATGGAACTCTCATGGAGGAACAAACTAAGGGTCTCCAGAAGGGTGAAGAAGGCTGAAAACAGAAAGAATAGAGCTACATATGAAAAGAGTTTTCACTCATTAGATCACTGTGTGAGATCTGTATAGAACAGATGTGCTCTCTAGCAACAGTAAAGTTAGTGAGAGGAAGGGGCTGTTTGGTATAGATAGAAGTTTCCAGACAAACCTTACACAATGATACTATTGTAACGTAAAATATAGGAAATTTATATAAATGTATCTAGATATATGTATTGGTTACTTGTCTGTTGCTGTGCTAAACCATCAGGACCATACAAGAATGACTTTATTTGTGCTTACAGTGCTAGAGGGATAAGAAACCATCATGGTGGAGAGACACAGCAGGGAGCAGCGGTCATGGTGGCAGGAGGTGGAGACAGAGCACTCAGATCTTCAACAGCAAATGTAAAGCAGAGAAAGCAAATTGTAAATGGGGTGAGGCTATGAACTCTCACAGCCCACCCCTAGTGACGCACTTCCTCCAGTGACATTCCAATGACCTTCCCCAACAGCACCACCAAGTGGGGACTAGTGCTCAGATACATGAGCCTATGAGGGACATTTCTCATTCGAATTACCACAATATATGCTTAACCTGTCATTTCATTCCCAAGAGAAAACTGATATCAGATTCTCATTGGTCAAGATAGGGTTCTCCATTTAAATAACATTATTGACATTTTAAATAACATTATTAATTAATATTTTTGTGGGAGACCCTCAATTCTAATGGTAAATAATGTATACTAGGCTGTGCTCTTATTTTATCTTTATTTTTTTTTTAATTTTTTTATTTAATTTTATTTATTTCCGTATGTGTATGAATGTACTGTCTGCATGCAGGTCTGTGCACCCGTGTCGTGCAATTGCCACGGAGGTCAGAAGAGGGTCTCGGATTCCCCTGGAACTGGAGTTTTCCTGGAATTGGAGTTTCAGAAATGACCCCTTGAAAGAGATTCCTTTACCATCATTTTATAGATTTGGAAAACATACCTCATATCTGAGAAATTTACATGAAGGCATAAGGCCTTTAAGAGACAGCACTCATGGATGAGCCTGGAGTTCCTGATTCTACCTCCCGTCCTCTTTCTCTAGGCTGTAGGAGCCAGTGGAATAGTACACGGCTTTTTATTGAATGTGTTCTCAGTGTTTTGTTGAGAATTCTAAGCAGTTCAGAGAAGTGCTGTGAATCATCCAATGACACACAGTTAATAAGTATTCAGGACACCCTGGACCATTCAAAGGCATAAACGGCTAAGTATTCTTCACATTTTAAATTATAGTGAAAACATTTGCATTCTGATATTAATATGTATTGATTTTTTGAATATCAATGAATAGTTCTCATGATAATTCCTAAATCTTCAGAGAAAACCTGCATTCATAAATAACAAATTGTGTCATTATCCACATCTGCTCTCATTTTCTGTAGGCTGAAAATCTCTATTCATTATGGGAGCCAAAATAAATGGGAAGCCACCAGTGTCTCTATCAAATTCTGGTCTGTTTTTTTTCCCCCATAATTCCTTATTTGAGAATGCAGTGCTTATCCAAAATAAACAGGGGCTTTACCACACTACAGTGATTAACATGCAGTGAGTCTCAGATTCCATTTACTTATGGAAATCAAAGAAAATCTAACATGCTAGCAATGCTATTGTGATTCAGCTGCCCGGTGAGGCTGTTGGAACTGCAGGAATTACTACTTTACCATTACATTAGCACATCATTAGCTTGAACCGTGCCTCAGCAGTAGGAAAATGGGCAATTTTCATTTTTTAAAAGAGACAGTGTGAACTTTTCCTGCTGCTTATGTTTGTTTTATGTGTGCTTTTAAATGGGATGGGGCTGGTGGTAGGGAATGGATGAAGTGGAGTTATAGTTTACATTAATAACAAGTGGTTTTTATATGGTATGTATATAAGTACAAATTAATTCTATGGTCTGTTTTTAAGCTAAAAGTAAGAGGATCCTCTTATATTAAAATATTTATATATTTTTGTTAGCTGCCTGAAGCTTTTTTTTTTTTTTTTGCAGGTAAGATGGATCAGAAATAAGAAGGCACATAAACACGTTTTGTAGTTTGAAGTTACTTGCGAGACCATATTAGAATATATTTGAATGACCGAATATCAAATACTATCATTTATTTACAATTGACAAAATTTTCTTTCTAAATTTTGGCATGCATATTCTACTTTATTTTTATTATGATTTTGAATGTTATATGATTCCTCTGAATATACCATAACACCTATTAGTAGTCTTTTAACTTCATATAACTAGTCTATATGATCAAAGCAAATTCTATATCTTCATATCATGGATGAAAAAATTAGATTTTTTTCCTTTTGCTAGATCCCATAAGATCATATTTCTCATTTGCTTACTATATGACCGTGGGATTATTTCTCAATATCTCAGTTGCTAAATTTATAAAATTAGAGTAGTAAGCCAATATTTCTTTCTTTTGTAAATCAAAAGATTTTCTTTTGTTTATGTGAACTTGTGTGTGTGTGTGTGTGTGTGTGTGTGTGTGTGTTGGTACAAAGACCAGAAGAGAGTTGGAGCTGCAGTTGGTTGTGAGCCACCCTACATAGGTGCTGAGAATTGAATTCTGGTCCTGTGGAAGAACAGCAAATGCTTTTATTTAAATTTTTATTGAGCGCATTTCTTTTTTTTTAAATTTTTTTTTTAATTTTTTATTTATTTTTGAATGTGTATGAATGTACTGTCTGCATGTAGGTCTGTGCACCCGTGTCGTGCAATGCCGCGGAGGTCAGAAGAGGGTGATGGACTCCCCTGGAACTGGAGTTACAGATGGTTCTCAGCCGCCATGTGGGTGCTGGGGATCGAACCCGGGTCCTCTGCAAGAGCAGTCGGCACTCCTAACCGCTAGGCCATCTCTCCAGCCCCTATTGAGCGCATTTCATACAACATTTCTTAATCAAATTTAGACTCATTCCCCCATCCATGCCCACCCCTCATGCCCCCCCATGCCCTGCCAGAGCTCATGGATTCTGTCATACATGTTAAGTCCTGTCTTGCATGTTTTTCTCAGTCTTTTATAACCTTTATGATGCACAAGTTTACTGTTTTGGTCAGTTCTTTGAATAGGTTTTTTTCTCTCTTTTTTTGTACCCTTTGATTTTATATTTTCCAAAATATGCATATATTCACTCCACACATAAATCAAAATTACAAAATCTGAAAATAAACTATAGGTTAATTCCAAATCACATTTAGAGATTCACATTTTAACAGTAAAGTTGCATGCAGGTAAAAAGAAGTATAACTTTACATTCTCTCTATTTTTTAGAATATGAATACACATCTTCCACCCATATATGGTAATTACAATGTGTGAATACAAGTGGTAGGTCAATTCTAGAGCCCATTAAGAGATTCACATTATAATAGCACAGTTGCTTTCAGATACAATGAAATATAATAATAAAGTTGCTCAGTTTGCCTGCCAACTGGGAATTTGGTGTTAGCATCCACAAATGAGGGAAACCATCTACCTTTTCTGTTTTCTGGGACTGTGTTACTTCACTTAGCATAATGGCTTCAAGTTCCATCCATTTACCTGCAAAGTTCATGATGTTATCTTTCTTTACCACTGCATAGAACTCCATTGTGTAGATGTACCACATTTTTGTTATCCAGTCATCAGTTGGGCATTTGGGTTGGTTCCAGCTCTTTGCTATTGTGAAGAGAGAGCTGCAATAAACATAGCTGCGCATGTGTCTTTGTGGTAGGATGTGTCTTGTGGGTATATACCCAGGAGTGGTATGGCTGCTTTTAAATATTAAGCCATCTCTCCAGCCAAGTTAATTTTTTTTTTTTTTTGGTATTTTTGAGACAGGGTCTCCCTTTAGTCCCAGCTGTCCTGGAGCTTGCTCTGTAGACCAGGCTGGCCTTGAACTTACAGAGATCCACCTGCCTCTGCCTCCCAAGTGCTAGGATTAAAGGCATGCACCACCATGCCTGGCCCATATTCCTTCTGAAAAATTATAAAAAACAAGTTATAGGAAAATATTGAAAATCCTATAGTATTAACTAACTACATGAACATTTCCATGCTTTTTAATGTTAAATGACAGATTTTCTTTAGATTATTTTTTCATAGTTGCTTCCTATTCTCCTAACTCTTGGGGCCCAATTACTGTCTTGCTGACATAACATGTATACTTAAGTAGTTTCTTCATGAGTACGTCATTCCTCTATGATGGTTTTGCTGGAAGGAGGTGCTCGCCGTCGGCAATGAGGACCTCTCCTTGGCTGGTCCTCTCTTGTTTCTCCCTGGTAGTGTTTAGGATACTCTGTTCCTCCCTGACACCCTGTATTTTCACTATTATGCACCAGAGTATGAGGTCTTACTTTATTTATCCTGTTTGATATTTGGCAGGCACTTTATGTTATGCACTCATGTATTTATTGGAGCAAATGCTGCTGAAAATATCATTCTTTCTTTCACCATTTCTTTTATTACCTTCCTCTGGAGCATAATATATGTTAGAATGTCTCATTCTGTATTTCTGGTAACATAAAATTTCTTGCAAATGTTTTCCATCATTTGAAGTTTCCAATTAAATATTTCACCTGCATTTTAGGTCTATATTAACATATCCCCTCTTTAGCTGTGCCTGATCTAATTTTTATTTCTAGAATTTCTATTTGGTCCTATGAAACTTGACTATCCTTTCTTTTTAAAATAATTAATTGCTTTTATATTATTTTCTCTTTTTATCTACTAAATATCAACAAAGTCACTTTAAAATTGAAATTTCTTTGCTAAATTCTTTGGTTATGATTTTATCTTTGTTTCTCTTTTGATTTTTCCTGTGATGGTTTTCATGAGAAATGTCTCCACAGGTAATTCAACATTTGGCTGCTGTTGATGGGACTATATTTGGACGTTTAGAATGTGTGGCCTTGCTGGAGGAAGTATGTCACTGAGGGTGGGCTTTTGAGTTCCAGGACAGCTGGAGCTACAGCGAGACCTGTCTCAAAAAGACTAGAAAAAAGGAAGTTTGTAACTTTACCCCATTTCCAGTTCATTCTCTCTGCTTTGTGCTTGTGGTTGAAGACATGATCTTTCAGCCTCCTCTTCCTACAACCATGCCTGCCACTTGGTTTGAGGCCTCTCTCACCATCATGGACCCAAGCTTGGAACTGTAAGCTACATAGCTATTATAGCCTCTTCCAGAAGTTGCTTTTGGTCATGGTATTTTTCAATCATAGCAACAGAAAAGTAACTAATATACAAGTTGGTATCAGAGAGTGGGATGTTACTGTGAAGAACCTGACCATATTTTTGAAGGTATGTGGAAGACTTTGGAGTTGAACCAGGTATTGTGGCACATGCTTTTAATCCAAGAGCTTGGAAGGCAGAAGCAGGCAGATTTCTTTGAGCTCAAGATCAGCCAGGTCTACATACCAATTTTCAGGCCAGTCGGGGACACTAGGGAGACTCTGTCTCAAAACAAAATGAAACAAACAAAAGAAAAACACAAAGTGCCAAACCACACCAAATAAAAAAGCAGTTGTATATGATAAATAAGCAGACATCAACGTGCCATTCTTAGGAGCCGAGAAGACAGACAGTAAAGCTGAGAGTAGGGTGGAATGTGGAAGTTTGGGGTCATGAGGTTTCAGAGGGGAACAATGTTAGGAAAGGTGCAAGAGGCCATTCATTTGATGTTTTGGGAAATAATCCAGACAGCTTCTGCCTCTGTTCTAAGAATCTGCCTGAAGTTTAAGTAAAAAGTAATGACTTAATTTCTTTGCTGGAGGAAAGGTCAATACATCAGAATATTGAATCTATGGCATGGCTGTTACTGATCTCTCTTATGTGGGTCTACAATGAAAAGAATAAGTGGGGCAGAAATAAATGCAAACTGTAGAGTTTGGAGAGAACCAGAGCCCTAAGAAGGATAGTGTTATAGCTAAGGAATATGCTAAAAGAGAGGTTGTACTTGTTAAGGAGATTAGCACTACCAAGGAGAGCTCTCCTGCTCTGCACTGGATCAAGGGAAAGGCTACCATCAGGGAAGACCTTCTCCCATGAAGCTTCCAACTTGTGAAAGGAAAAGGCCTAAGGAGGTGCATGAAAGCAACAGTATACAAAAGCAGCAGGAGCTGCAAATAGAAGCTGGATTCTAACACTGTTGAACCCAAATCCAATGATCTTTCTTCAGCTCTTGTTCTTATCCATGCCCACTTTAAAATCAATTTATAGATATTTTTAGGATCATGATGCAATTATTCTTAAACTACATACATAAAGTATGTAGTTTAAGAATAATAAAAAGAGAATAAATAATAATAATAAATAATAAAAAAGAATTTACTTTTTGTATAAAATTTGGAAAAACCAGGTCTGATATTTAATTGGAAAATTGTTTTAAAAAGCACCCTGAAAGTCTTAATTGTTACTTAAGAGTTGTTTGCTTATGGGCTGGAGAGACGGCTCAGCAGTTAAGAGCACCGACTGCTCTTACAGAGGATCCAGGTTCGATTCCCAGCACCCACATGATGGCTAAGAATCATCTTTAACTCCAGTTCTAGGGGAATCTGACACTCTCTTCTGACCTCCACAGCATTGCATGACCTGGGTGCACCAACCTACATGCAGACAGTATAGTCATACACATAAAAAATAAAAAAAATTAAAAAAGAGTTGTTTGCTTAAACTTTTGCAGCAGGAAAATGAGGAAATTGGTTTTGCAAAGGGAAATTACATACAGAAAGTAATTTTTATTTGGAAAAAATTAATAATGTTTTAGCAGAATTCTAGCTGCTAGGACTAAAGAGTAGCTAAAAACTTAAAAAAAAAAAACCCAAAATAGAAGAAACTTAAAAAGCTATAGGCAATTGAATTAATCTATTCTAAAAACTTAAAAAAAAAACCCAAAATAGAGGAAACTTAATAAGCTATAGGCAATTGAATTAATCTATTCATGCAGTTGTTAATGTAGTTGTCAATGTTTTGATGTTCTCTTCAAATTTGATATATATTTTCCTCTAAAAATACATTGAGCAAATCCATAAAAATACTTTGCATTACTTTCTTTTTCAGTATGGCAAAATACTTGAGAAAACACCTTTAAAGAGGAAAGATTTATTTTCGCTCCTGTTTTCTTCAATTTGAGTCTATGGTCTGCTGGAGTTGTTGTTTTTAGCCTTGGACTAAGGCAGAAATATGATAGAATAACAAAATGGTGGAAACTGCTCACCTCGAAATAGTGAGGGGAGGAAGGGAGGGAGGGAGAGAGAGAGAGAGAGAGAGAGAGAGAGAGAGAGAGAGAGAGCAGCAGGCAGTATATGCCCTTCAAAGGCATGTCCCCAGATACCCAGCTACTCACATTCTTTAACCAGGATCTACTTGCTACAGTTTACATCACCTCCCAAGGGTCCATTTGATTATGAATGCAGTAACGGACTAGACCACTGATTTTGTCAATTCCTTTGTGGTCCAATTATTTCCCTAAGGCCTGTCTCTGAACATTGCACAGGGGGACACAGCCTTCAACACAGGAATCTTTTGGGGAGACAAAGTATATTATGTCAATGTTTTTAATAACAAAAATATATGTTCTTGAAAGTACAGCATTTTCCATAGGTATGTCATCATTACACAAAAGGAATGAGTAATATGCCTTTAACTGCTTCTCTTCACAGGTAAAAACTGTAAGTTGTTAAAATGACACCAGATAGCTCAGGGGAAGAGCACGGGACCTGATAATGGAATTTCTTTCTGACTAGACTTCCTGGGATGGAAGCTGATAGCCTGTCATATTAAAACACTTTGTTCTGCCAGGTGTGGTGGTACACACCTTTAATCCCAGCACTTGGGAGGCAGAGCCAGGCAGATCTCTGTGAGCTCAAGGCCAGCCTGGTCTACATAAGGAGCTCCATGCCAGCGGGGGCTGCAGAAAGACCCTGTCTCAAAAAGACAAAACCAATAAACCTGATTGCACGAACATCACCTAGGATGCCTTTTTCTCGAAGATGGACATTGTTCCTTGAATGTGACACTGGGGTTCTCATTTAGCTCGTTTGTGGCAGGAACATAAGAGACTTAGAGAGTACTCACTGAAAATAAAGAAAATTGCCACAAGCAAACAATGAAAACCTACCTGGCCTCCTACTAAGAGCTATCTCCTAAGCTAAAATATAAGGATGGCTTAGCCAGGGCTGGTTTATGTGTGAGAGAAGATTAAACAAGGGTAGATCTTCCTGTTGCGGGGACAAAAGGAGAGGGGACAAAAGGATTTATGTCTATCTTGTCCTGGGGTATAGTCTGAAACATGTGCTGCAGCCTCCGCTTAGCAGCTGTAGCTTAGAAACTTTCCATGTTGAATACTTTTGAGGCGTCCTCTCAACGCATGCTGACACTGCTGCTTCTTGCTGATGGGCAGAAATGGCACAGTGGAGATGTTACCTTTCTCCAAGCCACAAAGCCAACCCTTGTCAGGGGCAGAATTTGAGGACTCCCATGTTGACTTGATGTCAGTCACTTTCATGGTCCTGCTGCTTTCTTCAGTCTGGAGGAATTTAAGGATTCATGGTAGTACAATAGAATGTATTTATTCATATCTGGAGAATGCATTTTGCTCTTTGTTCCAGCCCCAGTTGTCTGTAAACAGCCTCTTCCTACCCTCATCCATGAGGTACCTGCCTGGAATCCTGAAAGCCACTTAGATCAAAGAGCCTTTTGTAGCTAGGGTTTTGTTGACTCAATACAAATTAGGCCAAGCCCTATTGTTTTGAAGGAGAACTTAAATCTGAGATGGCATTTGGGTTGCAGAAAGCATAAGGTTTGAGATAAAAGTGAATGTTCAGAGGAGATATTGTCTCTACAATATTGCAGCTTGGGGTTCTATTTCTTACTTAAAGCTCTGTTTATTAAGACATCCTCATATATGTGTAATAAATCCTCTGGTTTCTACTTAATCTAATCTAATTATCAGCTGGTTATAATTAGTCAGCCCATTGTTGGTGGAAAATACTTGCAGGTATCTTACGAACTCTAATCAAATTTTGTGCTAATGGACTACTTTTTCCATTTTATCATTCCTTCTGCATGGGGCCAAGTCAATTTCCCTATCATTTTTCCTCTGTAATATACTTGGTTGGTGGATGCTAGACCATATATTTGCCTATTTTCTCAGCTTTCTCTATTTCTACATACCTACATGTGTAGGTATGCATGTTTAGTGGATCTTGTCAATAGCCCTTTTTTATTTTTTGTCAAGTTCCAGGTTCTGAAAATCTCCCAGCCTCTCTCCTCAAGCATCATTACTCTGGAATTTATTGTTCTAAAATAGTATATTACCTTATTAGTGGCTTATACATTTTAACTGGCTTGCAAAACTTAGTGCCAGATTCCTATAGCACAAACCTTAAACATTTTCATTTGCTTTCTTGTTTCAGTGTATCTACCATCTCATCCAATCCTGAATCATGAGCTCTGACTCTCATGCCAAATGGGTAAACAATGCTTAACACTTAAGAGTTGGAAGATATATAGATCTTCTCAAATACACAAAACTCATTTTAGTTATCTAATCTCACAAAGACCTTCCATGAAAGAGAGCTGGATAATTTAGTAAATGAGGATTTTCTTTTCTCAAAATAAAAATGTACCACTTGGTCACATCCAAATTCTGCTTCATATAGCAAGGACTTTCCCCTGTATTCCCAGTAGCTATGTCTCAGAAATTGCCTTTCCTAAAGCCAACGCTACCAAACCCCTCCAACTGTTTTCATGAAATAAGCTATTAGAATTCTGTGCATTTAATATTCTCCTTCTGAACATGACCTCATTCTACAATGTCTTTGCAAAGTGGCCTTTCATGATAGAACATAGTAAGTGGGATGGTGACCTGAATATCTAAAACATCTATCATCTTATTGGTTCCTGGGATCTTTTTCACACTTTTCTCTAGCATGGTTTTAAAGCAAGAGTTTTGTGGTACTGTGGTATAAAATGAGAAAAGAAGTTTCTCTCCCAGTGCTCAGACTGTAGATGACCTGCAGAAATGGCACCTCACAAGAAGAGGGAAAAAGAGGCCCAACAAGCCATTGGATCTCAGGTGGCAGAAGGAGAGGATGTGTTTGCCACATCTTTGTGTCTTTCGGTGACTCTTTTGACCTTGTCACTGATCTTTCTGGCAGAGAAAACATCTGCAGTGTGACTGGTGAAATGACAGGGAAGGCAGACAGAGATGAATCCATCCTGTATGCTGCCATGTTGGCTGTCTAAGAGCTGGCACCACCACCCTCCGTACTGACCTAGACCCACAGCAGGATACATGAGCAAGCCCCGCTGGACCTGGGGTCCTGGAGCCCCCAGAGTCCTTGCTTACTCTGAGGTGATCTAGTTATCTGCTACTCCCGGCCTCTGATAGCACCTGAAGGAATTGAGTTGTCTGTCACCGTGGTTGCTGCTTGTGCACAAGAATTCTCAAATTGTTTTCACTTAGTCAATTGCCTCATGTAATCTAAAAATAGACTAAGAAATATGGGACTTGAGATAACTAGTATTACAATAAGGAATCGTTGAAGAAACTGGTCACTTTTAATATTTCTGACATCCTCACCCACTGGTTTAGTCACACATATCCTCATTTTCTCCCTCCATTTTTTTTTTTTTTATAATAGATACAATCTCCACCTCTGTAAAACCAAAGTTAACTTTCCACCAATAGAATGCATTCTTTTCTTTCTCCCCAGGACCTCTTTCTACTTTACCATCTTTCTTTTCCTCTAAACCTAATCAAATTGCCCCCATTACTTATGAAACAGAATCCCCCTTTGGTCACTGCTCTCTCTGTCCCTACCAATCTTCTTAAGCTAGTACATGCTACTGTACTTGTCTCTCATTTATTTTTAAAAATGCACTTTAATTTGTCTTCCATCTCAACCACTCTACTAAAATTGTGTCTATTAAGTCTAACAATCAGTCTGCCTGTGAAATTTCAAGGGTTATTTTAAAGTCCTTATCTTAATGGACATCTGGCTGCATTCAATACTGAAAATCACTTCTTTAAAAAAAACTCTTTCCCTGGTGTCTGTGGCCCAGGACTCTGATAGTTGTCCCTGATGTTCTTGGACCATCTTTTCCTGTGTCTTGAGGGATTTTTCTTTCTTCCTTCTGGCTCCTAAATCCCGAAGTGCCTACAGTGACCCTGGACACACCTAGATCTTTGCCTTCGATCACTTAGACGTGTGCTTATCACCTCTCTCCCTTACTCCTCCCCATCCCACTCATCATCAGCGCCGTTGCCTGAGTGACCAACCTGCAGCCGGAGCCTTGGCAGGCTGCTTCCTGGTTTCATCTGTGCTTTCATCGATCATGCCAATGTGATCAAGTCATGCTTCTCCAACATGAGATCGTCTCTCCACAGCGCATCTTCCTGCTTCTCAGCTGTCTTCTCCCACTGGTTCCTACTGTGCATCACAGGGCTAAGAATTTCTGTTTGCACCTTGGTTTCAACCCATGGACCTTTCTCATGTTTTGGTCAAAAGACCTTTTCAATGAGACATGTTTCTCCTTTCCTGCATTCTCCATTGGATGACTGCAACGCTTACCTCCTGTGCTTGTGTGAACACGTTTATCATCACACTTTTCTTCCTAATGGATCTTGATCCTCTGCTAGACCTATCTGGGATACAATATTTAGTTTTACAGTGTCTATGTTTCACACATGCTTTTATTTTATCTCATTATCTATCTATCTATCTATCTATCTATCTATCTATCTATCTATCTATCTATCTATCATCTATCTATCTATCATTTATCTATCTATCTATCATCTATCTATCAATAATTTGTCATCTCTAATCTGTATCTCTCATCTATCTATCATCTATCTATCATCTATCATCTACCTACCTATTTCTCATCTATCATCTATACATCTCATCTATCTATTATCTATTATCTATCTATCTATCATCTCTCTATCTATTATCATCAGTTTATTATATATTTATTCACTTTTGAGATCAGGCCTCACTATGTAGCCTTGGCTGGTCTGGAAAAGACTATGTAGACAAGGCAGGGCTTGGAATCATAGAGATCCACTACCCTCTAACTTCCAAGTGCTGGGATTAAAGATATATGCCACCATTCCTGGCATGAGCTTTTATTTTATTTTTATTTTATTTTTATTTTATTTTATTTTTTTATTAATTTTATTTATTTCTGTATGTGTATGAATGTACTGTCTGCATGCAGGTCTGTGCACCCGTGTCGTGCAATGCCGCGGAGGTCAGAAGCGGGTCTCGGATTCCCCTGGAACTGGAGTTCTCCCAGAATTGGAGTCTCAGATGGTTCTCAGCCGCCATGTGGGTGCTGGGGATCGAACCCGGGTCCTCTGTAAGAGCGGTCGGCGCTCTTAACCGCTAGGCCATCTCTCCAGCCCCGAGCTTTTATTTTTAATAAAGAATGTAAGAACATGATCATTTTTTGTCCACTGTATTAGAGCACTTAAATAATAATTACCAAATTACTCTATCATCTTAAGGAAAAAGTAGTCCACACTGTTTGCATTAAAGAAATATATAATTGCATCTTTTAGAATCACATAAGGCATGATTTAAATGATAACTGAAGAAAACAAAATACTAATAATTATATGAGCTTAACCTTACATGTATCAAGAAAATTTAGGGGACATACATATATTAATAACTCTCAGTTAGTGGTTCAAGAGTCCATTTAATGGGACTCTTTTCCCCCTTCTCCCTCCATTGGATGACTGAAATGCTGACCTCTCCATGCTCTGCCACACAAAAGGAGCATCATCTTTCCTCCATTCTCTCAGCCAAGACACTGAAGCAGAGAGAGGCTTGTAACCTGCCCAAAGTTATGCAGTTAATAAGTTGCATGTTTAATCAGGCTAATGTACAATTTTATTGACACAAATGCTGTTAGTAAGCCATGCCCTTCTTAGGAAGCAGGGTCACATTTGGGTTGTTTCCAGCCCAGTATCTTACCTTTTGTGTCCCTACCAGCCCTTTGATTTAATCGTTCTAATCCCCCTTACCCTTTATTCCGTTGGTTTAAAAAACTTTAGTCATACATCACAGATATGTAATCCTAGCTGTATTTCTTTTGCATTTTTCTATTACTGAACTTAAATATTTTTCTTTGCTCATTTGTGTAACTTCTTGGAGAAGTATCTGTTCAAAAGACTTTTCAATCTTTTGGGGTATGGTCAAACCTATTTATTCAGAGGCTTAAATGTGGGGAGGGGCTGAAGAGGTGAGTGTAGTTTGATCTGAAGTCCTAGACAAGGCAGATCTCTCTGGCCTCTCCTTCAATGCAACATGTACTCATTTCCCATTCTGTGTATTTTTTTGGGTGCCCAAGAATATAAACAATAAAAACCTGTGAGTAGAGAAGAAAAAAAAAACAGTTCTCTTTTTATCTTCTCTTCATAAATATTATTTGTTTCTGATAGGCTTCGAGGGGAACTGGGAATGGAAATGACCCATCATCATCATCATCATCACCACCATCATCCACCATCATCATCATCATCACCACCATCATCATCACCATCATCATCATAACCATCACCATCATCATCATCACCATCATCATCATCACCATCACCATCATCATCACCATCACCATCATCATCATCATCACCACCATCATCCTCATCACCATCATCACCACCATCATCATCACCATCACCATCATCATCATCACCATCATCATCATCATCACCATCACCATCATCATCACCATCACCATCATCATCATCATCACCACCATCATCCTCATCACCATCATCACCACCATCATCATCACCATCACCATCATCATCATCACCATCATCATCATCATCATCATCACCATCATCATCATCATCACCATCATCATCATCATCATCATCATCATCATCACCATCATCATCATCACCACCATCATCATGATCATGATCATCATCATCATCACCACCATCATCATCACCACCATCATCACCACCATCATCATCATCATCATCACCAGCATCACCATCACCATCATCATCATCACCACCACCACCATCATCATCATCATCACATCATCACCATCACCACCACCACCATCATTACCATCACCATCATCATCATCATCATCACCATCACCATCATCATCATCATCATCATCACCACCACCATCATCATCACCATCACCATCATCACCATCACCATCATCATCATCACATCATCACCATCACCACCACCACCACCACCATCATTACCATCACCGTCATCATTATCATCATCACCACCACCATCATCATCATCACCACCATCATCATCACCACCATCATGACCATCATCACCACCATCATGACCATCATCATCATCATCATCTTGTCCATGTGGCTGGAAATCATCTATTGCTTTCCCAGCATTTCTCCCTTGGTCCACAATGGGAACTTGGCCTTCTAAAAAGCAACAGGAAAACACCATGGGGCTTTCTTTATTTCTGCCCACCCACACCATCTCCACTCCTTCTTACCTAGGAAGTTATGCATCACATGCCCAGAGGATAGCTGGACTCATTGGAGAGTCCCATGGTGCTATCCATCTTTTATCTCGGGTCATGTCTATCTTGTGTGCTAATTTTATTTCCATGCAGAGGTGCACCAAATTAGTCATGGTTTCTCTGTTCTACCCTGATGAGTAATACTGTTTCATGGAAGAGGACTATGAAACTCCTTTTGTTCAGGTATGTAAGTTGGCATTCTGGAATTTCTGAATCTAGAATGAAGGTAGCACTATGGCCCATCTGACTCCTCTTTCAGCATCTATTGAATACCACATGAGTCACACAGCTGGTAGAGTCCACAGTAAACAACAAAGCAAGCCCCAGTGCACATATTTGTGAGGGAGAACGGATGGTGAGGTATAGAAGGAGTTGGTGAGGAAGGGGTGGGGGTGGATTCTATAAAAACATTGCATAATTGTATCAAATTCTCAAATAAATTAAGTCGACTGAAACTCAGAGTTTGATGATCATGGACTGGGTTCCAGTTGGCTTAGCCAAAGCTCTTGCAAATTGGATAAGGATCAGAAATGGGATCAGAACAAGGAATTTCAGCACCAAATGGAGCTTATGTATGGAAGATGAGGCTTATGACTCTGAGGATCCCTGGGGTTCTAACATAAGAATAATAATGGGAGTCTCTCAGACCGAAAATGGTGGCAAAGTTGTGGGATTTAGAGTACCAGAAGCTCTAGGTATCAGAAGCCCACTTGATCTTGCTCAGGGATACAGGTGATTTGCTCATGTAGGAGTCAATACATCCAGCTGTACTGATTCCTGCTGGGTCACGAGTTGATGAATTAAATATGTATGAATTGTCTTTCCAACACATATGAAGGTGAAAATGTAACCATTAAAAATCCTTCTGAGCTTTCAGTTGTCTTCTTGATTTCTGACATGGATCACAGGACAGTTATGGCAGAATGCATGATCTGGGATGGGGTGGGGGTGGGGGGGAGGGAAAGGGAAATAAGCCTGAACTGAATTGGAAAAATGTATGAAATGCACAAAGCATCAATAAAAACTAATTTAAAAAAAAAAAAGAATCATTATTCAACAATGTCTGTGCTTGAATCATCTTCATCATGGATAGGATTCAGAAACACCAGGAGTGAAAATAACCCTGGGGGTTATTTGTTGAATGTTTCCACACTGGGTATTATGAAAATACAAAGATGAATGGAACACGGCTTCTCAAACTACCTACTTACTGTTGGGGAAATAGCCGTGCAAGTATTCATCTGGGACAGAAAGCACAAGTAAAAACAGTAATGTGTGTAAAGGAAAGAAGAGAGGAGATTTGGTTCTGGAAGGAGGGCAGGACAGAGGAACTGGATGTTTCTACTGTCTCTCAAGTTTTAGAGGGCTATAATAGCTATAGAAAGGGGATGCGGACTTTATTCAGACAGACAGGCTTTTAGTGCAATGGTGAACACATATCTGTTCCTCATCCAGCTAGTCAATGAGTCAAGAGCATTTCGAATATATAATGCATATTGGTATTTTTTTTTTTTTTTTTNTCATGTGTATGAATGTATTGTTGCATGCAGGTCTGCGCACCGTGTCGTGCATGCCGCGGAGGTCAGAAGACCGTCCTCGGATTCCCGGAACTGGAGTTCTCCTGAACCGGAGTCACAGACGTTCTCAGCCGCCATGTGGGATCTGGGATCGAACCCGGGTCCTCTGCAAGAGCGGTCGGCGCTCTTAACCGCTAGGCCATCCCTCCAGCCCCTGCATATTGGTATTTTATTAGCTTACATTGAGTATACATACTAATAAGCTTTGATTAACACTTTCATGCATATAAATATTATTATATTTCGATCATATTCACCTCCTCACACCCTCTCTGCCTCCTCCTCCTGCTGTAGTCCCCCTGCTCTTTCCCAACCAGCGGAGGTCAGAAGACGGTCTCGGATTCCCCTGGAACTGGAGTTCTCCTGGAACCGGAGTCACAGACGGTTCTCAGCCGCCATGTGGGTGCTGGGGATCGAACCCGGGTCCTCTGCAAGAGCGGTCGTCGCTCTTAACCGCTAGGCCATCCCTCCAGCCCCTGCATATTGGTATTTTATTAGCTTACATTGAGTATACATACTAATAAGCTTTGATTATGACACTTTCATGCATATAAATATTATATATTTCGATCATATTCACCTCCTCACACCCTCTCTGCCTCCTCCTCCTGCTAGTCCCCCTCCTCTTCCCACCAGGCCTGCTTGCACTTTCATGCCTTTCTTTGTGTATGATCTTTGGGGATTATATTTGACTTTTCTCCCTTTCTCCCATGAAGTCTGTTATTAAATCTCCCTGATATCCCTTCTGGAAAACCTCTTGAATCACCTACTGTCATTTTTTTCCATGTCCTCAGTTTAAGGCCTGCTACTTTGCTATTCCTTAAACAATTGCAAATGGCTTTTTGCTGGTTTGGCAGCTTCTGGGCTAGCCTCTTCCCTCCTGTACTGTCACTAGAAACGTCAGGGCTAAACACAAAGAAATCGACCTTCCAGCTCAGAGCATGGATAATTGAGTAAGAGAGCTTCTATTTCTCTGTCTATAACTCAGGCCCTCAATATGTCATCTCATTCTCCTTCTCTAATTCAGGGACACTGTGTCCTCCATGTCATTACATATTTTACCCATAAAAAACAGTTTTGCTCTCTAAATAATGTCTGACTTTTTTTCCTGAGTCTGCATCTTTGTTGAAATGACCAATCCCAGCCTTCAGGGTCTTTTCCTTCTTTCTACTTAATTGATCCTCTGAGGCCAAAGTCAATGTTGCTTCCTTCTGAGAAGCTTTCCTCAACCCCTACCCTTGTCAGAATGAATCACTTTTTAGACAGTGCTTTGGCCACGCAGGCTGTGCTTTGTATAATCATGATTTATATTCATTCCTATTTCTCCACTGGACTCTGACCTCTTTGGAAGAAAAGGTCTTATTTTGGTTATTCCGGGCTTAACAGATATTCCCCTCAGGGCTGGCAAACTGCCTCCCTTTTGCTAGCTCTCTACATTCTGATTGCATAAAATAATTTACTTTTACTTGTAAGGTACAATGTTTTCTAGAAGCAAACTTCCATAAAATTTAAACCATCCTTGTCATTTCATGTAGTCTGACATAGTGCTGAAGTCAATGAACATGGCTAATTGCAGGATGACTTATAAAAATCAGATTATTGTGTGCCCAGGCAGGTAGTCAGTGGTCAGATTTGGGAGATTCATAGCTTTGGCTTACTTGCAGACGTGAGGCATTTATTTTTTTTTCTTTTCCTTACACCCAATTTTCAAAATGTTTTTCTTTATAAGCAGAGGGAAGCATATATAGTGAGGAATAAATTATCTGACTCAGGTAAAAGTATGAGATTAAGCTGGAGATATTTTCAGTGTTCAGAAATAGGACACTGAGGTCTTGGAAACTGTAACCTTAAATCAGGGAGGAGATATAGTAAATGCGATTGAAACAGAATGCCTGTGGATGAGTATCTGGTCCTATAAGTGTTCAACCTGGGCCAAGAGTCTTTATATAGTTTAGCTGCAATCACAAACCGAATGTTGGATTATGGAAAAAAGAGTAAAGTTGTTGTCCCAAGGTTGGTATCACATCTCTAAGCTTCTAACTTCTCTTCTCTGTTGTCAACAGAAAACAATAATTGAATTTATATGTGAACAATGAGACTAGTAATGAAAGCGTTAGTTGTAACAACCATATAACTTCTTGCTTTGAATGCCTTTAATTTTTTTGATTGATTGATTTTTATTTCATGTATATGTGTGGAGAGCGGGCGTTGGCCAAAATGGCGCTTTGGACCCTGGCCAGGTCTTATCGCCTGATTGTCGCCTGACTGCCCAGCTCATTCCCCAGCCAATAAGAGAACGCCAAACCTGAACCCTCATTAGCATGTCCGCTGACTTCCGTACATTGTGCATACCGCTTACAGACCAATGAGAGACCACCACGGTGCTCGCAACCTAGCAGGAGGCAGGGTTGAGGGAAGAGATTATTAATAGGGGACACTGGAAGGAAAGGAGATGATGATGATGTAAGAGTTGCCTGAATAAACTGCGTCTGGAAGAACAAGAGTGTGTCCTCTCCTTTTTCCTGCCGGCCGGGAACAGAGTGACAAGGAGAGCGACAAGTGGCGGCCCAGATGGGGAACCTCCATCTGTGTGAGCACGGTTCAGAACCAGACGCAGGCAGGTGGGCTAGCCGGTAAGCTCCCAGGTAAGTGGGACAATTAAGGCTCTCGGAGTGAGACAATAAAGTTCCCTGGGAAAGGGGACAATTAAGGTTCTTGGAAGTAGAGACCATGGGGAATTCAAATTCAATGTGGCCAATGCGTGATACCTTAAAGGAACTGCTGAAAATGAAAGGAATTGGCATAAAGACCCAAATTTTAGATGAGTTCTTAAGAGCAGTAGATGAGATCACGCCCTGGATTCTTGTGACCGGAAACCTCACACCACATTGCTGGGAAAAGTTAGGGAGGGACCTAATGTTTGCTGAGGAACAAGGAATTCTGCAGAGAGGTGTAATTCTGATTTGGAAATTAATAAGAAATTGCTTGGGCGATGAAGGGAGCTGCACAGCAGAAATAAAAAAAATGGGAAAAACTTCTACAGCAGCTAAAAGAGGAACAGGCGCCACCCAAGGGGGTTGAGGACGAAGAGCAGGATATGTCAGCTGATGAGTTGGAGAGTTTGGTAGAAAGCATGGAGCAAGTGAAGGTTAACATACAGCCGGCAGGCCCGGGACCTCCGCTACAGCCGACGGCCCCGGGGCCCCCTCCGCCTTTTGCGGTACCTGGCACTTCGTTTCATCCGGAGTGCTGGAGGGAGGTAGCCGCTCAAAATCCAGCCCTATGTTTTCCGGTCTTCCAAAACCAACAGGACGATAACCGTTATCATGAGCCACTCGATTTTAAAATCATTAAAAAAATTTGTGGCAAGAATGGTGGAGGCAGCAGGAAAAGTATTTGGTGACCCTGACACTGCCATGCCGCTTGTTAAACAATTGGTATTTGAACAATGTACAAAGGAGTGTAGGCAGGCAATAAACCCTTACAAAAATAAAGGCTTTGAAGTGTGGATGAAGGTCTGTCGGGAATTTGGCGGCCCTCTTACCAATTCTGGCCTAGCGGCTGCAGTCACGCAAATGACAAAAGGGCAGATGGGAATGGGGCGGCGAGGGTGCTTAAACAAATGGTAATTATGGGGCCCGTGCAGCGGGGGCTTCCTCTGCCCTCAGCAATTCCAAGACGCTGGCCCATTATAATTATAGATAAAAGATTGCTTCTTTTCCATTCCCCTTCACTCTCAAGACACGGTAAGATTTGCTGTCACTGTCCCCTCTATAGTCATAACAGTGTTTCAGACCTTTAATGCTCCTTTCACCCGAGTGGTTCAAGATGTGGAAGTGTGGGATACTCGTGATGATGGTGCCATGGCCCATGGCGATGACGGAAGAGCTTCGTTGGGGGCTGATGACAGTGTTCGCTAAACCTATCCCGGTCACCCAATCAGCGCAAGTATTCCCCCGCCTTTTTGTCACTCAATTAAAGGGTTGATTTTGTGCAGGATCAGCTCGACGTGCTTATACAGATAGCACAGTTGGGGAGTGAATGGAGACATTCTGGGCTCTACATTACCTCTGTACCTTTTCAGAATCTGAGCCATGCAGCTAATCTATCACGCAGTCTCTCATATCATTTAACAAGAAACTGGTCCGGTGAACTCGACTCTCTATTGGAAGAACTCCGCTCATCCATCGTGCACATCGATTCTACACGAGTAGACTTGTTCATGTCGGAGGGTTTTATCTCTTGGATGTCGAAGGCGGTGTCTCACCTACAGCAGTGGGCTGGAATAGCGGGTTTGGGTTGCAGTATAATCCTGCGCGGGTCATTGTGTCTGTGGTGTCTGATGCGAATGCGGAACAATCAGCGCAGAGAAAGAGCGTTCTTCGTGCAGGCTCTTGCCGCTATTGAACTGGGCAGTTCACCTCAAGTTTGGCTTGGCATGCTAGAGAAGTAGTCAAAGACGGGTAAGACCCGCTGCATGTATTACCAACCTAAGACAGGGAACAAACCCATGCTGTTTGTTTGACCCCATGACGGGTAAGGAATACCTCTGCAGGGGCAACCTAAGACAGGCATTCTCTCTGCCATATTATAAAAGAAAGGGGGAGATGTGGAGAGTGGGCGTTGGCCAAAATGGCACTTTGGACCCTGGCCAGGTCTTATCGCCTGATTGTGGCCTGACTGCCCAGCTCATTCCCCAGCCAACAAGAGAACGCCAAACCTGAACCCTCATTAGCATGTCCGCTGACTTCCGTATATTGTGCATACCGCTTACAGACCAATGAGAGACCGCCACGGTGCTCGCACCCTAGCAGGAGGCGGGGTTGAGGGAAGAGATTATTAGTAGGGGACACGGGAAGGAGAAGAAGAGATGATGATGATGTAAGAGTTGCCTGAATAAACTGCGTCTGGAAGAACAAGAGTGTGTCCTCTCCTTTTTCCTGCCGGCCGGGAACAGAGCGACAAGGAGAGCGACAAATATTAATAATAATAATAATANCATTCAAACATCCTTTGTGAGAGATCCCGATTCGAATAGACTAACAGCTAATTTCATCACCTATCACCTGAGCTCTATGAATTTAAATTCCCATTCATCAGCTATAGCACACGACCAGTTTTCAAATTATGAGTTAGACTCGTTCATTATTAATCCCATCTACCCTGTGCTCATCCCAAAATTTGACAAAAGATCAAAAATAGACAAATTGAATCCGGGTAATCCGAAGTCAGTATCCTAAATTGTATCCAATAAGTCAAACTGACCTAGAGTAGTACACGAGTGATATTCATATATATAACCAAGTAATTACTGCCTTTCATCCTTTCTAAAATTTTATTTAATAGGTAGTTATTATTATATTTTTGGTCTTTTCAACAGATCACAGCCGGTCATGATTCCTGTAAGCCCCAGCTGTCCTGGAACTTCATCACCTGTAGACATAGGCTGGCCTTGAACTCAATACAAAGATCCACCTCCGCCTCTGCCTCCAAAGTGCTAAGGATTAAAGATGGCGGTCGCGCTCAACTCTACCAATTCATTCACACCACATCAATTCATCACCATCCACTCGACGCCGACCGCTATTTTTATTGTAATCGATGTTGATGTCTGCCTGTAGTTTTGTGCAATCCACATCAATGTTGTTGCCAACCATGGCTCAGCGGAGAGTCTAGAAGAGGGATTGTTGGATTCCGCCTGCGAAACTAGTCCGTAATACAAATCAGGTGGTTCTTAGCCAACATGCTGACGGTGGCATGAGGTGAATCACAAGACCCGAGGTCTCTCCTGCAAGATAGCAGCTAATGTGTCCACACAACCCTGGGCCGAATCTCTCCAGCCCCCATAACATCGCCTTTCTCTTTTATTTTTTTTTCTTTATTTTTTTTTTTTCTTAAATTTTATTTTTAAATTCCTTTATTTATTTTTTTTTTTTTGTGGGTGCTGGGGATCGAATGTACTGTCTGCATGCCCAAGGTCTGTGCACCCCGTAAACGTCCCGTTGCAATGCCAACTGCGGAGGTCCAGAAGAGAATGTTCTCGTCCTACTTCCCCAGTTGCAACTGGAGCTTCTCACCTCAACTGAAATTGGAGTTTCGACGGCTCCCTCGGAACCCCAGCCCCATCCGGTGGGATTTGCTGGGGATCGACCCCAAACTCCCACTGGGTCCTCCAACTGAAAGCCCACGCGGTCGGAAATTCGCTCGTTAACCCCCGCGAACTAGGCCACATTCTCCAAGCCCCATAAACTGCATAATTTTTTAATTTGATAATCAGAAATAAACGGAAACTGTGGAGAATAAGGACCCTATTACATCTATTCAGCAGCCAATATATAATACTCAAAGTCTTATTTCCTAAGCCTGTGGCAATTAAGAATATACAATTTACATATATAATTTACGGGATAGCTCTAGCTCCCATGTACAATTCTGGCTTTCTTGCAGAGTGTTGGACAGGGGACCATTTCCAGCCCCCCCCACAGGTAGGCCTTCTTGCCTGTACACGGGATATCCATTTTGACAAGACGGAGGCGTAGCGACACCTCTCGCCATGTCAAACGTCACTGGTGTAGACTGCTCGGAGTAAAGATTATTGAGCCTTCTTGCGTGTCGTTGGATCTGTCTTGGATGCACCAGAGAGTTGTTTACCATATCATTATCCCATAGGCCAATCCGCTTTGGTATCCTTACATCATCGAGTAGTTACCCCTCTCCCGTCGATCGCCTCCATATTAGACTAGACCATTTCCATCATAGCAGCGTTATTAGCACAGCCTCATGTCTGTATATACCTTATAATATTTTTATATGTTATAATATTATGTGTACTAGTAATTGTTAGATATTATCATCGATACGGACTCTAGTGCCACCCCGTTTGTTGCATTCCTATATATGGCGATAGCTTCCTCCATCTGGACGGAATAATTCATAGTGCTGACAATCCAACCATAGCTTACACTCCTCACCTAGTGAATCTAGGCAGATGTTAATCACAATAGCCACAGTAAGCAACCTTTGGTTAAATTCTATACTATCCAAGAACAACCTCAAGTTAACTACAAAGATTTAGCATACATAAAATCATCCCAATCAAAATCAAACACACATCCTGTGTTATACCCTAATATGACCTACCAAATCAAATTCATTAAGTATCTTGTTTAAATGCCTGTATATTTAATTGCTTGTGAGATCTAGTAGGATTGAAAGGTTATTCCTGATAAACTGTCAACCCATGAAAGGAAACAGCCTAAACTGATCAGAGTCCAAAATGACAATCTCCAGAGAAAGTAGACCTGTTTATGCCCTCTTGCCCAACTATTTCAAGTTGGCCCCATCATCATCTTTTCTAAAGCCTAGGAGATCCAAAATAAACAATATGTGCAAGAGGGGGCATGGTAGAATGTAAAGGGCTGCGATTGGGGTGAACCAATGGTGTGAAACCTAAATACACACACCAGCAGATATAAAGACTGCTGGACCCTTGAGTTTTTGATCAAACCATGCTTTGTACATCATCACCATACACCAGCTCCTTCAGCTGGATGGTGGGAACTTGGGCTGTGTGGGTTTGGATTGCATAGCTGCTTGCAAATTCGTTTCACATGAAGGATGCTTGTAATCCACTTCTACTATTAACTTTACTGTTACAAAAATAAAATAAAATTTAAAACCGTCTAATATTATTTTAAAAACATTATCAATTTAATATTTACTAAATATTTAATAAACTAATTTTTTAATCAATGGGGAATAACATGCAGATGTAGTGAGAAAGTCTTAGCATCCCATTAAGTGCTCCTGGAGCTGTGGCTACAGGTATTTGGGAGCTGCCCACTATGGTTGCTGGAACTGCATCTGGGTCCTCCCCTAGAATAGCATTAAAAGTTCATGAAAATGCCTCTTAACTGCTCGACCAATATCTCATCTAAGATTATTCCACTTCTGATAATCATTATCTCAATCAAACATATTCCTCCTTGAAATAAGAAATATCCCATATAAGCAAATGACTTCACTTCATCTTTTATGTAGGTCATCATTCCATCACGCAAAATCCTCATATTCTTTTAAAAAATTTTTTTTTTTTTGAAGACAGGGTCTCATTATGCAGCTGTCTAGCCTGGACACTGCTAACTACTGATTAAAAATCAGCTAAGTCCTATTCAAACTCCACCAAATTGAGAATGGTCCTTGCCTTTTCCAATCCACCCCCTGATAGTGAATTAAGCCAACTTGCTGCACCATGCAAAGGAACTTCTTTAAAAAATTTATTCTATTCTAAAACAATTCTACTTTCTAATGAGTGGGCAAATCAATGGTGGGAGTGAAGGCATCCCATAATCCTTTGAATCATCAGCAGAGCAAGGTGGATCTCTGTGAGCCTTCAAGGCCATCCTATATTTGGTCTACCCATTAGTCAAGACTTCAGGCCCAGCCTGGGGCTAAAGGGAGACAGACCCCTGTCTCAAAAAGAATTCATCATGCACATCTCACCTCACATCATTCATCATCATCAATCCACCCACTACCATCATCATCATATCATCATACACTCACATCCATCATCATCATCATCATCATCATCATCATCACACATCACCATCACCACCATCATTAATCATCATCATCATTCACTCATCATCACCATCATCATCATATCATCATCATCATCAATCACCACACACCATCATCATCACCATCACCATCATCACCATCCATACATCATCATCACATCATCACCATCACCACCACCACCACACCTATTACCATCACCGTCATCATTACATCATCACCATCATACATACCCAATCATCTAATTCATACCAACCATCATCGATCACCACATCATCACATCATCACATACATGACCATCATATCATCTTCTTGTCCATCTTGGGCTGGAAATCATTATTCTTTCCCAGCATTTCTCCCTTGGTCCACAATGGGAACTTGGCCTTCTAAAAAGCAACAGGAAAACACCATGGGGCTTTCTTTATTTCTGCCCACCCACACCATCTCCACTCCTTCTTACCTAGGAAGTTATGCATCACATGCCCAGAGGATAGCTGGACTCATTGGAGAGTCCCATGGTGCTATCCATCTTTTATCTCGGGTCATGTCTATCTTGTGTGCTAATTTTATTTCCATGCAGAGGTGCACCAAATTAGTCATGGTTTCTCTGTTCTACCCTGATGAGTAATACTGTTTCATGGAAGAGGACTATGAAACTCCTTTTGTTCAGGTATGTAAGTTGGCATTCTGGAATTTCTGAATCTAGAATGAAGGTAGCACTATGGCCCATCTGACTCCTCTTTCAGCATCTATTGAATACCACATGAGTCACACAGCTGGTAGAGTCCACAGTAAACAACAAAGCAAGCCCCAGTGCACATATTTGTGAGGGAGAACGGATGGTGAGGTATAGAAGGAGTTGGTGAGGAAGGGGTGGGGGTGGATTCTATAAAAACATTGCATATTGTATCAAATTCTCAAATAAATTAAGTCGACTGAAACTCAGAGTTTGATGATCATGGACTGGGTTCCAGTTGGCTTAGCCAAAGCTCTTGCAAATTGGATAAGGATCAGAAATGGGATCAGAACAAGGAATTTCAGCACCAAATGGAGCTTATGTATGGAAGATGAGGCTTATGACTCTGAGGATCCCTGGGGTTCTAACATAAGAATAATAATGGGAGTCTCTCAGACCGAAAATGGTGGCAAAGTTGTGGGATTTAGAGTACCAGAAGCTCTAGGTATCAGAAGCCCACTTGATCTTGCTCAGGGATACAGGTGATTTGCTCATGTAGGAGTCAATACATCCAGCTGTACTGATTCCTGCTGGGTCACGAGTTGATGAATTAAATATGTATGAATTGTCTTTCCAACACATATGAAGGTGAAAATGTAACACTTAAAAATCCTTCTGAGCTTTCAGTTTCTTCTTGATTCTGACATGGATCACAGGACAGTTATGGCAGAATGCATGATCTGGGATGGGTGGGGTGGGGGGGAGGGAAAGGGAAAAAAGTGAACTGAATTGGAAAAAATGTAGAAATGCACAATCCAGCACAATAAAAACTAATTAAAAAAAAAAAGAATCATTATTCAACAATGTCTGTGCTTGAATCATCTTCATCATGGATAGGATTCAGAAACACCAGGAGTGAAAATAACCCTGGGGGTTATTTGTTGAATGTTTCCACACTGGGTATTATGAAAATACAAAGATGAATGGAACACGGCTTCTCAAACTACCTACTTACTGTTGGGGAAATAGCCGTGCAAGTATTCATCTGGGACAGAAAGCACAAGTAAAACAGTAATTGTGTAAAGGAAAGAAGAGAGAGATTTGGTTCTGGAAGGAGGGCAGGACAGAGGAATCGGATGTTTCTACTGTCTCTCAAGTTTTAGAGGGCTATAATAGCTATAGAAAGGGGATGCGGACTTTATTCAGACAGACAGGCTTTTAGTGCAATGGTGAACACATATCTGTTCCTCATCCAGCTAGTCAATGAGCAAGAGCATTTTCAATATATATGTCATATTGTATTTTTTTTTTTTTTTTTATGTGTATGAATGTATTGTCTGCATGCAGGTCTGCGCACGTCCATGTGTCGTGCGATGCCGCGGAGGTCAGAGAACGGTCTCGGGATTCCCCGTGGAATCGAGTTCTCCTGGAACGGAGTCACAGACGGTTCTCAGCCGCCATGTGGTGCTGGGATCGAACCGGGCGTCCTCTGCAAGAGCGGTGTCGCTCTTAACCGTAGGCCATCCTCCAGCCCCTGCAATATGTATTTTATTAGCTTACATTGAGTATACATACTAATAAGCTTTGATTAGACACTTTCATGCATATAAATATTAATATATTTCGATATATTCACACTCCTCACCCCTCTCCTGCCTCCTCCTCCTGCAGTCCCCCCTCTTCCACCAGGCCTGCTTGCACTTTCATGCCTTTCTTTGTGTATGATCTTTGGGGATTATATTTGACTTTTCTCTCCTTTCCCCATGAATCTGTTATTAAATCTCCCTGATATCCCTTCTGGAAAACCTCTTGAATCACCTACTGTCATTTTTTTCCATGTCCTCAGTTTAAGGCCTGCTACTTTGCTATTCCTTAAACAATTGCAAATGGCTTTTTGCTGGTTTGGCAGCTTCTGGGCTAGCCTCTTCCCTCCTGTACTGTCACTAGAAACGTCAGGGCTAAACACAAAGAAATCGACCTTCCAGCTCAGAGCATGGATAATTGAGTAAGAGAGCTTCTATTTCTCTGTCTATAACTCAGGCCCTCAATATGTCATCTCATTCTCCTTCTCTAATTCAGGGACACTGTGTCCTCCATGTCATTACATATTTTACCCTATAAAAACAGTTTTGCTCTCTAAATAATGTCTGACTTTTTTTCCTGAGTCTGCATCTTTGGTTGAAATGACCAATCAGCCTTCAGGGTCTTTTCTTTCTTTCTACTTAATTGATCCTCTGAGGCCAAAGTCATGTTGCCTTCCTTCTGAGAAGCTTTCCTCAACCCCTACCCTTGTCAGAATGAATCACTTTTTAGACAGTGCTTTGGCCACGCAGGCTGTGCTTTGTATAATCATGATTTATATTCATTCCTATTTCTCCACTGGACTCTGACCTCTTTGAAGAAAGGTCTTATTTTGGTTATTCCGGGCTTAACAATATTCCCCTCAGGGCTGGCAAACTGCCTCCCTTTTGCTAGCTCTCTACATTCTGATTGCATAAAATAATTTACTTTTACTTGTAAGGTACAATGTTTTCTAGAAGCAAACTTCCATAAAATTTAAACCATCCTTGTCATTTCATGTAGTCTGACATAGTGCTGAAGTCAATGAACATGGCTAATTGCAGGATGACTTATAAAAATCAGATTATTGTGTGCCCAGGCAGGTAGTCAGTGGTCAGATTTGGGAGATTCATAGCTTTGGCTTACTTGCAGACGTGAGCATTTATTTTTTTTTCTTTTCCTTAACACCCAATTTTCAAATGTTTTTTTATAAGCAGAGGAAGCATATATAGTGAGGAATAAATTATCTGACTCAGGTAAAAGTATGAGATTAAGCTGGAGATATTTTCAGTGTTCAGAAATAGGACACTGAGGTCTTGGAAACTGTAACCTTAAATCAGGGAGGAGATATAGTAAATGCGATTGAAACAGAATGCCTGTGGATGAGTATCTGGTCCTATAAGTGTTCAACCTGGGCCAAGAGTCTTTATATAGTTTAGCTGCAATCACAAACCGAATGTTGGATTATGGAAAAAAGAGTAAAGTTGTTGTCCCAAGGTTGGTATCACATCTCTAAGCTTCTAACTTCTCTTCTCTGTTGTCAACAGAAAACAATAATTGAATTTATATGTGAACAATGAGACTAGTAATGAAAGCGTTAGTTGTAACAACCATATAACTTCCTTGTTTGAATGCCTTTAATTTTTTTGATTGATTGATTTTTTTTCATGTATATGTGTGGAGAGCTGGGCGTTGGCCAAAATGGCGCTTTGGAACCTGGCCAGGTCTTATCGCCTGATTGTCGCGCTGACTGCCCAGCTCATTCCCAAGCCAAAAGAGAACGCCAAACCTGAACCCTCATTAGCATGTCCGCTGACTTCCGTACATTGTGCATACCGCTTACAGACCAATGAGAGACCGCCACGGTGCTCGCACCTAGCAGGAGGCAGGGTTGAGGGAAGAGATTATTAATAGGGACACTGGAAGGAAAGGAGATGATGTGATGTAAGAGTTGCCTGAAATAAACTGCGTCTGGAAGAACAAGAGTGTGTCCTCTCCTTTTTCCTGCCGGCCGGAACAGAGGACAAGGAGAGCGACAAGTGGGCGCCCGGAAGGGAACCTCCATCTGGTGTGAGCACGGTTCAGAACCAGACGCAGGCAGGTGGGCTAGCCGTAAGTTCCCAGGTAAGTGGGACATATAAGGCTCTCGGAGTGAACAATAAAGTTCCTGGGAAGGGGACAATTAAGGTTCTTGGAAGTAGAGACCAATGGGAATTCAATTCAATGTGGCCATTGCGGCGGATACCTTAAAGGAACTGCTGAAAATGAAAGGAATTGGCATAAAGACCCAAATTTTAGATGAGTTCTTAAGAGCAGTAGATGAGATCAGCCCTGGTTCTTGTGACCGGAAACCTCACCACATTGCTGGAAAAGTTAGGGAGGACCTAAGTTTGCTGAGGAACAAGGAATTCTGCAGAGAGGTTAATTCTGATTTGGAAATTAATAAGAGAATTGCTTGGGCGATGAAGGAGCTGCACAGCAGAAATAAAAAATGGGAAAAACTTCTACACAGCTAAAAGAGGAACAGGCGCCACCAAGGGGGTGAGGACAAGAGCAGGATATGTCAGCTGATGAGTTGGAGAGTTTGGTAGAAGCATGGAGCAAGTGAAGGTTAGCATACAGCCGGCAGGCCCGGGACCTCCGTTACTGCTCGATGGCCCGGGACCTCCTCCGCCTTTTGCGGTACCTGGCACTTCGATTTCATCCGGGTGCTGGAGGGAGGTAGCCGCTCAAAATCCAGCCCTATGTTTTCCAGTCTTCCAAAACCAACAGGACAATAACCGTATTATGGGCCACTCAATTTTAAAATCATACAAAAATTTTGTGCAAGAAATGGTGGAGGCAGCAGGAAAAGTATTGGTGACCCTGACACTGCCAGCCGCTTGTTAAACAATTGGTATTTGAACAATTACAAAGGAGTGTAGGCAGGCAAAAACCCTTACAAAAATAAAGGCTTTGAAGTGTTGATGAAGGTCTGTCGGAATTAGGCGGCCCTCTTACCATTCTGCCTAGCGGCGCAGCTGCAAATGCAAAAGGGAGATGGGAATGGGGCGCGAGGGTGCTTCCAATGTGGGGACCCCGGCCAATGAAAAGAGATTGTCCCCAAAGGAGAGAGTGGGTGGTGCTCGGCAGAAGGCACCCCCCCATGCCAAAATTGTGCCCAAGATGCAAAAAGGGGACACTGGCAACTGAATGCAGATCAATCAAAGACATCAATGGCAGGCCACTCCCACCTTTTAATGGTCGCTCTTCTTGAGTCAAATGCCCCACAGGCTTTGCAAAAAAACTGGAGGAGGGCCCAGCAGCCTCAGGGCCCTCAAATATTGGGGCTATGGAGGAGGGATTGTGGCCCAGCCTCAGACACCCATGCACTGGGCATGGCCAAGAGAGTACCAAAGGGAGCGCAGGACTTGACCTCAGTTCCACCACCAGACTGTATTAACCCAAGACAAGGAGTACAAGTGGTGGAAACAGATTTCCATGGCCCCTTACCTAAGAGACTGTGGGCATCATAATAGGTCAGGTACTGCAGGCTTAAAAGGCCTGATTGTTCATCTGGAGTTGTCGATTCTGACTAACAGGGGTAGTTAAGATCATGGTGTCCTCACCAACAGGAATTACAGCCATCTCTCCAGGAGATAAGATTGCACAATTGGTTTTGTTGCCTAGCCTGCACTCTCAATTCCCGTGTAAAAATAAAGACAGGGAGAATAAGGCATCCAGAGCTCTGATGTGTTTTCTCTCCTCCCCTCAGGAACTTGCACGCATCGCTACTCCTCTGCTTTCATGTTAATTCTAAAATGCTTGCCTCCCGATTTCACATCTCTCGAGCCGATGCATGATATTGTAAAAAATTGTCATCAATGTGCCCACTTCTGCCACAACAGTCCTTGGGATTAATCCAGGGGTCTCCTCCCGTTACATTTATGGCAGATGGATGTTCACTCACATCCCTGAATTTGGCACATTAAAATATGTGCATTCTCTGTTGATACCGCCTCAGGAATTATTTTGCCTCCCTACACTCTGGAGAAAGGCCGTCATGTCCGGAACATTGTTTCCAGGCGTGGGCAGCCTGGGACAGCCAAAGAGTTAAAGACTGACAATGGCCCGCTTACACTTCAGCTCCTTTAACTCCTTCTGTTGATGATGGGCATTCGCCTCACTCATCGGTTTGCCTACAATCCACAAGGACAAGGCATTATTGAGCGTGCCATCTACACTAAAGGAGTGCCTTCAAAAACAAAAGGGGGGAATAGCCTCTGGCTCTCCTCCAAAGGAAAGACTTGCGATTGCTCTTTTTACTATTAACTTTTTAAATTTAGATAAGACACGGGGCGGTCAGCTGCGGACAGGCACACACAAACAGACAAACACTTCAAAAGGGCTTGTAATTTGGAAAGACATACTTACAGGAAAATGGTATGGCCCGGACCCGGTCCTAACATGGGCGAGAGGAGCTGTCTGTGTTTTTCCTCAGGATCATCAACAACCTCTTTGGATCCCGGAAAGGCTTACCTGAGTGGTTCAAGATGTGGAAGTGTGGGATACTCATGATGATGGTGCCATGGCCCATGGCAATGATGGAAGAGCTTTGTTGGGGGCTGATGACAGTGTTCCCTAAACCTATCCCAGTCACCCATTCAGTGCAAGTATTCCCCCACTTTTTTGCAACCAATGATAACATGGAGGTCCCTTTTTTACCATTAGATGACACATTAGCAGCAGTACAAGAGACCATACGCCTGTCACTAAACGGATTACTGTGCTTCCAACTGATTACTAACATATCCCAGGACAGTGATTGTGTACATATGTATAACCAGACATGAGGCTGGTTTGATGCACCCCCTCTGGGGACCAGCCCATTCAATGCCACATGGTTCAGGGGAGCTTGGCACTTTCAAACCCGTGCCTGTATGCGTATGGCCCCCCTTTGTGTTCCTTGTATATAATGGAAGCTATGAAAGAAATAATGTCACCTGTGGTAACAGGACTTGTTTATATTTATAATCATTTCAAAACAGGCATTATGTGCTTATACAGATAGCACAGTTGGGGTGTGAATGAAGACATTCTGGGCTCTATATTACCTCTGTACCTTTTCAGAATCTGAGCCATGCAGCTAATCTATCACACAGTCTCTCACATCATTTAACAGGAAACTGGTCCGGTGAACTGGACTCTCTATTGGAAGAACTCCACTCATCCATCGTGCACATCAACTCTACACGAGTAGACTTGTCCATGTCTGAGGGTTTTATCTCCTGGATGTCAAAGGCGGTGTCTCACCTACAGCAGTGGGCTGGAATAGCGGGTTTGGGTTGCAGTATAATCCTGCGTGGGTCATTGTGTCTGTGGTGTCTGATGCGCATGCGGAACAATCAGCACAGAGAAAGAGCGTTCTTCGTGCAGGCTCTTGCTGCTATTGAACTGGGAAGTTCACCTCAAGTTTGGCTTGGCATGCTAGAGAAGTAGTCAAAGACGGGTAAGACCCGCTGCATGTATTACCAACCTAAGACAGGGAACAAACCTATGCTGTTTGTTTGATCCCATGACAGGTAAGGAATACCTCTGCAGGGGCAACCTAAGACAGGCATTCTCTCTGCCATATTATAAAAGAAATGGGGAGATATGGAGAGCGGGCGTTGGCCAAAATGGTGCTTTGGACCCTGGCCAGGTTTTATTGCCTGATTGTCACCTGACTGCCCAGCTCATTCCCCAGCTAATAAGAGAACGCCAAACCTGAACCCTCATTAGCATGTCCACTGACTTCCGTACATTGTGCATACCGCTTACAGACCAATGAGAGACTGCCATGGTGCTCGCACCCTAGCAGGAGGCAGGGTTGAGGGAAGAGATTATTAGTAGGGGACACTGGAAGGAAAGGAGATGATGATGTAAGAGTTGCCTGAATAAATTGCGTCTGGAAGAACAAGAGTGTGTCCTCTCCTTTTTCCTGCCGGCCGGGAACAGAGCGACAAGGAGAGCGACAAGTATATGAATGAGTGTTATTATTTCATGTGTATGAATAAGTGTCTTGCGTGCATGTACTCCTACCAAGAAAAGTCCATGGAGGTTGGAAGAGGGCCTCAGATACCTTGGAACTGGAGTTATGGATAGTTGTGAGCCATTGGATGGATACGGGGACTTGAACCCAGGTCCTCTGGAAGATCAGACAGTGCTCTTAACTGCTAAGCATCTCTCCAGCCCCTTGAATGCCTTTTAAAAACGTGCTTTTAAAAATACTATACTTTTCTATACCTCATTATGTGAAATGCACAATATGGAAGCATTGCAATTTCTGGCAGATTTAGGCTTATGCTTTAAAATATCATCTTTAACGGATGAAAATGATGTGAAAAGGGGCTGGAGAGATGGCCTAGCAGTTAAGAGTGCCGACTGCTCTTGCAGAGGACTGGGGTTTGATCCCCAGCCCCCATATGGCGGCTGATAACCATCTTTAACTCCAGTTCCAGGGGAATCCGACACCCTCTTCTGACCTCTGTGACATTGCTCGACACAGGTGCACAAACCTACATGCAGACAGTACATTCATACACATACAAAAATTAAAAAAAAATTAAAAACGATGTGAAAAAATTCATATTTATGTTAAGAAAAAAAATCATGTGTAATTCTACCCACTTCCCCTAACTTGCCAATTATTTCTCCTGGTAGACATTAAGAAGATTAATTTTTTTCCTTTAAAAGAATATGTATATAAATCTTCAATCACTAGAAGTCACTTTAAACAAATAAATACCTATATGCCTGGAAAGGTATTTGTGGAGATCCTCTTTTCAAAAGTCAGAATTATTTTGGTTTTAAAAATGATGTCATTGCTTTTACATTAACAGTAGACCAAAACAGGATTAGCTTTTTTTTCTTTTTTTTTTTAATTTTTTTTAAAATTTCTGTATGTGTATCAATTACTGTCTGCATGCAGGTCTGTACACCCGTGTCGTGCAATGCTGCGGAGGTCAGAAGAGGGTCTCGGATTCCCCTGGAGCTGGAGTTCTCCTGGAATTGGAGTTTCAGATGGATCTCGGCCACCATGTGGGTGCTGGGGATCGAACCCGGGTCCTCTGCAAGAGCGGTCGGCACTCTTAACCGCTAGGCCATCTCTCCAGCCCACAGGATTAGCTTTTATAATGTAGTTGTAGATTGTGTAAGAAGTTAGAAAATAAGACGCACCTTTAACCCCAGCATTCTGGAGGCAGAGGCAGGTGGATCTCTGAGTTCAAGGCCAGCCTGGTGTACACAGCAAGTTCCAGGCCAGCTGGGGCTACAGGGAGGCCCTGTCTCAAAAAGACCAAAAACTAAGAAAAAAGAAGCTAGAAAATAAAATAAGGGGGATACAGAGATAGCTCTGCGATTAAGAGCACTAGCTGCTTTTGCCAAGGACCTGGGTTTGGCTCCCAGTACCCACATGGGAGATAACAGCCCTCCATAACTGCAGTTCCAGGGGATCTGACACCCTCTTCTGTCCTCTGTGGGCATTGCACAACAAAGGTGCACTTACACACATGCAGGCAATACACTCACACATATAATAATAATAATAATAATAATAATAATAATAGAAAGTAAAACATGGGTATGTACACATGCAAAAAGGAATTGCATGGTCACTCCTGCTGTACTTCTCTACAACATGACACTTTTTGACATGTTTCATATCTCAAGTTTTGAGTTTTCTCTTATGTATTTGCAATATTTATTTTTCTTTTTAACTGGGAATAGAACACAGAGATAAAAGTTTTATAAGAAAAAATTTAAATAATGGGAGTGCAGTGAGATGGCTCCGTGGGTAAAGATGCTTGCTGCCAGGTCTGACGATCCAAGTTCAGTCCCCATGACCCATAAGGTAGAAGGACAGTGCTGGCTTCCAAAAGTTGTCCTCTGACCTCCATACTCATGCCCTGACACACATTCCTTCCCTGACACCATTACACAAGTAAAGAAATGAAAGTAATGAGAAGCTTTAAAATAAAATAAAAAGTTTGGGAGCAGAATGCTGAATATATTTGGATCCAGAAAGGATAACTATGTTAATTTGTTAATTAAAAATTGTATTTACTTATGTGTATATGTGCCCATGTGTGTTTGTGTGTGTGTGTGTGTGCACATGTGTGTATGTCTGTATTAGATGCACATAGAAGTCCTGAAAGCCAGAAGAGAGTGTGGAATCCCCCAGAGACAGTTATATATGGCTTTGCTGCTTGATGTGGATGCTGGGAGCCGTTCCAGTCCTCTGCATGAACAGCAAGTGCCTTTAACGGCTGAGCCATCTCTCTAGATCCAGCTCTGTTCATTTGAACTAGTTTTTATAGACAGAACATACATTGAGTATGTGTGAAGCGGAATGTAAATATAAGGCAGGACAAATTCACACTTGATATTTTATGTTCAAAGGTGAAGAAGGCAAGGCAGTTACTTTTAGAGGTTGTGATAAATGAGGGCAGAAGGAGCTGGGAACTGTGTCCTGAGAAGGAAGTGACCAAGGAGAGAAGAAAGTTTCCTATATTTACAGGCTTCCAGGGACAGGAGAAAGAGCCCTTTTTGTACTGTGTGGTCTGCCTCCCGAGCCTCAGTCGCTCACTCAGCCTGCCTCTTCCTGTGAATGTTGGGCACACAGATGCTTGGATGGCCCATTGAGGAGGGGGGGGGATGTGAGGAGGGAGTCACCCAGGAAGGTGGCTGAGTGTGAAATCACTTCAGAAGTTTCAATAATGGCCTTGTTCTTTGTTTCGGTGTTTCTATGGAATCCTATTAACAGTCATGATGGTGACAATAATAACAGGGGAGCAATGGCTTTATTCATCTAAGTACTTTAGAGACTGCATATATTTAAAAATGAATGCACCTTCACAATAAGGCAGCAGCTATTCTTATGTTATTTTCTTTAGTCATTAAAACCCATCTTTTCTATAAACATATTTTCATGTAAAAAAGACAATGTTAAAATACTGATATGTCTAGAATGATTCACCTTTGAAACAAAGGTGTGATTTTGCAGAATAAGTGGGGCTCTCTTGAGACAGATAAAATAGAGTCTCACAAATAAACTGAGATCTTAATGGGCTTCATTATGTTGTTCAACTGAAATTAAAATCTGAGCACTTCAAAAAGAATCTCTTATCCTTATTGTCTTCTAGGTTCTTCTTGCTTGTTAGAGGTGCTCCTTTCCCGAGCTGGCCTTCTAAGTCAGGGAGATGCACAGAACCGAATGCATTCTTGGCTGCATTGTGTTTGAGATACTGTGAGAACAATCAAAGTCGTAGATTTATGGCATAATGAACCAAAATATTCAACAGCCCAAATATAAAGTGAAGCAAGTTCTCCACTTGGTAGAGAACTATAAGGTAATGAGGTCGGAAATACAGCACTGATCTTGTAGATGTTTCTTCTAAATAGAAGCATATAGGAAACTATTTAGGGAAAGGTCACATTTAATGGCAGCTTATTTCTTCAGTGTGAATTATGACTGGTCTTTGTTTTTATTCAAAGCATAATATGTATGGTTTACACTGTGGTTTGAGGAGGATCTTGTAGTTACTTAAGCAAAGTCCTGTCCAATTTCACTAATGGGTTCTTGCTTGGGAGTTATTAGTGGCTGTGTAATTGCTATATTCACTAAAATTCACTAAAATTTGGACTGGATCCGTCTCTGTCTTCATACAGCAATAAAGCAATATTTTTTCTCTTCCCCTCTGTCTTTTCTTCCTCAATACTTTAGCATGGACTTCCATCTTAGAAAGAAGCTCTCAAGATTCTTCTGTTACAGCTTTACTCTAGTCTGTTCTGGATCTTTTGACATTTGTGGTTGCAAAGTTTAGTGCATACTCTATTGTGTGGCACAGAGGATTCTGTGGCAAACACAAGCTGGTACAGGAAAAGACTATTGCAAAGGGTGGTAATGATGTACACATTGACATACATGTGTGTACTGCAGGGCAGCATAATGTTTGAAGTAGAAGAATGAGACTACTATGCTCCATAAATGTTACATGTTTCTGTTATGGATGGTTACGATACCTTCAGGAAGGTTATGTCTCATGTCACCCTTGAAGAATGTGAATATGTTGAAGAAAGTCAAAGAGGAGAAATATTTACATGAGACTAATTAAACTTTAAAAATGGCATAGTTGGTACTTTACCAAGTGTTTGTGGTGTAAGCATAAACACTTGAGTTTTGAAACCCCATCGCCCATGTTTTACATGCCAGTGGAATACACCTGTAATTCCAGTGCTAGGAAGGCAGAGACAGGAGGATCCTGGGGCCTTGCTGGCCAGCAAGTCTGACTGAAAGGTTGATCTCTAGGTTCAGTGAGGCCTGATCCCAAAAAATAAGGCAGAGAACAATTAAGGAAGATACTTGATGTCAAGCTCTGGCTTCCATATGCAGCATGTGCACAACACCCTTGGGCGTGTGCATGCACACACACACAACCACACCCACACATACACATACAGCAATAAATAATTATTTAATTTATAGTTGGACACAGTGGCAGCACTCAGGAGGCAGAAGCAGTTGGATCTCCGTAAGTTCAAAGCCAGCCTGGTCTCTGTGCGAGACTATATATATATATATATATATATATATATATATATATATATATATATATATATATATATATATATATATGTATATATTTTTTTTTTCATGTTCATATATATATAAATTCTCAAGTTTATGTTGAAAGAAAAAAGAACTAGAAATATAAAACAATTTTGAAAAATACAAATCAAACTGGAAGATTTGTACATGATAATTTTAAAGCTTGCTAATTAATTATTGTGTGGCATCAGTAGAGGGATAAGTTCACAGACTAATGTAACCAAAATATTGTCTAGAAAACAGAGCTATACAAGGGTAAGCAACATAGCCAATTGATTTTCAACAAAAAAAATCAATGAAGAAGTAAATGTTTGGACAAATGGTAATGAATGATTTTTTAAATTATTATTATAGATTTGGGCAAGTGAATTAACCTCCCTGAACCTATTGTGTTCTTCTGGTAAATTGAGGGCAATTATACTGTTTACATTAGTACTTCTTAATAAAATATTTTATTGGTGTTTTGTGTATTTCATACATCATTTCTCAGTCCAATTTAGGCACATTCCCTTTTCCATATCCCCTACCTTACCCTACCCCAGTTCATGGATTCTGCCATATATGTCTTACATCTTTTTCTCAGTCTTTTCAAAGTTTTTCTCTGTAGAGGTTTATTGTTTGGGGAGAAGTTAACTGTTTCAGTCACTTATTTGACCCAGTCCTTTAGTCATTGTTGTTCCCTCCAATTTGTATTGCTCTAAAATATGGCTTATATAGGTCACATATATACCAAAATTATGACCTCTGAAAATAAACTGTATGTTTATTCCAAAATATGTTTAGGAGTTCACATTTTCCCTTTAATTTTATATTACTCTAAAACATTATTACACACCTTCCACTCATATACCACAATTACAAAGTCTGAAAATTAATGGTAAATTAATTCTAGAGCCTGTTAAGGAATTCACATTATAACAGCACAGTTGCCTTCAGATAAAAAGAAATATAACATTAACTTTGCTCAGTTTGCCTTTCCACTAGGGATTTCGTGCTAGCATCCACAAATGAAGGATACCATTCGTTGTTTGTTTGGCTGGGACTGTATTTCACTTAGCATAATGTCTTCAAGTTCCATCCATTTACCTGCAAAGTTCATGATGTCATCTTTCTTTACTGCTGCATAGAATTCTATTGTGTAGATGTACTTCATTTTCTCTATACAATCATCAGTTGAGGAACACTTGGGTTGCTTCTAGCTCTTTTCTATTGTGAAGAGAGCTGCAACAAACATAGATGTGCATAGAATGAGTCTTGTGGCTATATACCCAGGAGTGCTATGACTGGGTCAGGTGGTAGGCTCATTTTCAGTTTCTTAAGAGTTCTCCACACTGCTTTCTGTAGGGGTTGCGTGGTTTGCATTCCCACCATCAGTGGAAGAGTGTTTCTCTTTCCCCACAGCCTCTCCAGCATTTGTTATCCTTTGTTTTCTGGATCATAGCTAGTCTTACTGCAGTAAGATGAAATCTTAAGGTGGTTTTAACATGCATTTCCTTAATAATTAGTGATGTTGAACACCTAAGATTTTCCTCAGCCATCTTTACTTCTTCATTTGTGAAGTCTCTATTCAGCTCTTTACTCCATCTTTTGAGTAGGTCATTTGTTTTCTTCCCCCTTTGTTTTTTGAATAGTTTATACACTCTGGATGCTAATGCTCTATTAGATGTATCACTGATGAAGGTTTCCTCCAATTCTGTGGGTTTTCTCTTCACTTCCTTGATTGTTTCTTTTGCTGTACAGAAGCTCTTGAGTTTAATAAGGTCCCATTTGTCAATTGTTAACCTTATTTTTTGTGCAACTGCTGTATGGTTTAGAAAGTCTTTTCCTACACCTATGGCTTGTATGTTACTACCAACGTGTTCTAGCATTTTCTGAGTTTTGGGTTTCCAATTGAGGTCTTTGATCCATTTAGAGTTGATTTTTGTACATGGTGAGAGGTAGGA
>VZQC01002834.1:2177920-2293330 GCA_009823505.1 Rhizomys pruinosus
TTTTCATCTATTATTCTGTTGAAGATCTGATCAATACCATTCTCTTGGGATTCTTCTCCTTCCTCTATTCCTATGATGTGGAGGTTTGATCTTTTCATAGTGTCCCACAGTTCCTGGTTGTTCCACTTTTGTGTATTTTTAAATTTTTCATAATCTTTACTTGAGGTTTTTAGTTGTTCTGTGTTATCTTCCAGGTCTGATATTCTTTGTTCTGCTTCCTCCATTCTGCTTCTGAGGCTTTTCCCATTCCTTTCCTCTTGATTGGATGAGTGTTTGATTTCCTTTTTCATTTCCTCTTCTGATTTCTTTAGTATTTCCACTTCCTTTTGGAGCTTCTCAATCTCTTCCTGTAGCTCCTTGCTTCACTGTTTTGTTTCCTTATCTTTTTCAACATGGGATCTTTTCAGTGTTTCCAGTTCCTTCCAGAGTTTGTCATTCTCTCTCTCTCTAGGTCCTTCTTGAGTTCTCCATTCTCTTTTCTTAATTCTTTGATTTTCTCTTTATAATCTCATACTTCTTTAAGTATGTTCACATTTGTACTTCTAATATCTGTGTCCTGGGCCATCCCCAGGGGGATTGCACTGTAGGAATCTTCCACAGGTTGGTAGAGCTTGGTGTGGAATTATCCTGCACCTTTCCCATGTTGTCTCTTCTTCGTGTCCCTGGCATATGTGTTTCCCTTTGCCTGTATTCCAATGTGAATCCCAAATCCCTCTTCACTGTGTTGAAGGCTTGCTTTGCTTGCCTCCTTCAGATGCCTTCGTTGTTTGTTTGATTGATTTATTTTTCTCCTTTCTTATAGAGTGTTGACTTGTCTAAGCTTTAGGCTTTCTATTGGAAGTCTAACTCACTCTTCCCTTTCTGTTCTGAAGGTTCTCCAAAGAATCCACTTGGACTCTCCTTAGGCAATCCCAGTTGGTGGTGAGGGGGGCTGTACCTGTGTTTCACGTGGTCTTGGGAGATCCCCAATCTCAAGACTCACACAATCCCACTCTTTATACCAGCTGGGAGGACAACTCTGCCCCCACAGCCAGACAAGCCAATCAGGCCAAAGACAATGAAATCCAATCAAACAATCTGCCTGGCTGAAGCACGCAGCTCTTACCTATGCTTCAGGTGGTCTTGGAATATCCCCCAATAATTCTTATAAAGTAAAACATATATATATATACTACAGGACCCACAAATTACATTTCTATATAATTATCCAAAAGAGATGAAAATATATTCATAAAAGACATACATGTATATTCATAGAAACTTTTCTTGCAATAGACTCAAACTAGAATTATCCAAATACTTATCCACAGAAGACTGAATCAATAAATAGATTGTTATGTGCATGAACAGGAGCACTACCCCATAATTAAAAAAATCAAAGAACAAACAATAGATACATGCACATGCATGTCCTTTAAGTAAAGGAACCAGACTAAAGGAGCCCATGAGATATGATTCTGATTATATAGAAATTAAAGGAAGACAAAATAAATCATCTTAATAGAAATTATAGCAACATTTGCCTGTGGGTGGGGATGGTGCTGTTTGGAAAGAGCACAGGGCATGGTATGGTTGTAGGACACACTTTTTCTTCATTTTGGCATGGATTTTATGAGTGTCTATGTTATCAAAACTCACCAAGTTACATACTTCAATGTTCTTCATTTTAATGTATATATATTATGCCTTATTTTTAAAAAAGATATATTGTAATAAGCTTTCAAATGTGAAGCAAAGCCAAACATAGTTGAGGTCTGTCCTCTCTCAGCAGCTCTGATCACCTGCAGTGGACAGCAAGGTTGGGCCCATTAATGTTCCATCAAGTGGGGCGGGCTTCATGAGGCCATTTGTTCCCCAGGATATAAGTTAGTGGTTGCTGGTGGGAGAGACATCTTTGGTTTCTCATACTCATGTAGGTAACCTGTCACCCAGGCTCCTTTAAGTAACCCCAGTTAAACTTAATGGATCACCAAGTTAGACTTGCATGTAATTATTTCTTTGGCCTATCATTGATACCAATTTGGAGAGAGTTCACATTTGTTCACATCTCTCCAGGAAAAATTAATGCAGCAACTAAATAATCCAAATATGTTCATGGAGTGTTAGAAGAAGTAATTGGGAGAGTTTTGGCTGGAGGCCCACCAGACTTAGCTTTATCTGTAAGCACACCACCAAGTATGGTCAGAGCCACGTGATAGGGTGATTCACCTTCATCATCTGAGAGCACTGGGCATTGGAGGAAGTGATGGATAGAGTATAACAAACCCAGCCAAGAGATTAGGACCTAAGAAGAGAGGAAGGAAAGGAAAGCTGGTAATAAATTTCAGAGGTTCCTTCAAAATAACAATCTACAAGAAGCTTAGTAACAGGATAAGCATGGGGAGCGAGATTAAGCAGTGAGAGCTTCAGAACCTAGCACACAGAGCTTTAGTGCTCTGTCACATAGTAGGTGCGCAGTTAATATGACCTTTAAAACGTGAATACAAGAATGCAGCCTGAGAGACTTAGGTAAGATTCTATTGGTAGAATTAGTGAAAAAGGGGAAAGAGATGACGGGCTGGGCTTGTTTTTCAGACACAATTTAATAAAGGTGCCTACTGAACATAGACAAGAAAATGTAGACTACATAACTGGAATCATTGGTTTCAGCATCCACAGTTGGATAGAGAGACTTTTGGATGCTCAGCACAGGAGAAATAGCTGAAGTGTATTGGTAGGAGAGAAGGGACTTGATACCGGAAGTTCCAAGGGAGGAGGGAAGGTAAGAGAACAGCATATTAGTTCCATTTCCCATCACTGTAACAAAATACCTGACAAACCATCTTAGGGCAGGAAGGATTCATTTTGGCTCACACTTTGAGTACAGTCCATCATGGTCGCAGGAACAGGGCAGCTTGCTGCACAGGGTGGAACACCGGTGCTCAGCTCACTCCTTAACTTGGTTGGGACCCCAGGTTGTGGAACAATATCTTCTGCATTCAGGGCGGGTCTTCCCATCTGGGTCAAACAAATCTAGACACTCTCCAAACATGCCCGGAGCTTTGTAGGTGATCTAGGTGATCTAGATCCTGACATGGTAACGATCATCACGGGAGAGAGGGAAAGGATTCTGAGCAGGGAGTGTGGAGCAGCTACCCGGAACTGCAGAGGTAGCGAAAAGAACATTCAAGGAGGCCAAGAGCTCTCCAGGTGTCAGTTGCCAGGTGATGACAGCACAAACCAGTAAGGTAGAGAGATACAGTAGGCAATAAATAGCCAAACGCTGGGTAGCAGGGACTCTAAGACAGTTTTACTTCACTGTCAATCAAAAATATCCTGTGTGAGTATACAAACAACTCAAGAAACAAAGAAGAAAAGAAAACAAATGAATCACTCAAAAGATGGAGCAAAGAACTGAATAGAGACTTCACAGAGGAGGAATTAGAGATGGCTGGGAAAGATCTTAAAAACTGTTCAACACCACTAATAATTAGGGAAATGCAAATTAAAACCACTTTAAGATATCATCTCACTCCAATAAGACTGGCTAGGTTCAAGAAAACAAATGATACCAAGTGCTGGAGAGGTTGTGGGGAAAGGACAACACTCATCCATTGATGGTGGGAATGTGAACTGGTACAGCCACTATGGAAAGCAGTGTGGAGAACCCTTGGAAGACTCAAAATGAGCTTGCCATTTGACCCACTCCTGGGTCAAATGGCAAGCTCATCTTACTACAGAAATACATGCACAGCTATATTTATTGCAGCTCTGTTCACAGTAGCAAAAAGCTGGAACCAACCCAAATGCCCCTCAACTGACGAGTGGATAGAGAAAATGTGGTACATGTACACAGTGGAGTTCTATGCAGCAGTAAAGAAAGATAACATCATGAACTTTGCAGGTAAATGGATGGAGCTAGAAGATATTATGTTAAGTGAAATAACGCAGTCCCAGAAAAACAAACAATGAATGGTATCCCTCATCTGTGGATGCTAGAGTCAATAAACCAGTTGTAAAATTTTTCTTGTGGGGAGGGATGCATATTGGAAAGAACAACAACAGAAAGACTGCATCAAAAACTGACTGAAATGGTGAATCTGGAGGGGTGGGAGGGTTGGGAAAGGGACATGGGTCTATATTCAATTAATGTATATTTAATTGATGTGAGTTTAACAAGTATCCAAGTTTGCCCAAACTCTATCTACAAATTACATGGTGTTTTAGGACTTATTAAAAGTAAAAATGTCTATATTAAACAACATTGGTTTAAAGATTTTAATAAAAATGGTAATACATCTAAGTTAAGTGGAAATATAAATTGTTGTCCACATTTGTTTTACTTAAAATCTGTATAATAATAACTTTGGGATTAACATATACAAATGTTTGCTATAATTTTTTGTGTTATACAGTATCATCTTGTAACATTCTCTTTTACCTGTAGGATAATTTAATTTAAGGAATTAAGTTTGCTTCCCAAATTAACAACATACAGTCACCCAAAACACCTTGGGTAAATTTAATGAAATTTACACCTTGATTCCTGCCTATAGGTACTACAACTGCCTTTTTGAGACTCATGGGTCAAAAAATAAAAACCTAAAATAAAAAATGGAGGATACAGTTATATATTAAACCTTTTTGTCAAATTTTCCAATTTAAATCTTAAAACTAACTATGGGAAAAGATTTGTATGTTCCCACGGGTCAAAACGTCACCAACTTAATGGCCGAGAAAGAAAAGATACAGCTTTGCATTGTGCAGGCTGTACCAAGAAATACCAGCAGAGAAATTGTCCCATCTAAACACTAAAAGGAAGAAAAGCCTCAGACTGCTACAGACATCAAACATCTCTGTGGATCCTATTTGTAACAACTGTTTATAATGAATCCTAATGAACCTTACCTTCTAGGTGCTGCAAAGTTTTAATATGAGAGACTTTCTTACCTCCTTTTCATAGAACAAAGAAATACATGATGGTAATGAAGTCATTCTCTAACTGTAAATTAGAGCCGACTGTTACAGAGGTAATCTCTTATAAAACCAATATAACTGCTTTCTTTAATTGACTAATAGACATAGGAAATGTGAAAAGGATTATTCTCTATTCAGAGCCAAATATAATACTAAAGTCTTTTTAAGCTGTGCATTTAAGCAAAATATATTAATACAGGAGAGCTCTGATATCAGCAATGGATTTTTTTTAAATTGTATTTGTTTGTTTGTTTATTTATTTATTTGTATGAATGTACTGTCTGCATGTAGGTTTGTGCACCTGTGTCGTGCAATGCCATGGAGGTCAGAAGAGGGTGTCGGATTCCTTTGGAACTGGAGTTCTCCTGGAATTGGAGTTACAGATGGTTCTCAGCCACCATGTGGGTGCTGGGGATCGAACCTGGGTCCTCTGCAAGAGCAGTCGTTGGCTCTTTTTTATTATTATTTGTTTATTTTTAAGGGATTCTACAATGTAATAACACAGTTGTTTTCAGATAACATTGATGTTACTCAGTTTGCCGTACAATTAGGTAATTGGTGCATTTTGCAAGTATCTATGTCCAAATTTTGAACAACCCAAGGTTCCCATAGTCCAGTTGGAGAAGCTTGTATGCACAGGCATGTTGATCAATTAGGAGTCCAGACTATATTCCTGTAGTCTCATGATTCACCCCTATCTCTCCACAGCCCTTACAATCTACCACGCCTCCTCTTCCGCAGTTTGTTCCCTGGGCTTTGGGAAAGGGGCACAAGTGGGTGAGAAGAAAACAGTCTAATTTCTTTGGAGTTGTCATTTTGGACTCCAGTCTGTTCAGGTTGTTTCCCTTCATAAGTTTGACCAGCTTATCCAGTGATCCTTTTTTGTCATACTAACAAAGAACAAATTGGGAATTTACAGGCATTAAGCAATACTAATTATTATGGCAAGCTAAGCTGTTAGCATAGACACAGATGCTTGGATGGTATGCTAAGCCACAAACTGTGGTTTTTCTATAAAGGGTGACAAGTTCTTATTGATGGCTTATAACATCTCCGAACAACTAGGGGACAGAAGCTTGTGGCATCCGCTGTGAGTTATTCCTCCAGGGAGAGAACCAATAGCCAATTGGATTTTGGGATATACAGACACATGGCCGCCACTGTTGCACAGTTCTCCAGGCAGTTGAGGTGTAACTGATACTGACGAAGGAGAAGTCTTGCTTGTCTCGGGAGACCAATATTTTGCTTAATTACCGCTTTAAGTGGCCTTTGGTAACTTTCTCTGGCATTTCAGAAGCCAGTTGTACATTAGTCAAGTGATGTCTCATACATTTTTTCATGCTCACCCCAGGTCTCCGACAACAGGGACTTACTGCCTTTCTCCTTGCATATATCCCACTTATAGGCAAAAGGCCTTTATAATTTGGGGGGGGGGTTGAATCCCCTAGCCAACATCTCCTAGGCAGAATGATTCATTGCTGATGTCAGAGTTTTCCTGTACTAACATATTTTGCTTAATTACACAGCTTATAAAGACTTTACTATTGAATTTTGCTCTAGATAGAGAATTATCCTTTCACAGTTCCTATGCCAATCAGTCAATTAAAAAAGGGTAATTATACCTGTTATGTAAGAAATTACCACTATAACAGTTGGCTCTAATTTACAGTTAGGGAATGATTTCATTACCATCATGTTTTTCTTTTTCCGATAAAGGGGAGAGGTAGGAAGACCATCTCTCCAGCCCCCAGCAATGGGTTATTGTGCCAAGGAGATGTTGGCCAGGGGATCCAAGCCCACCCCCCCAAAAGGTAAAGGCTTCTTTCCTGTAAACTGGGATACTGCAAGAAGAGAGGCGATAAGGCCCTGCTGTCAAAGACCTGATGTAAGCATGGGAAATATGTATTGAGACCACACTTGCAAGTGTACAGTTGGTCTCTGGAATGCCAGAGAGTGTTACCAAAGGCCACTAAACCAATAAAGCAAATATTGGTTTCCTTGAGTCAAGCAAGACTCCTCCATCAGCATCAGCTACACCTCACCTGCCTGGAAATACTGTGCAGCAGTGGCAGCCACATGTCTGTATTTCCCAAATCTAATTGGCTATTAGCTCTCTCCTTGGAGGAATAATTCATGGCTGATGCCACAAGCTTACATCCTCTAGTGGTTAGGAGATGTTATAAGCCACAGTAAGACCTTGTCATCTTTTACAGAAAAAATATAATTCATAGATTAGCATACTATCCAAACATCTGTGTCTATACCAAAGTAACCTACCATAACAATTAGTACTGTTTAAAAACCTATATATCTAATTGCTTATGCTCCATTAGTAGGATTGAAAGGCTATTCCTGGACAAACTGTCAACCCATGAAAGGAAACAGCCAGAACTGATCAGAGTTCAAAACGACATCTCCAGAGAAAGTACACTGTTTTGCTTCTCGTCCACCTGTGCCCCTTTTCTAAGCCTAGGGAACAATCTGCAGAAAAGGGGGCATAGTAGAATGTAAGGGCTGTGATTCAGGCCAATGGCAAAACTACAGCAATATAGATCAACATGATTGTACATATAGGCCCCTCCAGCTGGATGGTGGGAGCCTTGGGCTATGTGAGTTTGGGCATAGCTGCTTGCAAATTGGCTTTACATGAAGGATGCTTGTACTCATAACTTATTACTTATTGTTAAAAAATGAAATAAAAAAGAAAAAAACACCAAAAAGATCCTGTGTGATAAGAGTTTTACTTTTTTACATTGACAAAGCTGTAGAAAACCATAGGCTATCGTTTTATGAGGAAAAAGAATCTCTGAATGCTATTGTACAGTAGGGTGGTTATAATGGTAATGTGCTATTTCAAAAAGAAGAAGAACAAGTCAGAATCTTTTCACCATAAAGAAATGATAACTGTTTGAGGAGACATGCTAAAACAGGTTTAAATATTACCCAAGTTGTGCATAGATTGGAGCATCATATGGGAACTCACTTCTCTCTGTTTTTAATGAATTAAAATAAATTTGAAAAATTTGAAAGAGGGGGAAAAGGAAATAAGTGGTCTTGGCCCAGATGGACTAGTTAATACCACCTTCCAGGAACTGAGGAGCAAATGCAGACTAGATGTTCTACAGAGTGCACTCTGGCTTTCTGTGTTAGAAGAAAACTAGCACTAGAAGTCAGTCTCCCCCGTCCACTCTCTCCCAGTCCACACATCTTATTCCATCAAGATGCTGCAGGGAACCTCTCTGGGTTCCACCGTTAACCTCTTTGGACCATACTACATGTGTCAAAGGACAAGCCTTGTCCTGGAAGTCTCTTACTTCTGCTCCCAGGTTCCTACAGTCTATGCAGCCTTCACACTCTAACCACAGAGGAATCTTTTATTAACACGAATCGTATGATGTCATTTTTCCTGCTTGAAATTGCCAAAATGAGACTTTGAGGTTTTACATTATATGTCTTGGCTCCTGCCTACCTCCCAATACTTATATTTTTCTTCTGCTGACTCCTGGCCAGCTTCTGACTTAAAAGCTACTATTCCTAACCGGCATTTTAGGGGAGAGGAAGCTGTAGTTTCCAATCCTTGCTACTTGCAGGTTGGCTTTGTCAGTTTTAGGCCAACTCTTCTGACCTCTTGCCATCAGGCAGACCAAAGAATCCTTTCAAGTTCTAAAAGTTAACGTTCTATCATCAGTTTCCATGGATCCACCCAGAGAGAGTCTAGTCTCTGCTCTAGAAATTTTCTTGCCCCAAATGGCTCTGTTTCAGAGACACCACTGTTTTGTCAGTTTGGAAATTTAGAACAAGCCCTAATTCTAGGTCTCTGCTTTGTGTTCGTGGGAGCACCTCAAGCTAAATTTATATTTTCATGACTTTGCTTCCTTTTCTGGACTCTGTCTCGTCTCCAAATTGTTAGTGGTTTCTGCTGTTCTCATTGCAGTGGCCACATGATTATGGGAACCTACAAACTGGGAGAAGAACTAGTTATTAAGATGGGGTATGTAGAGTTTGGAACAACTTAATAACTGCTGGGTGTGGCTCACAGGAACCTGGCAAGCTCAGACTCACAGTACTTTGGCTTGCAATCACCCTGGGGAGGAGGCTTAGCTAGCAGTTCTTTAAAGATCCCAGGGTTTAGTGCCAGGTGTTTTCCTTGTAAAACAGCTGACCTGATCGGTATAGTCAAAAGACTTGGGTTCCTTCCCATGAGGAAAAACCATTGACCCACTTCAGTTAGTGCTCAGGGAAATTCCCTGAGACTGAATAGGTTTGGGATAGTAAAGCGAGTTCTTATTTACTGAATTTAGGGGAATTTATAAAATCATATATGAAACTTTCAAATTTTTCTGTTTTGAGTTCATCTCAGTGGCAATAAATATACCTATAAAATTGCAGAATTATTACCACCATTTAATTCCAGAACTATCCCATTACTGAAAAGAAACCTTGTACCCACTAACTAATCACTCCCAGTTTTTCCTTCTTACTAGTTCCTGTAAAACACAAATATTTCCATCTTTATGGGTTTTTGCTTATTTTGAATATTTCAAATACATGAAGTCATACAGTGTTTAACTTCTTGTGTCCGCTTCATTCCCTTTGAGTATGTTTGCAAGTTCATGTGTGTTGTGGCATGCATCCATGTGTTCCTTCCTTTTTATAGTTGAAAACTATTCTACTTTATGGGTACACCACATTTTTTATATCCATTCATCTGCTGACAGACACTTGGGTGCTTTCTGACTGTGGAGTTACTATAAAAGGTACTGCTATGAATCTCTGTACACAAAGTTTTGTTTGAACACCGGCTTCCAATTATTTTTGGTGTATGCCTCGAGGCAGAATTAGTGGGTTTCATGGAAATTCTATGTTTAAGTTTACTGAGGAACCACTGAACTTTGTGTTTTCCAGAGTGGTTGAATAGTTTTACATTCTTACTGACAAATGAGAGAGGAAAAGCTTGGGAGAATGTTAGGAATGTGTATAAAGCTGTGTAGAGCAATAAGTAACCTTTGAAATGATATTTACACGATAAGAAAATTGATTCATAATTTTAAAATGAGATAAACTTATCTTTGTCTTCTTTATTGAATGGATCCTGATAGCTAATTACTGTTCTGAAAGCCAGGTATCAGGGCACCGACATGGAAGAATATCTGTGTAGGCCTTGAAACTGTTACACCTCTGTTGTTCAGAAAGATAACTTACCCCTTTCTGCCTTCAAGCTCTGTTGAGTTCTTGTCCCACCATTTCTGCTGCTGCTGAAAACCTCTTAAGGGCTGGAGAGATGGCCTAGCAGTTAAGAGCACCAACCGCTCTTACAGAGGACCCGGGTTCGATCCCCAGCACCCACATGGCGGCCAAGAACCGTCTGAAACTCCAATTCCAGGAGAACTCCAGTTCCAGGGGAATCTGACACCCTCTTCTGACCTCTGTGGCATTGCACAACATGGGTGCACTTGCATGCAGACAGTACATTCATACACATACAGAAATAAATAAAATAAATTTAAAAAAATTAAAAAAAAAGCTTTAAAAAAGAAAACCTCTTAAATATATCACTTAAAGGTAATATAGTCTTTTCTGGTTTAAACCACAATGAGGAATTTAAATGTGTTAATTCCATTCAGAGTTTGAAACAATTAATTAAAAAGTCAAATCATCTATGGGGGTGGGGTGGGGGTGTCCTCCGAGGCTTGCATCTCCTTGCCGTCTCCCTCATCCTCAGGAAGTTGTAGCATCTTGGCCCTGAAGACGTGGTCTTGGTCCCTGGACTTTGACATGATTTTTGCTCTTGCTTTACCTGTATGAACTATTTTACCTAGGCCTTCTGGGTGTATCAGACTTCTCCAATGATCTCTGCAGTATTGTCTATGTCACTCACTGGAAACCAGATGTGGATCCCTTGAACATTCTTTTCTCAGATCCTTGGCCTCCTCCAATCTCTAGAGCACTGAGAATTGGTATTCTATTCTCTGGCTTGCAGTGGATATTAAGTTACAAGTTCCAGGGATCCAATAGCATTGGTCTCTAAACATAGGTCTCTAACCATAAACTGAGTCCAGTGGTCTGGTTCAGTGTTACCTGGCAATTCCATCTGGGTGGAGTTTTGAGTTCTTTAAGCCTAAATAATAGTGCTGGTTGAAGTTAAAAGTCACACATAGATTATGTGTTGGCAAGTGAAAATGAATCCGTGTTCCTCCTGGGAAAAAGAGGCCCAACAGAGACAGTGAGTACCATGAAATCATTCCTGGCCTATACGTATAATATTCACCATTCATCCTGACTGGTTTTGAAATCACCCAGGAAGACACTCCTCCAGGCATAACTTGAGAGTTTTTCCTGAAGGTTTAACTGAGCTGAGAAGGCAGCCTGAATTGGAGCAGTATCCTTTCAAGTAGCTGCTATTATTATGTTACAACAGCAGCCCTGGCACCTGCCTTGGGTTTGATTTCATGTATTTCATTTGTGGCATCTAAGGCACTGCCTCTTTATGCATCCGGTTTGGCATACTTGAAAGAACACAGCTCCTCTGGAGATCTTTGTAACCCAAGGTCACTTTTACTTCATTGTTAAGCATGTAGTATTTAACAGAATGAAGTAGAATGCTTAAGCAGTTTTAAGAGAAATGTCTAATTCTCTGCCACTAATGTCCAGTTGTCTTAGAGAGGTAAAGCCTAACTTTCTGCTTGGGCTTGTCCTTCTTTATACCACTAATAGCTCTAATAACTTAGGGTCTGATGGGGTAAGTGGCCCAAATGGCAGGTCATCGCCACTCCCCGCAGGCCACCTGCACTGCTGGGGTAGAGGAGAGTCTCTCCTTGCTCTCCCCCTTAGCCAAGCTGATAACCTTTTGTGTCATCTCATTATGGATCAGAAAGTAATAAACTCCAAGAATGGGGCAAGATGACTGAGTCCACTGTGGCCTCAAAGCAGTGGCGTGGAGATTGGTAACATATGCGTCAATGACACGAGGTAGACAGGGAAATAGCACTAGATAAATGCTGAAAACAAACTTCCAAGTGATGTGCTAGAGTTTTCATGCTGAATCTTCCCCCAAGGCCCATGTGTTAAAAACTTTGGTCCCCAGAGTGGCACTATTGGGGATGTGGTGGGACCTTTACAAGTAGAAGGACCTCGGGTCATTGGGGACATGTTGTTGAAGAGAATTGTGAGACTCTAGACCATTTTTTCTCCTGTTTATTTCCTGATCACAAAGTAAGCAGTTTCCTGTACCAGGTGCCCTTTTCTCTTGCCATTTGGTAGCTGAAGAGAACACTAAAAGCAATGGATCCAGTTAGTCAGACATGAGCCTCCGAAATATGAGTCCAAGTAACCTTTCTCTTTGTATTTTGATACAGTGATGGAAAACTGACTATGACACTACTACATTCACCCAGTATCTTTACGAATGAATAAAAAAGACAGAAAGACAAATTAGAGGGATTGTCTTCACCAGCATCTCATTCATGCAATTATTTCTAAAGGGTGAGCTTCAGGACAGAAAGATATTATTAGTCTGAAATGGATACAAGAAGAAAGGAAAACCAAAGAATGAGATTAGCATGTGATTGAAGTCAAGTGAACACTGGCAAAAAAAAAAAAAATGGCTTAAGAACATCTTATAGATTTTAGTTAAAAATCTTTAAAGCACTGCTGGTATCCGAAGTGGGTACAGCACTTGAAGTTGAATTCTATGTCTCTTAGAGATGTCAGAGTAAAGAATAAAGTATCAATTTACACAAAACATGGTGCATATTTACACAGTACCTTCTTTAAGAAATAAAGAGAATACACAAATACTACCAAATCCTATGAAAATAGACAACATTAAATATAGACCATTGCATTCAGTCTCGTATCCCTGAAGTGACTTTTGTGGTAATTAATACTGAGATATTTTCAAAAAAGAAAGATGCAATGGTTTGACTGTGTTTTTCCTGTTTTTCCCCTTGAGAGGTGATTCTTCACAACTTGTCTCGTGTATATTGATTGAAAACCATTTGGAAATGACTCCATCTGTCAACGAAACACAAACACCTCTGGAGTGAAACCAAGCAGCTGCTTAAACGCTCGGAGCTTTGCTAGACAAAGAAGCCCTCTTCCTAACCCAGGCTGTGTTTACACTGTGCCCAAACAACGACTCATTCAGGGAAAAATTCAGCACTTCCAGGTTGTGTAAACACAACCATTATTTATAAGAAGTTTTATAAGGAGGCCTAAGATTAACCCCTTCTCAGCAAAGGAAATACTGAACACCAGAGTTAGACTGTGTGTGAGTGTGTGTGTGTGTGTGTGTGTGTGTGTGTGTGTGTGTGTGTGTGAGTGTGTGTGTTAGGTAAATTCAGAATTAATTTTGCTTTTGGGTCATACTCAAAATTTACAACAGCTTCATATCTCACCTGCTTTGCCAAATCAACTCTCAAGCTTGGAATTAATAGAACTCCTACAAGGCTTTGTTTAATCTGTATTTCTGAGTTTCTTATTTATACCAAATAGAAATTAGCAAATATTTCCCACATAAACACAGCATGTCTTTGTACTTTTTTTTCTTAGCTATTCCTTCATCAGGGGAACCTAAGTAATATGTAAGTTCCAAGTTCTGCCTGTGTTTGCAAACCAGCTCCATTGAGTGCCTGTACCACATTAGATAACTTTCTTCTCTCTGGAAGCCTCAGTTTCCAGATATGTCCACTGATGAAATATTGTGCCCCACAGAATGGTTGGGAAGATTAAAGTATTTTGAAAACACAAATCATAAGCCGGGTATGGTGGTGCACACCTGTAATCTCAGCACTTGGGAGCTAGAGGCAGGCGGATCTCTGTAAATTCAAGGCCAGCCTGGTCTACATAATGAGTTCCAGGCCAGCTGGGGTTAGAGGGAGTCCCTGTCTCAAAAAAAGGGCAAGAAAAAAAAAACCCACAAATCATTTGATGTGACATTCACCGCTCAATACAAAATTACTTATTTTTAAGTTATGGTGTATTTTACTCTGTTTAATATTGATGATCCTTGGCTCATTAATACTCAGTTCTTGTAGATTTTACCAGTGAATGATTGCTCAAATAGGTTTTCTAGAAATGAGCACTAATGCCAGCCGTTAAGCAAATAAACACTGAACCATTCAATACTGAACTGTACCTTGTAGTTAGTATATGGCTGCAGGCATTATGAGAGGCTGTGCTGTTTAAAACTGTTCACTTGGGGCTGGAGAGATGGCCTAGCGGTTGAGAGCGCCGACCGCTCTTACAGAGGACCTGGGTTCAATCCCCAGCACCCACATGGCGGCCGAGAGCCGTCTGAAACTCCAATTCCAGGAGAACTCCAGTTCCAGGGGAATCCGAGACCCTCTTCTGACCTCCGCGGCATTGCACGACACGGGTGCACAAACCTGCATGCAGACAGTACATTGATACACATACCGAAATAAATAAAATAAAAAAAAAATAAAAAACAAAAACAAAAACAAAAAAAACTGTTCACTTCATGCTCAGAAATGTCACTGGCAGAAAACAGTGACAATTCAAGCTGGGCAGTGGAGGAGAGTTTAATAAAGGACTAGTTACAAAGGCTCAAGTAGCGCTTAGAAGTAAATGCAGAATAATGGCCAGCAATTCCAAGCTAAATGAACAAGGCTATTGAAAGTTGGTGGGAGGAAGCTTTGTGGAAAATCTGATGACACAGGCTGTGGCCTTTGGTAGGGAGATACTACCAGTGCTGCCACCTGTCTAGGAAGGAGTTAGGGGAAACACCCCACGCTCACCTCCTGCTTCCCTTTGGAACCCCTTCCAGAACTTCCAATGGCTAGAGCCTGGTAAAGGTTAGGCTCAGGATCACTAGCTGGTGAAGTTCATGCACTTCTGTCTTCTGGAGCCCAGAACAGGGAAGAATTGTTTTTTTAGGAGCAAATAGAAAGCAGCCGGAATTACAGGCACTGCTGCTGTCCCTTAGCTGATTTACAAACCACTCAAACACAGAGCGAATCTGTACAAGGGATGTGTTGAGATTCCAGAGGACCTCTGCCAGCTTGGAGGCTGCAGGGTTCTAGTTTAGGCGCATGTGAGCTTCTGGAATGCACATAAAGTGGATCCATAAGGAAACTCTTGGCTTATCTATAGTACATTTCCATGGGGAGACAAGCTATGTTGCCACCTTGTGAAGAACTAGTTAATTAGGCCTGTTGACTGTGATGGCTACTGTTCAGAGCCAACTTGAGAAGAATTAGAATCACCAAAGAGACAAGGCTCTGGGAAAATCTGTAAGTAATTATCTAGATTAAGTTACATGAGATAGAAAGACTCATGCCGAAGATGGCTGGAACCATTCTATAGGCTGGGGTTCCAGTCTGAAAAAAGAAGAAGAAAGCCAGCGACTTGGATCTGCTTCTTGACTGTGGGTGCAATGTGACCCACTACCTCACCTTCCTGCCACCATCGCTTCTGCACTGTGATGGACTGCTTTCCCTTGAGCTGTGAGCCAAAACAATTACTTCTTCCTTTGTTTCTTCTTGACAGGTATTTGATCATAGGAACTAGAAACATGACCAATACAATGACTGAAATCACTAGGTCCCCAAATTAGAAGATCAACTTATCTCCACATAGAACTGTCTTGTCTAGGAGGGAAGAGTCATAGTGTAAAGCCTGCTATACGTACCTCATAAACTTTGTGATACCTGTAATTTGCTTTTAGACTATTGCTTGGCTGCCAACATGGGATCTATGAGATATGTTATGTTTTGTGTTTTCCAGCTCCAGTAGAACCTTGAGATGATGGGAGCCCCAGCCAGCTGTTTGAGGCAACATTGTTGGAGATCCTGAGCCTGGCTAAGATGATCCTGGCTGCCTGACCCCCAGAAACTGCATGAGATAATTAATGTTTGTTGATACTTGGCAATGGATAATTCCTACAATAACATTCATGACAGTTTGTATGAGGCCAAAGGCATTCGTTGGAAAATGGCCAAAGATTAAGTAGTCAGAGTCAGCATTAAACCCAGGAAAGTTGAAGCTGAATTGGTCTGGGAAAAGAGAATTTACTAGAAATGGACAGCTAGAGACAGATCAGAGCTGCCCATGTACATATATGCACATGTGTACATACGAATATATGATTGAAAAATATTACTGCCAACAGAAAGAGATAAACAGTCACTTATTGAACATATAGCTCATATATTATATTTTCTTTTCAAGAATTTACCACATTAGTTGTGGCAAAATACACTTCTCAGCATCACACAGGCAAACAGCAATAGAACTGGGATTAGAACCCAAACCAGCATGACTCTAAAGTTCCTTTTACTTCTTTTTTTCTTATTTTATTTTTAGTTCCACATATGTGTGTGCCTTTATGTGGGTATGTATCACATGAATCCAGGTTCCCATAGAGGCCAGAATAGAGCTTTGTATCTCCTGGAGATGGTGGTTGTGAAACCCCTAATACGTGTGCTGGGAACCAAGCTTGGGTCCTCTGCAAGAGCAACAAATGCTCTTAACTGCTGAGCCATCTCTCTAGGCCCCACTTTTTCCCTAAGCCTTTGTGTGCTAGAGTTAAAGAATACTCAGTGATCAGATATGAAATGGATTCAGATAGGAGGTTTCTTTAGCCTTCGGAAGAACTGGAGAAATGGCTGGTAGTGAAACCAAAACAAAGCCCAACAAAAACATATGACAGATTAAAAGGAAGAAGCGGCAGGAAAAGGAGGTGCTCAGGTGAAAGTGGAGAGCGCAGTGAAGGAAGCCCCATCTACAGCCATCTCTCCATAGAATCATGGGCAATCCGTGGCTGTGCTCTTGGGCAGCCGGAGTCTCCTCACTCAGACAAGGCAAAGCACAGCACCTTTAATCACGTGGAAACATAAACACGGCAGAGACAGCAGTGGTGGTCTTAGAAAGCTTTCCAACAGGAAAATGAAAGGAGGTCACATGGAATTTTACTGAAAATATGCCGCCTGGTGCTGTGATGTCCCATTTCTGGGTGTTTGGTGTTGGGTGTTTGGGTTTTGGTGTTGCTGTTAACCTGTAACAATAACCATACTAGGCAAAATTGTGGGAGGGTGCTGTAGGAAACATTTGGAGATGTAAGCTCCGGGAAAGCTTCCTAAGGAACATGACTTAGTGGACAAAGTGGGCAAAGTAGGTCACAGACATAACTGCACTAAAGGAAATGTAAGGGTTAATTAGTATCGCATAGGAAGGATCATGTCCTCTACATTTTGGTCCAAAAGGATTTGTTTGTTCGTTTGTTTATTTTATTTATTTATTTATTTATTTATTTATTTATTTGTTTATTTATTTTACTTGACCCCAGTAAAATTGGAACCTCAGCCTTGACTCACCAAATCAAAGGACGTGCCAGAGAAATGTGTGTAAGCTCAGGAACTCAGCCATTTAGTTGAGCTAACTGTTCAGCCTTAACTGCACTCTCTGTCTGCTATGTTAGTTACCTTTCTCCCCACTGTTATACCTGCCAAAAACAACTTACGGGATGAAGGATTTATTTTAGCTCACGGTCTAGAGGGAAGAGTCCACCATCTCAGGAAAGGCCTGATGATAGCTGAGGCAGCTGCAAGTGTAGCAATGGGACCTCGGGGCAGCAGCCGAGAATGAGAGGCCGGAAGCAGAGAGCTTAGGCAAGACGTGGGGCTGGGTTTGAAACACTGCTTTAAAAACTTTTATTTATTTTTAATTGTCATTATATATATTTGTTGCACTTGGCACTGGGTGTTACATAAGGACTTCTCCCTGTGAGTGCATACTGTACACTGAGTGTATCTGCCTGAAAGCCCTCTATCTGCCTCTTTCCCACGCCCCCCCCCATGCCCATTAGTTCCCTTTGTTCCTCTAGTCAACTAAATATACCTTTTATGAAGGTAATTTACCTGGCAATGCAACTTTAGGGGCACGAGCGAGAGACTGGAAGGCAAATAGAGGAAAGATTGCTAAAATAAGGATGTATTAGTCAGCCAACAATGGCTGTGGTCCATCAGAACTTGGCACCATTGTAAATCTCTGAGGGGCCTCTGACACCTCTAAAGTTTCAGAATGAGGGGAAGAAGAGCAGACTTCATTCAATATAGCAGCTGCATTGCCCAGGGGTTGTCCCATAGGATGCCAGTCTTTGAGACTTTTGGCATGCGCTGGTATCAACTGGTTTTCTATAGGCTTGTCCTCTGAGAACCAAGGGTAGGAAGGCAGAAAAATGGGCAGAGCTGAGGCAGGGTGCTGCTGGTTGAAATTGATTGTGGCTTCTAGAGATAGAAAAACAGGATTGAGGTGCAGTTTCAGAACTGCCTGAAGCAAATATTAGCTGCAAAGTTTTCCTAAGTAAAGGTGGGAACTTGGAACTTGAAATAATATACTAGCTGGAATAAAAGGAAACAACATCCTGCCCTGGTAGTACAGTGGTGCCCAGGTTACAAACTCCTCAGCAGAATGTGCAATATGGCAGGTTGTACTTGAATGATTCTCTCTTTTTTTTTTTTTTAAGTATTTTTTTATTTTTAAATTTTTAAAATTAATTTTATTTATTTCTGTATGTGTTTGAATGTACTGTCTGCATGCAAGTCTGTGCACCCGTGTCATGCAACGCCGCGGAGGTCAGAAGAGGGTGTCGGATTCCCCTGGAACTGGAGTTCTCCTGGAATTGGAGTTTCAGACGGCTCTCGGCTGCCATGTGGGCGCTGGGGATTGAACCCGGGTCCTCTGCAAGAGCGGTCGGCGCTCTTAACCGCTAGACCATCTCTCCAGCAATGATTCTCTTAACTACTGTCACATCACTAATTCCTATTTAAAGTAAATGGAAAATACTTTGAATTTTCATTACTTATCTGTTTTACATAAGTATATTTAAACTAACTTAAGTATTCCTATATATTTTTCATTCAAGTATATATGTTCAGTAATTTTCATAAAATAACTTTGGGGTCACATTAAAATCCAGTCTCTTGTCTATTACACACAAACATACATACATACATACTTACATACATACATACACACATATTTTCAGATATCTACATTGAATTCTTTTGGCTACCAGCAAAGATTCTAGTGCCTTCAGAAAGATCTGCTAAGCACCTTTTACAGACAGGTTTCAGTATATATGCTTATTGTTATAGTTGCTATTTTATGAGTGCCTGAGAAAGGATTGCTATCCTGGGAAAATTAAATTAAATTGTGCTGGTAGCCTTCTCAATCAGAGTAAATACAACTGAGAAGGAAACAGGACCATCCTGCTTTTTTCACACATAAATTTTAAGGACACAAATCTGTTACATATTTTCTACTTTATTTTTGTTTTTCATATATATATATATATATGATTTCTTATAATCATATATATATATATGATTTCTTATAATCATATATATATATATGATTTCTTATAATCATATGAAAGAGATATTGTCTCTTTTTTCAGAAGAGGAAATGGAGATCAAATGAGGTGAGTTGCTGAAGTTCTCATGATCAGCAAGGCACAGAGCCAAGGTTCAAATTTAAGTAAGCTTGGCTTTGAAGCTGGGCTCTCTCCCTAGGGTCTTGTCACATGCATTGTGCTTGCCTTCCTGGAAATCAGGCACAGTCAATCCGCTGTCCCTCATCTCCTTATGTAATAACCCGGAGAGCAGGGAGAGCCATCTGTTTCAAGAGAAGCATATTTGAGTCCATAAGGCAATAGGCTGGCAGAGAACAGAAGGATTATGACATTGCCATTTGGCATCCTGACTTACTCTGCATTTATAAAACATAAATTCTTGGTTCAACATGTTGATTACTCAGATCTATCATTAACATTCATTCTGAAGTTAGCATAGCCATGGACATGGTGTACAGAATAAGAGATCCTTGTTTGAGGGGATGACGTCAGCCAGGAGGAGCTTTTAAATTTCTGCTTCCTGAATCAGTTGCTTCCAAATGATTCATGAAGTAAGAATACTTTGAAATTGAAGTACATAAAGGTAAAAAAAAAAACAAGCATGGGGTGATGGTGGGGCATTGGATTTCTCTTAGGAACACAAGATCACAGGCTGATTTAAAGGTTTGGAAATAGGACAGTGATTTCAAAAGGAGACTTTAATGATATTCCAAATTCACCCGGCAAGTTCAGGATACATACATCCTGAAGACCCAACTTCCTTGAGTCTCTAGAGATGAGGTTTAGGAATCTGTGGTAAAGTCTCCTGTGGTTACTCTGATAAATGGGGTAAATATCCTCTGTTCAGAATCACCATCTGAGAATTTTTAAGTTCATATAAGGGAGACCAGTCATGCTTCTTTTTTTTTAAAATTTGTATCTTGAAAAATAAGGTCATAGTTTTTATTTAGTGTGGATGTTTAAGTTCTCAAAACAGTCTAGATATTCAGCACATTTCCTTGTCAACAGGCCTTTTGAAATCATTTCATTCATTATAAAGTGACTAGTAGGAAAATGGTAAGAGACATGTCAGTCAATCTTAATATTTTAATCAGAAGAAAAAAAATGACCTACAGACATGGGAAACACAGCCTAAGAATTAGGTCAGCAATTTAATAAAATAATTTTTTTTCATGAAGAATTCTACTTGATTCTCTGGTGGTTTTCCAGAAGCTCCTAAGAATGTCAGAGTCCTGGGGAGGAGCTTACTTATAGTTAAGCACTGAAATGGAACTTACCCGTAGGCTACCCTGAGTTTTGTGTCTGTTCTATGACTGCTCTTTTAATAAAGCCTCAATTCGTAACTTAGAGAAGCAAATTCTAATCCACAATAAAAAGTAGGACATAGGAGAAAATCATTGAGAGAGATATGGTCCAGATTTTATACACGTGTGACAAGGAAGGACTAGCAAGAGAGACATTAACATTAACTTGTATGTTTACAGTGGGAAGCATAATGCAAATAAATAAGCAGAGAATTTATATTCGTTGAGTTCCACCAGAAAAAACAAATGTCACTTGGTATTTTACAAGAGACTATTTAACATAGGAGACTTCTTGGCTGGGTGATGGAAGACTGAAACAGTAGAGGAGATCATGACAGAAAACATATAGCGAGCCGGGTGTGGTGGTGCACGCCTTTAATCCTAGCACTTGTGAGGCACAGCCAGGTGGATCTTTGTGAGTTCAAGGCCAGCCTGGTCTACAGAGTGAGTTCCAGGCCAGCTGAGGCTACAGGGAGACCCTGTCTCGAAAAGAGCCCCCCCCCCAAAAAAAAAACATATAGTGAGCCTGGCAAGGTGGTACATGCCTTTAATCCCAGCACTCAGGAGGGAGAGGCAGGCGGATCTCTGAGTTCAAGGCCAGCCTGGTTTACATAGTGAGTTCCAGGATAGCTGGAGCTACAGAGAGACCCTGTCTCAAATAGACAAACAGACAAACAAACAAACAAACAAACAGAAAAAAACCCCGTATAACATCCTCAGGATTGGAAGAATAACAGGAAGCCGAGGTCAGTAATCTCATCAGGAAGCTGGGCAGAACCCACAGCTTCTTGGAAGGACCCACAGAAGAATAACAGAGTTCTGGAGTTTTAGAGAGAGTGCCACCCATGGGCTGTTGCTGGTACATCATAAGCTTGGACAAAGAGCTTCTCAGAATGGAGCTCTGCTTTCTGAAGAGAGGGAGGACACGACCTCAGAAGTTCTCTGTTGCTGAGACTATGACATGTAAAGAGTGAGGACAGTCTAGCCAGTGCCTGTGAAGAGTAGGTTCACTGTGAGGGAACTGATAAGCTAAAGGCTGTAACTAATGACTGTGGCCCGGGTAAAAAGCCACATGGAGAGTTATTATAGGAAAAATAGAAAGAATTAAGCCACCAACTCCCTTTTCTTCTTCCTCTTCATCCTAGTGACCAAAACTAACAGCAGTCTTGCTGATAGGCAGATATGTCGTCTTGAGGAAGCATAATCATCACAACTGAAGTAGAAGGAAGGGTTAGAACCCAATATCAGGCACCTCATTCCATAAGACAACAGCAACAATATGATTCAAAAGAAAGCGTGGCATATAGTAAGTACAGGGAAGAGCTGGGACGAGGAAGACAGATACCTCATGGAGACCTCCAAGAAAGCATATGTTTGGTTCTTGTGGGTATTTTTTTTGTGTGTGGGGAAAACTAATAAAATAAAACACAGTTTTTAATATAAAATATTACCAATGAAAATAAGGTTCACTAAAATGCAGCACATATAAACACAAATTATTTTTCCAAAACTTTGAGGAGTTAGATAAAAACAGGCACATTGTATAACCAAATCACATAACTTGCACATAAAGATAGAGAAACTTCATTGTTGATAAGAAAATAATGATATTGAAGGATGGTTAAAATTTTCCATAATAGCATAATGAGACAGGTGGCAGAGTGAATATGAATGTGTATCTCAACTCTCACCAGTGAAGCTTCCTCATGCAACAGATGGTGATTAACACAAAAGTCACAACTGGGCAAAATGTAGAGAATAAGACATTGCAGAGTACACGTCCCTGGATAGGACTCCTGTATTAAACCTCACCTGCCTAGGGCTCAGGAAGGAGATAGAAAGACTACTGTAAGAGCCAGGGTGGTGAACAACCACAGGAAACAAAGTTATTCAAGTAGCTGAGAACTTGTTCATGTGAACTTGCAGCAATAGTAACAGCATGTACAAGACTCATGTGAACTCTAACCAGAAAAAAACACAGCATAGAAGTGTGGAAATAGGTAAGAAGCCCCAACTTTAGCTTATAACTATTGGCAACTGATCACTGCTGGGTGAGGGAGAGTTGGTCTTCTTTAAGGGAGTGGTGCTAGATAAGTTAACCAGGCTCCAGTGGATGACTTTACATCAAGGGACATTTGGTGGCACAAAATTGCTCACAAGGTCTTTACATATATGACAATACATGAAATCTGGTAGGAGGAAAGGGGTTCACATAGGGGAAGGAGTTGAAATATGATTCAGATGTATTTATGCAATGCAAAAAATTCAATTAAAATAGTAAAGAAAATAATTATGATTAATAAATGGGAAAAATTACAGTAACAAGCAAAAAAGTTTCCTATAATAGAAAAATAATCTTGAACTCCAGATGCAGAACATTCCAAACATATTTATTTGCTTGTGTTGATTTTGTGTCTTTAAGTACTGTACATATTTCAAACACGCCTGTTTTATAGCCTGTATTTAAGAATTCTACTCCCCTCTGTCCTCGAAGGGCACGGTGTTTCTGTTTATCGTTCCTGCCGGTGCTCACTCCCAGTGCTTGCATATTTTGGGGGTGTTCTGGCTGCTCTTTAACTTTGAGCTGACCTCTTGATTTTAATGTGTCTTGACCATCTCTTTCAGTTCTCCTAGGTGTGGTATGACTGCTTTTGCTTCTGCTTTTACAATAGTCAGGAGATTCCTAGAAGAATTTCCACTTGATTTAAGGATCCAGGCTCAGGACTGGAATTCCAGACTTTGCTTCTCCAGCTGCCTACTGGCTCCAGCTTCAGTCTCCCAATTTCAGGAATGATACTGGCGGGGCTCATGCTCAAGGAAAGGTCCCCTAAATGCCTCCCTGTCACTCCAGTCAAAACTCCCTTCTAGTTCTGCCCTGGCTAACACTGATGAAATCATAGAGATCTTCCTTCATTTAAACCTCAAATAGTATGTCCTGGATAAATATGTCCTGGGAATATCAGAAGCAAAGGAAGAGGTCTAGGGAAGAATCTGCATGGTAAAGTTTGGGATTTTTAAAGACTGCATGGTGAATTGAGGTAGAGTATTTATTATTATCATTTACAGATGATGTGTATACATTTGTATATAACATTTACAGATGTGTGTATATCTGTATATGACATTTACAGGTGTGTGTATATCTGTATATGACATTTACAGATGTGTGTGTATATATGTATATGACATTTACAGCGTGTGTAAATCTGTACATGACTTTACAGATGTGTGTATATCTGCATATGACATTTACAGATGTGCTTATATCTGTATATGACTTTACAGGTGTGTGTATATCTGTATATGACTTTACAGATGTGTGTATATGTGTATATGACATTTACAGATGTGTGTATATCTGTATATGACATTTATAGAGTGCGTAAATCTGTATATGACATTTACAGGTGTGCGTATATCTGCATATGACATTTACAGATGTGCGTATATCTGTATATGACATTTACAGATGTGTATATATCTGCATATGACTTTACAGATGTGTGTATATGTGTATATGACATTTACAGATGTGTGTATATCTGTATATGACATTTACAGAGTGCGTAAATCTGTATATGACATTTACAGGTGTGTGTATATCTGCATATGACATTTACAGGTGTGCGTATATCTGCATATGACATTTACCATTTACAGATGTGTGTATATATGTATATGACATTTATACATGTGTGTATATTTGCATATGACATTTATACATGTGTGTATACCTGTATATGACATTTATACATGTGTGTATATCTGTATATGACATTTACATGTGTATATCTGTATATGACATTTATACATGTGTGTATATTTGTATATGACATTGACATATGTATGTATATTTGTATATAACATATATGTGCATATAAGATGACAAAAATACAAAACTGACACTGGTTTACCCTAATCTCTGTGGTCCTGAAAGAGTAGCAAGACTTCAGCAACAGCTGCAGATTGACTGAAGGTAGGGCCTCATCACAGATATAATGTTGTCTGGAGCCCAGCCAGCTCACCAGTATATAAGCTCAGATTGAGCTTGGGTGGGAAAAAGCAAAGGGTTCACATTTCTTCATGGGGTATATGGGAGATACTTCCTAGAAAAGACTTTAGAGAGAAGGCTTCATAGAAATGACACAGATCAGAGAAGTACCATAACTATATACATGACTTGAGGACATGGGTGATGTAAATTCTACATATACTACATACATGACGTCCCCAGTTCCTCTTCTGGTCCTGAAATAATCTTGATATTTGCCTGTGTTTACTCTAACTTCCCTCAGATTCTGTTATCTTAGTCCAGTCATCATTTTCTCAGGTTTCAGTGCATGGGCTGCTCTTTGGTGACTCTACAGCATGTCATGTTCCACGGAGAAGCAATTTATAGAATGGAGCCCTGGTGCTTAGAAATGTTAATTCCACTCTAATTGGGAACAATCTATTCCCCAAGTGAGGTTTAGCCACCATAAGATCAGGCCCATCGAGACAACCGAATAGCGAAAATTATCTGTTAAATTTGTGTCTGTGGGTCAGGATATTAAAATGCCGTGTAACTGAAGGTCAAATTTAGCAATATTAATAACTATTGCATTGAAACCAACCTAGTAGTAAATGAGAAAACAGCAAGCTGGGTGAGTTTATATAATTTCACTCAATTCTCTGTTCTACTCAATTTACCAAGAAAAAATAAATTATGTTCGAGAATCAGTCATGCAATGTTTCTGACCACTATTTATAAAAATAGATTATCTGTCACAGTGTTTGAAGCTTTAAAGTCACATGACATGGTAACATTTTAGGACAGTCCTATGAGTCAGACTTACACAGACCTCAGTCAGTGTGCCACAGTCAGAGGGGTCTGGCAGGCCTGCCTTCCTCAGCATCTTAGCAGTCCCTAATGTTTCCCTGTGTTTCTGACACGCTGCTTTGGGTTCCAAATGTTTTCTGAAAATGGTGACCTTTTTTGCCTCTGTCATTTACATCTTGGAAATATGTTTGTTTTTCTGTCATCAGTGAGAAATGTCCAGTTTACAAATCAGAAGAGTGCTTTCTGGTTAAGCTGACTACTTTCTCTTACTGCTTGCTAGGCAGCCCAAGTTTGGATGACTTTGCTATATGAGTAAGGTTTATCATAAGAATGGTTATTGTTGCTTCAATTAAGATATAATCTGCATGAAATGAACCTATTTAAGGAGTCAGTTCAATAAACTTTACATATCTGTACCCAAATAACCACTACCCACCGGCTCTTTTCTTTTCCTTCCTAGTCATACCTAGCCATGTCTCTTCTCCCACACACCAAGAGGTAAACACTACCATCTTTTATCACTGAAGTTGGTTTAGTTTATTTTAGAATCTTGTAAATGCAATAGTTCATGGTAGTCTTTTTGTATGTTTTTCTTTAAAGTCACTCTGTAGACCAGGCCGATCCGCCTGCCTCTGCCTCTTGAGTGCTAGGATTAAAGGCATGTGCCACCATGCCTGGCTTAAAGACTGTTCCTAGCCACCATGTGGGTGCTGGAACTTGAACCCTGGTCCTCTGCAAGAACAGTCGGTGTTCTTAACCACTGAGCCATCTCTCCAGCCCCCTGTGTCTGGCTTTTAAAATTTCAAATTATGTTGGTGAGATCTATTCATGTTGATTCGTTTATTGTTTCGGTTTTATTTTAAATTATGTGTATGTGTCTTTCCATCTGTGGTTATATACGCTTGAATATGGGTATCTGTGGAGATCAGAAAAGAGCATCAGATCCACTGGCTGGAGTTACAGGTAGCACTGCATTTATGAGTAGCTTGTTCTTTGCATACTTCTGTATTCTAGGAATACACCACAATGTTTCCATTTTATAATTAATAGAAATTTGAGTTACTTTTGTTTTTTTTTTAGAAAATATTTATTTTTATGTGTATGAATATTTTGCCTACATGTATATAAGTATACCACATGAATGAGGTGCCCATGAAAGCCAGAAGATGGAATTGTATCTCCTGTATGTGGAGTTACAGGCTATCATAAGCCGCCTAATGTGGGTTCTGAGAACTGGGTCTGGGTCTTACTTTCAGTGTTTTATTTTCATTCATTTTTGTGCATTAATATTTTTTGTTGGTGTTGTTGTTTGTTTGTTTGTTTTAGATATCCACAGAGAAGTGGAATTCCTAAATTCTGGATAGGTACACATTTATCAGTAGTACAAAATGTACTAAGTGTTTTCTGGAAGGACACATTTGATGTGAAACCTTAGTGGTTCTGTGCTGGGTCTGTCTAGATCCATTTTATAGCTGACTGTGCCTGACTCACCCTGGCTTCTTTGTACTTATGCTCATGTTTGGATCCAGCTAACAGTAACTGACTGAAGCAGGAGAGGAGAGTGCCATGTCTAGTACATCTTTCTCTGCTGTGCTACAGCACTCCCAAATATGGTTCCATTCTTCTCCAGCCCTATTTCCACTGAACAGCCTTTGTCCTAGGCTCATATCTTACTTCTTAACATTCTCTCTGCTCTTTAGAATGGGTGGATGATCATGGACATGCGTTGTTTCCAATCCCTCATTTGATCTTCTCTAGCTAGCATGGCGATCCTAACACTACCCCTATCTCTAGGGGATGACATGCTCTATTAAAAATATAATGTTGAAGATGGTTTATTTTCTTCTTGGGATCATCAGTAATATTGGAGACAAGTCAGAACGTGTTTCAGAGAATCAACTCACTGTGAGAGAATTAGTCCAGAGGTGGTAGTGAAAGCAGTGATTTAGAGCAATTTTAGTAAGTGTATTGGGTGTGATAAAAAGATAAGGCATCCTTTTCAAGGAGGTTTTTGACAAGTCGACACTGAGTTTGAACCTGACTACACACAGCTCTGCTAACCCTTAATTTCTTCATCTGGAAAATGAAGATAATGATTATGCCTGTTTCAGGTTAAATGGTGGTGGCTTAACCACCACCATACACTCAAAGCAGTGAAGTGGTGAAGAAAAACAAAGGTGAGATAGGGGCTTTGTAGTTCCAGTAAATGAAATCGCACAGCAGTGATGGTTCCTAGGAGAAACTCTTGAAGTACTGTGAGTCTTGGAATCAGAAGCTGTCTATCCATACCTCTGGGGAGGCGGCAGATACCACAAACATTAACCAAAGACAGAGAAAGACAGTTGTCTCCAGGGTGATGGTTGAGTATACTGGTTATGATAACAGCTTTCAGTAGGAATCTTGACTGTGTTTTGACTATGCGCTCATGAACCAATGATGGTCAGTCAGGCCCTAAAAACTTAGAATAATCATTCTTAAACATTTTTCACTAGTAGGTATCAACACTTTTTTATTCACAAAAATGAGATACATACATATATATTTATAGTCACGGTCCTTCCTGTTTCTGTTAAATGCTGGTGTTAGCTTCTGAGAAACACAGAGGTACACATAGAGGTGTGAGCTGAGGTATCACTGCTGAGAGATGAATACTGTAGGGGGAGAAGACACATGGAAGGGTTAGGGAACAGTGCTCCTGACCCCTGAAACCTAGATTTTCAAGTTAGGTTATTCTTTCAGGATAGAAAATTAGAAAACTCTGTGGGCTTGGCAGAAGACTTTAGAGGCAGTTCACCAAAGTAAGTCATCTAGACTGGATTTGTCTGCAGCAATGTTTTGTTTGTTTTGTTTTTGTTCGTGTTTTAAAAATAGCAGTTATTGGGGGGGGGTCCTTGTTTTGAACATCCGGCTTTCTATTCCTACCATCTTGCTTTTGTTTGTCTTAGAGATACAAAGTCAAGGCAAGTCTGAATGTGTGTATGAGTGTGTATGTGTGTGTGTGTGTGTGTGTGTGTGTGTGTATACAAAATAACATGCTCTCAGTAGCTGAATATTTGAAAGCAAGACCTGATGGTAATTAGTTATGGAAGCAAGGACATATAAAGGATTTCTAAGAAAATGGATTCCTATGTGTTTCTGGGAATGTACTGCAAAGCAAAAATGGTTTCAAAGTCTGAGGCTTTGGGTAAATTCTGTTAGCAGTGAAAAGCTGAGGAAACAGGAAGCAATGTTATTCTGAATTCCTGCTGGCAATTCAGAAAATTCTGACTCAAAAATAAGAACTATTTCCAAAGGTTTTCTGACAGAGCCGACAGCTTCTCAGCTGTCAGCCACTCTCCAGAGACCCTAATGAGCACTTCCTTGACAGGTGCTCCTGTCTAAACAAGAAATTGCTAGTCTCTCTATCTGCCACCCCACTATGAGTGCACCTAGCCTTGCTTATGCATGGTATGTGTTATTATTGAATGCAAACAACTTGTTAGGGCTGATCAGTAGGTTGTTTCTGTCAACTTCCATCCATGTGGTCTTTAATGTGTAAATGACTCAGCAGTGAGGATCTTGTGTAACAGGTGGTCAGAAAGTGTTTGTATTGATGAACTAGCCTGAATCCTAAGAAGATGGCTGCCAATACATTTGGAACTCTGTTTTTAAAGCTCTTGTGAGCACCCAAAATACCTTACTTGTTTTCCCACATAGTCATGAGAGAGGGCACTTCCCAAGGGAATGCAGCCGCTCTAGTACTGAAAGTCCTTACTGGCCCTCTCATCTGGTATCCAACATACTTGCTCAATTCCTTATAAATGACCTGAAATTTCAAGTTTAGAAGTCATAACTCTTTTTAATGTTGGTTTCCTGTTATTAGGCAATACACATGTCTCCATTTTCTTAGATTTTTTTTATTGCTAATTTCATCACATTTCTTGATAAAAATCTGCCCTGGTTTGGCTTCTGTCCTTCAAATTGTGGTATTTTTCCCATTCATGCTTTTGATATTCTTTTTCCTTAGAGCCTAGGTGATTAACACTATGCTTCTTGGAGTAAATCAAACGTGGTTTGAATTCTGCTCAATTCCTCTTGATTTCTTTTTCTCACATGCTTCCCTTTTCTATAGTTTGATGTCCATCACTGTATTTGGAATCACCTAATATTCCATTTGGTCATAACATTTTCTTTTCTTTGATTATTATTATTATTATTATTATTATTATTTTTTATATGTGTGTGGTCCTGGGAATTGACTTCAAACCTTATGCAAGACATGTCATCAACCAACTGAGCTGTATGTCCTAGCCCTGATTTCTGTTGTTATTTGTGTTTGTTTTTGTTTTTGTTTTGTTTTGTTTTTTGCTTAAAATATTTACGGACATTCAATTCTCACAGTAAATTTACTACATGTTTGAAAAACAAAGGAGCTACTTAAAAAAATAAGTCAGAAATAAAAACAACAGAAAACCCAAAGAACCATCAAAGAAGCCATCTTCTTCAAATGTTATTTCTACAAGCAAATGTCAGATTAAGGAAAAATGACAAAGAAATAATTTAGGAGAAAGAAATGAGAAAAAGAATCAATATCTACAATTCAATATCTGATGACTTGTGATACAGCTAAATAATCTATTACTGAACCACTTCTCCTGTTGATACCAATTATAATTCTAGACACTTTTTGGAAAGCGCCACTAGAGAATGACAGAAATCAAGATTTTAGGGTAGGTTGACTCCTAGGCTGCTGCTGGAAAAGGGTCTCAACTCTGAACCCTTGTAGGGGATGGCTGTCTGGGCAGAGCCCCCTTTGCCTTTGCAGCTGGTGACCTTTGGGTCTGGTTCCATTCCTCTGTGTCTTTGTGCGGGTGGGCTCCTGAGGCACAGGAGCGGGCTAAGTTAGGCATATCTCCCCCGCCCCACCAACTGGAATTGGTGAGAGAGTATCCAAGTGGACTTTTTGTGGAGAACCTTCAGAACAGGAGGGGAAGAGTGACTTAGACTTCCAATATCCAATATATAAACAAAATTGAAAGCCTGAAACCTAGACAAGTCAATACTCCATAAACAAGGAGGAGGAAAGAAAAAAAAAAAAAAAAGAAAAAATTGGAAGGAGGCAAGCAAAACCATCCACTAACATAGGGAAAAGACATTTGTGATTTGAATCACAAAAGGGAAACGAAACTCATATGCCAGGGACAGGAATAAGGGACAACATGGGAAAGGTGCAGGATAATCCACACATCAGGCACTACCAAACCTGTAGGAGATAGCTACAATGGGATCCCCTGGAGGTGACCAAGAACAGATCTTAGAGGAATAATTGCAGACCTATGCAAGAAATTAAAGAAAACAAAACAATTCAGAGAACTAAAGAGAGAGAATGAAAACGTGAAAAAGAACCTAGAGGGATAGAATGACAAGCTTGGAAAGAAACTAAAAGGAACAGATTGACAAACTCCAGAAAGAACTAGAGAGAGAAACAAAAAACAAACTGCAGAAGGAATTAAAAACACTGATAAAGGAAGCCAACCAGCGAAAGAAGGAGCACCAAGAAGAGATTGAGAAGCTCAAAAAGGAAATGGAAATACTAAAGAAAACACAGGATGAAACGAAAAAGGAATTAGAACACTCATCCAATCAAGAAAAAAGGAAATGAAAAAGCCTCAGAAGAGAATGGAGGAAGAGAACAAAATATCAGATCTGGAAGATAACACAGAGCAACTAAAAAGCTCAAATAAAGAATATGAAAAATTTAAAATACACAAAGTGGAACAAACCAGAAATATGGGACAGTATGAAAAGACAAAATATGCTATAGGAAATAGAGGAAGGAGAAGAATCTCAAGAGAATAGATATGATCAGATCTTCAACAGAAAAACATGAAAATTCCCCAAAACTAAAAATAGACAAATCCATACAAATACAAGAAGCACATAGGACCCAAATAGACAAGATCAGAAAAGAAACACCCCACACCATATCATAGTTAAAATGCTAGATGCCCAAACAAAGAAAATCTGAAGGCTACAAAGGAAAACAGTCACATACAAAGGGAAACCATCAAAATTACAACTGACTTCTCTGCGCAAACCATGAAAGCAAGAGAAAACATGGAGAAAGTATTCCCAGTGTTGAAGGACTGTGGATGCCAACCCAGAATACTTTACCCAGCAAAATGTCAATTATAGTTGAAGGAGAGAGAAAAATCTTCCATGACATAAACAGATGAAGGAATACATGTCCAGAAAACCAATTCTTCATAAAATACTTGAAGCAATTCAAAGTGCAGAAGAGAGGAGCAACAATCCTCAAACACCTAGAAAAGAAAACTAATAAAACATAACCATGAGGAGTAAAACAGAGCTAGAAGTCAATGGTAATAAGTGAAAGAAGCAACATCCATCTTTCAATTATAACCTTAATATTTTTTTTTAAATTTTTTTTTTATTCCGTATGTGTTATGAATGTATTGTTTGCATGCAAGTCTGTGCACCCGTGACGTGCATGCCGCGGAGTCAGAGAGGGCATCAGACTCCCTGAAACTGGAGTTCTCCTGGAATTGGAGTTTTCAGACGGCTCTCGGCCGCATGTGGGTGCTGGGAATCAAACCCGGGTCCTCTGCAAGAGCGGTCGGCGCTCTTAACCCTCTAGGGCCATCGCTCCAGCCCATAACCTTAAATATTAATGGGCTAAACTCCCAATAGAAAGGCATAGACTGGGAGGATGGATTAGGAAACAAAACCCATCTATATGCTGTCTACAAGAAACCCATCCAATTTCAAGGATAGGTAACCAACTTAAGGTGAAAGGGGATCAAAGAAAATATTCCAAGCAAATGGTACCCAAAGAAGCAGGTGTTGCTATTCTAATATCAGACAAAATAGACTTCCAAAGCAAAAGAAATCAAAAGAGACAAGAGGACCATTACATCTTTATTAAAGGAACAATTGACAATGAAGATCTCACAATCATGAACATATACACACCAAATGCTGGTGCACCAAACTTTAAAGACAATTCTTCAGGATCTCAGGCACAGATTAAACCCCAGCACAATAATAGTTAGGGGATTCAATCCCCACTAAGTCCTTAGACAGATCAACAGGACAAAGGATAAACAGAGAGAGACATCTGAAATAAGAATACAATACACCAAAAGGACTCACAGACATCTATTGAATATTTCACCATTACACCAGAGAATACAACTTCTATTCAGCCTCATGGAACATTTTCCAAAATAAGACCACAATACTGGGACACAGGAAAAAAACTCAACAAATACAAAAGATTGAAATAATCTCATGCATTCCATCAGACCACAGTGCAAATAATGTCAATATCAACACCAGGATAAACCGTACAACCTACAAGAATGCATGGAGATTAAACAACACTATCTGAATAATGAATGGGTCAAGGAGAAATACAGAAAAAATAAAAACATTCCTGGAATGAATGACAATGATAAATACAACACAGCAAAACCTATGGAACACTTTAAAACAGTCCTAAGAGGGAAGTTATAGCTCTAAGTGCCCACATTATAAAAACAAAAAGAGCACAAGTGAATGATCAAACCTGCAGCTAAAATACTTGAGAGACAACAACAAATGAACCTAAATGCAGCAGAGCAAGAAGAAATAACAAAAAATCAGAAGCAGAGACAATGAAATAGAAACAAAGAAAAACGACATACAAAATCAATGATCCAAAAGTTGGTTCTTTGAGATAACAAGATAGACAGACTCTAGCCAGTTAACCAAAAGAAAAAGGAAAACTCCAAATCAATAGAATCTGTGATGAAAGAAGAAATATCACAACAGACAATGAAACAGATCCAGACAATCATATGGGAATACTTCAAAAAACCTATACTTCTACTAAGTTTGGAAAACCTAGAAGAAATGGATGATATCTGAATCCTGGAAATCACCAAAACGCTCAACCAAGAGAGATCGACAGCCTAAATAAAACAATAATACATGAAGAATTTGAAGATGTAATAAGTAGCTTACCAAGCAAAATGTGCCCAGACCCAGAAAGTTTCAACAAGCAAAATTATTATAAAAACATGCTCAAAAAAAGGACTTACAATCATTAATATTCAAGTTGTTTAAAAGGATACAAACAGAGGGAGTTCTCCCAGATTCCTTCTATGGAAGCCAGCATCATGCTATTTACAAAAACCAGGTTAAAGATTACAACCAAAAAGGAGAACTATAGATCCCATCTCCTAATGAACACAGGTGCAAAATTTCTAAAAACCAGATACTGGCAAATCACATACAGACCCATATCCAAAAGGAAGAGTATCCATCATGACCAAGTTGGATCAATACCAGAAGATGCAGGGATGTTCAGAACATATGAAACTAAAATCAATATATATCATAAATGGACTGAAAAGAAAAAAACCACCCTATCATCTCAATTGATGCAGAGAAAGCCTATTGACAAAATCTAAGCCATCCCTTCATGCTTAAAAGTCCAAAGAGGAAATTGGACTGGAGGATCATTCCTCAATGTAATCAAAGCCATATTACAGGAAACCCACAGCCGGAATATCATCCTAAATGGGGAAATGACAGAAGCATTCCCCTTAAAGGTAGGAAGCTCAGCAAGGCTGCCCTGTCACCACTCCTCTTCAATATAGTGCTTGAACCCTTGCTAGGGCAAATAAAGCAAGAAAAAGGAAATTAAGGAGTTCTAACTGGAAAAAAGGAAGTCAGCTATCCCTTTTTGCTGATGAATGATTGTCTACCTAAGGGGGGGAAAAATGCTTAAAAGAAAAAACTTTCTTCCACCAAAAAACTCCCTAGAAATGATTAAGCACTTCAGATAACGTGGCAGGATACAAAATAAATCTAGAAAAATCAATAGCCTTTCTTTACAACCAGCAACGAGCAACAGAAGAAGGAATATAAGGAGAACGTTCCCACTCACAGTACCCTCAAAATCAATAAAATACCTGGAAGAAACCTAACCAAAGACACCCAAGGATCTCTACAACAAAAAATTTTAAACCTCTGAGAAGGAAATTGAGGAAGATCTCAGAAGATGGACAAACTCTCATGCTCATGGATTGGGAAAATAAATATAGTAAAAATGTCCATTCTGCCCAAACTCATGTACAGATTTAAATGCAATCCCAATCAAAATCCCAGAGAGAGAAAACTTGGAAAAAAAATCCTCATTTACATTTGGAAAACAAAAGATCCCCAGTAGCAAAGCAACTCTGAGTGAAAAAGAGCAATACAGGGGGCATGGTCTACCAGTACATCAAACTATACTACAGTGCTCATATCATAAAACAGCTTGGTATGGCACAACCAGACCAGTTGACCAATGGAATAACTGAAGATCCAACCTGAGCATATCAATTTCAAGCAACCTCTAGTTTGACAAGGGGGCCAAGAAGACACAATGGAGGAAGACAGCATCTTCATCAAGTGGTGTGGGCAAAACTGATAACCACTGTAAGAAGACTGAAATTAAACTCCTACCTTTTGGCCCTGTAAAAAAGTCAATTCAAATGGATCAAAGACCTCAACATGAAACCAAAACTCTGGAGGTGATAGAAGAAAAACTTGGCAACAGACTACAAGACATAGGTGAGAAAGACTTCCTAAATCAAGACAGCAACTGCACAAGAAATAGATCAACAATTGACAAATGGGACCTCATTAAATCAAAAGTTCTGTACAACAAAAGAAACAATAAAGGAGTGAGAGAAAGCCCACAGAGTGGGAGGAAAACCTTCACTGCAGATACAATCTGACAAAGCATTAAATTTCCAAGTATACAAGCTACTCAAAAAACCAAGAAGGAAAAGAAAAACCAAAATCATGGAATCACTCAAAAGCTTAGCAAAGAATGAATACGAGACTTCAGGAGAGGAGGAATGGAGATGGATGTAGAAGAAACATCTTAAAAGACTGTTCAATGTCACTATAATTAGGGAAATGCAATAAAATAAGACCACCTTAAGATATCACTCACTCCAATAAGACTGGCCATGATCAAAAAAACAAATGAATACCACCGTCCTGGAGCCGGTATTGGGATACGGGGGAACACATCAATCCATTGCTGGATGCGCTTACAACTTGTCCCAGCCACACGGAAAGCAGTGTTGGAGCACCCTTGAAAACTCAAAAAGAGCTTGCCATTTGCCCAGTACATACCATCCTTGGGCTATATCCCTATAAGACTTCATCTACTGCGAATACATGGTACATATATGCTTCATTTGCTGCTCATTCATTTCAATTAGTAAGAAAGTGTGAAGCAACCTAAATGCCTCCCAATTGACTGAGTTGGATAGAAAAGATGTGTCCATTGGTAACATTGTACACAATGGAGTCTATGCAGCAGTAAAAAAGGAAACATCATGAACTTGCAGTCATGGATGGATGTGAAGTATTATAGTTAAGTGAAGGACACAGTCCCCAAAAAACGACTAGGACATATGATTTGCCTCATTTAGTGCTATCCCAATAACCCAGTTGTAAATAATTCTTGTGGAGAGGGATGCATATTAAAAGAACAACAACAGAAAGACTGCATCAGAAAACTGACTGAAATGGTGAATTGGGAGGGGTGGGAGGGGTGGGAGAGGGACACGGGTGTATATTCAATTAATGTATATTAAATTGATGTGAGTTCAACAAGTATCCAATTTTTGCAAAGACTCTGTCTACAGGTTACAGGTTAATATGTGTATATTAAACAACATTGGTTTAAAGGTTCTGATAAAAACGGTAATGCACCTGAGTTAATTGGAAAAATAAATTGTTGTCAACATTTGTTTGACTTAAAATCTGTATAACAATAACTTTGGGCACATATAAATGTTCTCTATAATTTTTCTGTTGTACAGTATCATCTTGTAGCATTCTCTTTTACCTGTAGGATGATTTAACTTAAAAAATTAAGTTTTCTTCCCAAGTTAATGACATGCAGTCACCCAAAACAGCGTTGGTGAATTTGATGAAGTCTGGGCCTTGATTCCTGCCTATAGGTATGTATACTACAACTGCCTTCTTGAGACTCATGGGTCAAAAATTAAAAACCTAAAATAAAAGTGGGGGATACAGATATATATATATGAAACCTTTTTGTCGAAAACTTTGCAATTCAAATCTTAAAACTAACTACGGGAAAAGATTTGTATGCTCCAACAGGTCAAAATGTCACCCACTTAACGGCTGAGAAAGAAAAGATACAGCTTTGCATTGTGTAGGATGTACCAGGAAGTGCCAGCATAAAGGTTGGCCCGTCTGAACATTGAAAGGAACAAAAAAGGCTCAGACTGCTACAGACATCAAACCCTTCTGTGGATCCTACTTGTAACAACTATTTATAATGGGTCCTAACGAAACTTACCTTTTAGGTGCTGCAAAGTTTTAATATGAGAGACTTTCTTACCTCCCCTTCTTAGAACAAGGAGGAATATGATGATGATGAGGTTGTTCTCTAACTCTAAATTGGAGCCAACTGTTATAGAGGTAATCTCTTATAAAACCGGTAAAACTGCCTTCTTTAATTGACTGATAGACATAGGAACTGTGAAAAAGATTAATCTGTATTTAGAACCAAATATAATACTAAAGTCTCCTTAAGCTGTGCATTTAAGCAAAATATATTAATACAAGAGAGCTCTGATATCAGCAATGGATTATTCTACCAAGGAGATGTTGGCCAGGGGATCCAAGCCCCCCAAATGGTAAAGGCTTCTTGCCTGCAAACTGGGATACCTGCAAGAAGAGAGGCAGTAAGGCCCTGCTGTCGAAGACGTGATGTAAGCATGGGAAATATGTATTGAGACCACATTTGCAAGTGTACAGTTGGTCTCTGGAATACCAGAGAGTGTTACCAAAGGCCACTAAACCAATAAAGCAAATATAGGTCTACTTGAGTCAAGCAAGACTCCTCTGTCAGCACCAGCTACACCTCACCTGCCTGGAAATACTGTGCAGCAGTGGAAGCCATATGCCTGTATATCCCAAATCTAATTGGCTATTAGCTCTCTCCTTGGAGGAATAACCCATGACTGATGCCACAAGCCTACATCTTCTAGTGGTAAGGAGATGTTATAAGCCACAGTAAGACCCTGTCATATTTTACAGAAAAAACATAAATGGATTAACATACCATCCAAACATCTGTGTCTATACCAAAGTAACCTACCATAACAATTAGTACTATTTAAAAATCTATATATCTAATTGCTTGTGCTTCATTAGTAGGATTGAAAGGTTATTCCTGGACAAACTGTCAGCCCATGAAAGGAAATAGCCAGAATTGACCAGAGTCCAACAGCTCCAGAGAAAGTAGACTGTTTTGCTTCTTGTCCACCTGTGCCCCTTTTCTAAGCCTAGGGAACAATCTGCGGAAGAAGGGGCATGTTAGAATGTAAGGTCTGCGATTGGGGTGAATGGTGAAACTACAATATAGTCTGGACACTTATTTGATCAACTCGATTGAACATACAAGCCCCCCCCCAGCTGGATGGTGGGACCCTTGGGTTGTGTGGGTTTGGGCATAACTGCTTGCAAATTGGTTTTACATGAAGGATGCTTGTACTTATAAATTATTACTTATTGTTAAAAAATGAAAAAAATAAAAGAAGTAATAGAAAAAAAGAATATGCATTTATGGACTGATAAGATCAACTTTAGACCATACTTTTCAAAATGCGTTATTGTAAAGTTATAGAAGTGAAGCGGTAAGGGCATAGTACTGTGCTCATGTTGTTCCTAGTCTCCTACTCTGACAGATAGAGAAAGAATATATTTCTTCATACAAGAAGGTAGAGTGTGTGTTTATATGCTGACAAACAATGTGAAGGAGGAGAAACAAACTATAAAAAGGGAAGAAATAATAAAAAAAGAGAATGACAGAAATCAAGCACATTCTGGAAAGCAGTTGATACTTAGGTGAATGAAATGGCACAGGTGATTGCTTCAGCTTTGCAATTCTTCTCTCTGGACTTAAACTCGGACATAGAAGAAGTAAACCACAACTGTCAGGAAAGCAAAAGAGGGATCTAGAAGGGCCAGACATGAGTAAGTCTGAATCTTATATAGATTTGCCAGATCTCAGACCAACTTCTGAACTCCATGCTTCCTGGGCAGGTCTGAAGCACCCTGCCTGGGTATGAGACAAGCTGGCATTTCAGCTGTCTCTCAAAAGACAGAATTTTCTACTGGAAATCACCAAAATTAATTTTTTTAGAATATGAATACATATCTTCCATCCATATATGGTAATTACAATGTGTGAATACAAGTGGTAGGACAATTCTAGAGCCTATTAAGAGATTCACATTGGAATAGCAGAGTTGCTTTCAGATACAATGAAATATAATAATAAAGTTGCTCAGTTTGCCTGCCAACTGGGGATTTGGTGTTAGCATCCACAAATGAGGGAAACCATTCGCTATTTGTTTTTCTGGGACCGTGTTACTTCACTTAGCATAATCGCTTCGAGTTCCATCCACTTACCTGCAAAGCTCATGATGTCATCTTTCTTTACCACTGCATAGAACTCCATTGTGTAGATGTACCACATTTTTGTTATCCAGTCATCAGCTGAGAGGGATTTGGGTTGGTTCCAGCTCTTTGCTGTTGTGAAGAGAGCTGCAATAAACATAGCTGTGCATGTATCTTTGTGGTAGGATGAGTCTTGTGGGTTTATACCCAGGAGTGGTATGGCTGGGTCAGGTGGTAGGCTCATTTTGAGTTTTTTTAAAGGTTCTCCACACTGCTTTCCACAGTGGTTGTACCAGTTTACATTCCCACCAGCAGTGGATGAGTGTTCCCCTTTCCCCACGACCTCTCCAGCATTTGTTGTCTTTTGTTTTCTTGATCTTGGCTAGTCTTATTGGAGTAAGATTATACCTTAGTGTGGTTTTAATTTGTATTTCCTTAATTATTAATGATGTTGAACACTTTTTAAGATGTTTCTCAGCCATCTTTACTTCCTTACTGGTGAAGTCTCTGTTCATCTCTTTACTCCATATTTTGAGTAGGTCATTTGTTTTCTTACTTCTTTATTTTTTAAGTAGTTTATATATTCTGGATATTAATGCTCTGTCAGATGTATCAGTGGTGAAGGTTTCCTCCCACTCTGTGGGTTTTATTTTCACTTCCTTGATTGTTTCTTTCACTGTACAGAAGCTTTTGTGTTTGATGAGGTCCCACTTGTCAGCTGTTGTCCTTATTTCCTGTGCAGCTACTGTTTGATTTAGAAAGTGTTTTTCTACGCCTATGTCTTGTAGGTTGTTTCCAACTTTCTTCTCAGCGTTTTGGCTAAGATCAAGTGTAGTATCTGTTCTTATCCATTTAAAATCTGATGTGTCCTCTATCTGAGTACAATATATTACATGGATTTTTGGAAGCAGGAGTTGGAATAGGAGCTTGCTGCATCCACTCCATGCACTAACCTACAAAATTATTATTTTTTTTTCTAAAATGAGAACAACAAAAGTCATTGTCCTTTCCTTCATAAGATCCAGGACACAATTCAAAATTGCTTGGTGCACAGGTATTTGGACAAAATATGATCCAGTCACAAGGGAAATGATTCTCAACCAAGGCCAGCCCAAGAATAACCAGACGCTGGAAGTAGCTGAGTAGAGACTTAAAAAAAGCTATGATAAGTAGCTGACAGGAAAACGTGCTCACAATAAGTAACAAGTAGAAACTGAGAAGAAAATTCAAACTATATCAAGGAGTCATATGCAAATTCTATAACTGAAGTTGTGAAAACTTAAAATATATTGGATATAAAGTAATAAAAGGATCAAGATAACACAGAAAAGAGTTAAAGATTAACAAAAATTATCCAGTCTTCACAAAGCTTCAATAAAAAATTGACTTTGAAACAGCATTAGTAATTAAGGAAATGCAAATTAAAACCACTCTCAGGTATCATCTCACTCTGATACAACTGGCTAAGATCAAGAAAACAAAAGACACCAAATGCTGGAGAGGTTGTGGAGAAAGGGGAACATTTATCCACTGCTGGTGGGAATGTAAACTGGTACAACTGTTATGGAAAGCAGTGTGGAAAACCCTTAAAAGTCTCAAAATGAGCCTACCACCTGACCCAGTCATACCACTCCTGGGTATATGCCCCAAAGACTCATCCTACTGCAAAGATACATGCGCATCCATGATTATTGCAGCTCTCTTCACAATAGTGAAGAGCTGGAACTGGCCCAAATGCCCCTCAACTGACGAGTGGATGGCACAAATGTGGTACATCTACACAATGGAGTACTATTCAGTGGTAAAGAAAGATGACCTCATGAACTTTGCAGGTAAATGAATGGAACTCGAAGCCATTATGCTAAGTGATGTAACACAGTCCCAGAAAAACAAATAGTGAATGGTTTCCCACATTTGTGGATGCTAACACCAAATACCCAGTTGAAAGCCAAGCTGAACAACATTTTTGTTGTATTTTTTTATATGAAGGCAACTATGTTGTTATAATGTAAATCTCTTAACAGGCTCTAGAATTGACCCACCACTTATTTTTAGACTATGTAATTACTGGATATGGGTGGAAGGTATGTATTCATATTTTAGAGTAATATGAAATTAAAGGAGGAAAATGTAAATTCCTAAACCTAAAAATCGATTGAGAGAAAGATGCAGGACATTTATGGCAGAATGCATAATTTGGGGTGGGGTGTGGGGAAGGGAAAGGGGAAGTTGTCTAAATTGAACTGAAAAATGATGTCTGAAATACACAAAACATCAATAAAAGTATTATATTAAAAATTGGCTTTGAAAAAAATTATCCAGTCTGTGGATCTATTAAGAAAGGATAGTCCTGGGTGGCTACAAACAGTCAAAGGAATAATAATACAAAAAGAATAACATTTGTGCAACTGGAGTTCCAGAACGAAAAGGGACAAAACATGGTATAAATATGTATGAAAATATAAGGGAAATAAGCCTGAACTGAATTGGAAAAAATGTATGAAATGCACAAAGCATCAATAAAAATTAATTAAAAAAAAAAAAGAAAATATAAAGTCCATACTTAAAAAAACACAATTTAGTGAATTAACACTGCACAAGATCCATGCAAACACAAGCAGACAAAAACCCAGCATGGAACTGTGGAAATGGGCACCGGGCCTCAATATATGCCAAAGAACTATGGGCAGCTGGTTACTGCTGGGTGAGGAAGAGCTGATTTGCTTTAGGTGAGTGACTCTAGATAGGCTGACCAGACCTCAGTGGCTGAACTTGTACAGAGGAACATCTGAGGACACTAACTTGGCTTGACAGAATGCATGCAATACACTGTGGAGGAGGTTATTAGAGGATACCAATAGGAAATGGGGCATAAAGATGATTAAGTTGCTTTGCATGAAACACACAAAAGTTCAACAAAAAGTTTACAAAAAAGCTAAGCATTTCTAAAAAAAGATGAATGCAAAGAAAATTGTTCATACGTACATCACAGTCAAACTGCTAGAAAACAAAAGTTGAGAAGACAATCTTTTAAAGGGCTAAAGCGATTGTTAATTTTCAGAGGTTTCTCAATAAAAATGAGAAAATCTAGAAGATTTTTTGCTAAGAGAAACTCCATCCAAGAATTCTGTATTCACTAAAGAAAGTCCACATATCCTTTCAGAAATAGAGAAAAACAGACATTTTTAGGTAAAAGGAAATGTGGAGAATTAATCTCCAGCTAGTGTGTGTTCCAAAAAATGTTAAAGGACAATTCTAAGAATTGGGGGGAAAAGATTCCAGAAAATTAAAGTGCAGTCCTTACAGATGGATCGAGATCATTAGGAATAAACATTTTAACTTTTAGTTTCTTTAAAATGAGAACTCAGGGCTGGAGAGATGGCCTATCTGTTAAGAGCACTGACTGCTCTTGCAGAGGACCCGGGTTCTATCCCCAGCACCCACATGGCAGCTGAGAACTGTCTTTGACTCTAGTTCCAGGGGAATCTGATGCCCTCTTCTGACCTCCGCTGCATTGCGCAACATGGGTGCACAAACCTACATGCAGACAGTACATTCATACACATACAAAATAAAAAAATAAATAAAATGAGAACTCAAGGCTTCTTGGACTAGCCAGTAAACACATATCCTTCTGGTAGCCCCGAAAGGCAGGAAAAGAAGAAAGAAAAGAAAGAGAGAGGGAAAAAATTGAGAAGTACATACCAAGCCCCACAGATTGATTCTTATTTTTTTTGTTCTTATTGTTTTGTTACTGTCATTTTTGTATTGTTTCTGTTAAACTGTGAAAAGAGAAAATAATGAATAATAAAACATTAAAAATGTACATAGCTAAAGGAGCTTGTGTAATATTTTTATGAGGTTTTTCATTCTGAATATGAAGATGCAATATACTTGCTAAGTCAAGTTCAAAGTTCTCATTTTCTGTGGAGAGGCATAATGTTGACTCTGGACTGGAAGTTAAATGTGTCTATTGTCAATTAGTGAAGTTCTCAGACCTCATCAGTGAAGTTTCTCTGTACAGTGGACATCTAACCTACAAACTTAACAACTGGTTAAAATGTTGAGAATAAATGTCAGTGGAGTGCTCAGCCACAAGGGGAATATTCATATCATCCTCCCTCCCTGCAAGACTCAGAATCATTTAAGGAAAAGGGTTGACAAGATTGTAATAGCTAGATGTTGTGGGGGACCAGACCTCAACAGTGTCTTCTGGGCATGGCAGGAATGCTGGACTCATGAACCCAACAGTGGCTGTGGCTTCCTGTACAAGACCCATACAAGGCAAGCCAGGCAACATTCCAGCAAGCGCCCCTCCCCTTAGATGAATATAGATAATGGTTTCTGGGGGAAGAAGAACCTGTTTTCTTTCCTTCTTTAAATTTTTTAAAAATTATCCAACATTTCAAGAATCTTCTACATGAATACTGTTTTTATACAATTTCTATCCCTTCCTTTCCTTCTTCCAACTCTTCCCATGCCTCCCCCAGTCAGGTTCCTGTCCTCTTCTTTGATTATTATTGGTGCATGTATTTGCAATCTACTGAATCCATTTTGTGATGCTTGCATGTACATATGTTTAGGGCTGACCATTGAGATTTGGATAAACTACCAGGGAGCTCTTCCCTAGAGAAAATGTATTCTTTCTTCCACAGTAGCACTTGATCACCTATAACTTTTCATGTAGAGAGGAGATTTCATGAAATCCCCCCATCCACATTGGCATGGCCACTGATATTGTCATTATGCAGGTCTTGTTTAGTCAGCCATATTGTTTAGTTTCATGGATGTAGCTCTTCAGTCATGTTTAGAAGACACTGTCTAGCAGCAGGCATCCCCATCCTCTGGCTCTTATAATCTTTTCACCCCCTTTTCTGTGATGGTCCCTGAGCCTTATGCATAGGGATTTGTGATGGTTAATCCTGTTAATGCTGGGTATCAGCTTGACTGGATTTGGGATGAACAAATATGAGAAAGAGATCTTCAGATTCGATTATCTCAAGCCAGATGACTCACCCCAAATGTGGGCATTACCTTCTGATGGCAGTTGGTATAAAAGGCCATGCAGAGGGCTTTCTCTCTCACTGGTGAGTTCGTCTTACTGCTGTGATCAACTCTTTGGATCCCAGCGTAAACTGAAGACAGGCAGATCTCCTGGAATCTATCAGGCCTTCAGCACTGGATTGGGACTACTGAGATCAGCCTCTCCTTTGCAGTGCAGCTATTGTTGGACTACTTGGACTCTATCCCATGAGCAAATCAATAAATCTGTGTATCTATCTATCTCTATATCTATCTATCTATCTATCTATCTATCTATCTATCTATCTATCTATTGTCTATCTATCTATCCTATTGATTCTGTTTCTTTTCTTTTCTCTCTTTTTTTTTTTTTTTTTTTTGGTCTTTTCAAGACAGGGTCTCCCTATAGCCCCAGCTGGCCTGGAACTCGCTCTGTAGACCAGGCTGGCCTTGAACTCACAAAGATCCACCTGCCTCTGCCTCCTGAGTGCTAGGATTAAAGGCATGTGCCACCATGCCCGGCTGATTCTGTTTCTTTAGAGAACCTTGACTAATACAGATTGTGGTACCAGGAGTGGTTCTAGAGAAACAGAACTGAAAGGATGAATTTCTTTAGTGGGCTTGGTAGTTTCTGGAGCCAGCTCTCCAACTCAATGAAGCCTACAGCTACTGAAGGCTCTTCTTGGTGGCATGGAGAGGAATGATAATCCATGGTGCAGACTATTTGAAGCAGTTATGAAGATAGATGCAATTGAGTCCCCTAACTCTTGTGAGGAGCAAGGAATTTAGCAACTCAATATAAAAAACATTTGACAAATTGTGAAAAAGTTAGGAGAATAATGATGCTGGCTGGTTGATCCTAGCATCTCTGGATAAAGTGATGGAGGAAAACAAGGAGCTCAATGATAAAATTAACCTGCTCCAGATTTGCATCAACAGTATAAATGTTTACAAGTGCACCCTGGAAGAGAGTCTTCTCTCTAGTAGCTGAAGAGCTAAAGTGGCAGAAAATCAAACTGGAGCTTGGTTTGGCTGATTTACAAGCAAATTTAATTCCCGGCCAGGAAGAGTGTCAGCAGTCAAAGTGAGGGCACTGGTGGGGAAAGGGTGGAACCCTGAAACTTGGCATGGAGATGTGTGGGAGAACCACGATGATGAGGATTTTGAACCCTCTGATTCTGAGGGATTTTCTTTATCTGAGGAATTAATCTCTCCACCCTAAGCAGAGAATGCATCTCCAGACCCTGCAGACCTGCCCTCCCCATCCTTGCTTGAGGAAACTAATCTCACCTTCCCAGAGGGAGCTGGTGTCCCTCAGTGCCCAGCAATTGTTGCCTCTTGACCTATGACCAGAGTCAAGGCTGAGCAAGCCCTTAGAGGTGAGATAGAAATTGTGGTCCGTGAGGAGGTGCACTACACTACTAAAGAACTTAGTGAGTTTGCTAATTCATTCTGGCAGAAGTCTAATGAATACATGTGGGAATGGATTTTAAGGATGTGGGATAATGATGGAAGGAATATAAAATTGGATCAGACTGAGTTTATCGATATGGGCCCAGTGAGTAGAGATTCTTTCTAGGTTTAACGTGAAAGTTCTAGTGGTTAAAAAAGTGTTAAACATTTCCTTGATTGGTTGGCTGAGGTATTTATTAAAAGATGGCCTACTGACAGAGAGTTAGAGATGCCTGATATTCCTTGGCTTAGTATTGATGGAGGGATTGTATGGCTCAGGCAAATGAGCAAGCTCCAGTGGATTCGAAGTGTAAAACCAAATTCTCCACAATGCGAGGGCCCAGAGGACATGGCTTTCACTGAGTTTATAAGATGGAAAGTACTGATAGAGACACCGGAACATTTGAAGAGCTTTGTTTTTGCTCTATTTCTTATGCCAGATCTTAGAGTTGGAGAAGATGCTGCTCGCTTACATAAATTAAATGTACACATAATAGGTTTAACAGGACCTCAGGGTAGGTGTCAGGTGGCAGCACTGAATCACCAAAGGCCAGATGAGCATAGTTGTAATGGGCAGCAAAGGCAAAACAATGCCTATAATGGCATGACCAGAATGGGTCTTTGGAACTGGTTAATTAATCATGGTGTTCCCTGGAACCAAATACATAAGAAGCCTGCTAAGTTTTTATTTGATCTGTATAAGCAGAAAAGCTCTAGAACAAATGACAGAAAGTCAACATTGGGTCTTAGCAATAGCAAATCCCGTCCAGTCAACCAATTTCCAGACTTGAGACAGTTCACAGACCTAGAACCCCTTGAATGAAGGGTAGGCTGGGTTCCGATGAGGAAGGACCTTGTCACAATACCAAAGAGTTATGCTGTTTGCCTTCCTCCTGTCCTTCTCCAGAGGGACCTGAGGCATTTTACTAGGGTAACTGTACACTGAGGAAAAGGAAATAATCATACTTTTCAAGGCCTATTGGATACTGGTTCTGAGTTGACACTGATCCCAGGAGACCCTAAAAAGCATGTGGCTCTCCAGTTAAAGTGGGGGCCTATGTAGGTTAGGTGATAAATGGAGTTTTGGCTGAAATCCAACTCACAGTGGGTCTGGTGGGTCCCAGAACTCATCCTGTGGTTATTTCCCCAGTCCCAGAATGTATAATTGGGATAGATATACTTAGAAACTGTCAGAATCCCCACATTGGTTTCCTGACCTGTGGAATGAGGGCTATTATGGTTGGAAAGGCCAAATGGAAACCATTGGTGTTGCCTCTACCAGGGAAAATAGTGAACCAAAGACAGTATTGTATCCCTGGAGGGATTGCAGAAATTAGTGCCATCATCAATGATTTGAAAGATGCAGGGATGGAGATCCCTACCACATCTCCCTTTAACTCTCTAATTTGGCCTGTGCAGAAGACAGATGGATCATGGAGAATGACAGTTGACTATCGAAAACTCAACCAAGTAGTGACACCAATTGTGGCCACTGTACAAGATGTGGTGTCATCACTTGAGTGGGTTAATACATCTCCTGGTACCTCGTATGCAGCTATTGATCTGGCAAATGCTTTCTTCTCAACAGTGGTTCATAAGGACCACCAGAAACAATTTGCTTTCATTTGCCAAGGCCAACAGTATACCTTTACTGCCCTACCTCAAGGGTATGTTAACTCTCCAGCCTGCCTGTGCCATAACTTAGTTAGAAGGGATCTTGATCGCCAGACTCTTCCACAAGATATCATGCTGTTCCACTATATTGATGATGTTATGCTGATTGGTTCCAGTGAACAGGAGGTAGCAGCCAGTCTGGACTTGTTGGTAAAGTGTATGTGCATGAGAGGATGGGAAATAAATCCAACTAAAATTCAAGGGCCATCTACCTTGGTGAAGTTTCTAGGAGTTCAGTGGTATGGAGCATGCAGAGACATTCCTTCTAAGGTAAAGAATAAGTTTTGCACCTGGCCCCTCCCTCCACCAAGAAAGAAGCACAAAGCTTAGTAGGCCTTTTTGGATTCTGGAGGCAGCACATTCCTCATCTGGGTGTGTTACTACGACCCATATATCAGGTGACTTGGAAGGCAGCAAACTTTGAGTGGGGCTTGGAACAGGAAAAGGCTCTTCAACAGGTCCAGGCTGCAGTGCAGGTTGCTCTGACCCTTGGGCCATATGATCTATCAGACCCAATGGTGCTTGAGGTATTAGTGGCAGATAGAGATGCCGTTTGGAGTCTGTGGCAGGCCCCCTTAGGTGAATCACAGTGGAGGCCCTTGGGATTTTGGAGTAAGGCTCTACCTTCATCTGCAGACAACTATTATCCCTTTGAGAGACAGGTCTTAGCCTGCTATTGAGACTTAGTGGAAACTGAACATTTGACAATGGGCCACCAAGTCACCATGTGACCATCATGAACTGGGTGTTATCTGACCCACCAAACCATAAAGTAGGATGTGCACAGCAACAGTCTATTATCAAATGGAAGTGGTACATATGTGACAGGGCCCGGACAGGCCCTGAGGGCACAAGCAAGCTACATGAAGAAGTTGTCCAAATGCCCAGGGTTCCCACTCTTGTTACAATGCCTACAATGCCTCCTGTGCTCAAGCATGGGGTTTGCCTTATGATCAGTTGACTGAGGAAAAGAAGACTAGGGCCTGGTTTATGGTTCTGCATGCTATTCAGTTACCACCCAGAGGTGTACAGCTACAGTATTACAGCCAACTTCTGAAACAACCCTAAAGGATACTGGTGTGACAGTGGGCGCATGGTCATGGTATACACTGGTCTTACCATGTTCCCCACCATGCAGAAGCAGCTGGCTTGATAGAGTAATGTAACGGCCTCTTGAAGAGACAGTTACAGTGACAATTAGTTAACAATACCCTGGAGGGCTGGGGCAAGGTTCTCTAGCAGGCAGTACATGTTTTGAATCGTCGATCAATATATGGTACTGTTTCTCCTACAGACAGAATTCATGGGTCCAGGAATCAAGGGAATGGAAGTAGGAATAATTCCACTCACTATCACCCCTAGTGACCCAGTAGGAAAACTTTTGCTTCTTGTACCCACAACCTTACACTCTGCTGGCCTAGAAGTTTTGGTTCCAAAGAGGGGGAGCATATATCTGTTGCACTTAAAATCAATCATTAAAAATAATGCAAGGAAGATGAAGTGGATTAAAAGCTAACAGAGGCATTCAAATTCATTTTAAACTTGGAAAATAACTGAAAAATGATGTTATACAATCAGTTTGTGTGTTCACAATGCTCCATCTGTATATTCACCTAGAAAAATGCACTTGAACAAGGCTTGTGATGGTCACTGCTTAACCTGAGTTAAGACAGAGTGTTCTTACAGAAGACTTCTGTGATACAGTTAAATGAATCTGTGGGTCACGATTTTGGTTTTAACTGTAATATTGAATAAAGTTATGAAAATACTTGCTCTTTCCTATGAAAATCCCTTTGGTTCTGTTGTCTCCCTTGCCCCACCTTCAGCTGCTTATGGAGATTCTGTTTTCTCGCTGTTCCTATCCACATACCAGGAGAAAATTTGGAAAACTGCAGAGGGGAGTCTTCCAGCTATCATTGAGAAAGTAAATAAATGGGCCTGAATTTCTTGGAACACCATGTATTAATTTTTCTTCTCATAATAGCATATGAAAATAATAAATCATGGCTGCTATTTGAAGCAGGTAGGACAATGGAGGTCACCATGATCTTACTGTAAGGTATTCATCATTTCCTTACAGATGATGAATGACAGGTAAATCCCTTCCTTGGTTAGGAGCTTTTAAATTTATCTATTTCTTTCTATATAACATCTACATGTGTATGCATTTGTTAAGGGGAAATATGCCCCCTTCTATACAAAATAGAGCAAAATTAACTTTCACCATGATATTTTCAGGGGCAGAAGTCACAGTTGGGTTTCTTCGTAGGAAGTTGGAGGTTTTATATAAATTTCTATCTGCGTTGAGAAAAAAATGATTTGAAAGGCTGGAAGAGTCTCCCTTCCCTAGAACAGCTCCTTGGTGTTTCCGATAGAGAATTAATTATCAGGCTGGAACAACTCTGCTGTTCACATCTCCCCACCGTCTCCTCCCTACTTATGAATGAGAAATCTGTACGTTTGAGCTCAGAACATTTTGTAACAGCTGAAGTGTAAGTGCTGTCTGATGCTGTTTATGCTAACCAGGGAATAAATGCATAGGAATCCTTTCCCCTTGCCTCAATTGACCAGAAATCTTTATCTCCTGCTAAAATGTATCCAGGTACAGTTGAGACTTTCCTACTGTGATTTGTCCACTCCTTCCAGAATATAACCCTTATCACAAATGATGCAGTATGATATAAATTAGCACACAGAAATTTTATTCCTTGACTTCCTCAAGCCTTGATGTTTTCATCTTTAAAATAGAGTGATGAGTCTATTCATAGCACAAGTCAATTGTAAATATAAAAAATATATATCATTTAAAGCACTCGGTACAATGCCTAGCACATCATAAGTAGTCTGTACATTTTAATTGTTGTTACTACATTCATTTGACCAAGTTCATTTGACTTTATCTGTTTTAAGACATTTCCCTTTGGTCTTTTTGCAGAGAAATTAAAGTCACTGTTAGCTTGTCCCATCAAGTGTCCATGAATAATGCGGATAGACAGGTTCATGCTCCATAGCCAGCAGCCCAAATTACCACAGCCATCTTGTCTGAAAGAGAGGATAAAATTCAGCAGGTTGATATTTTTCCAAACCTCAGCTTGTAGCCTAGAGCACCTTGGATCTCAGCTACTTCAGCAGAAACTGAATGTTAGCTGCTAGTACTTTTTTTTTTAATAAGCAACTTTCTATTCAATGATGAAAGACTGTCAAAATAATGTATTCTGAAATGGATTTTGTGTTGCTCAACTTATAAATTTACAGGAAATACTAGAAGTTGTGAAAATGTTCATAGGCTGAGTGTCATGTTTTCTAATCTGTATATCAGTATATCCTGCATCTTTATAAGCAACTTTCATACTTATTATTATTAATATTATTATTATTTTATGTGTATGAGTGTTTTGCCTGCATGTCTGTAAGTGCATCCATGTCATGCAATGCCAATGGAGGACAGAAGAGGGTGTCAGATCCCCTAGAGCTGGAATTACAGATGGTTGTTAGCTGCCATGTGTGTTCTGGGATTTAAACCAGGGTCTTCTGCCAAGAACAGCCAGTGCTCTTAATTACTGAGCCATCTCTCTAGCCCCTAACCTGCATATATTAATGACTATAATAGAATTCCCCAAATAGTATTTATCTGAAACATATGTATTTGGAAATATTTTACAATACTCAATTAAAGTCTGTTTGGGACCATGAACAGATAGAATAAATTCTTTGGTGGTTATTGACCCAAAACTTCTCTTCCATTTTAATTTAATCATCATCTTATTCTCTTTCCTCTGTATCTTTTTTCTGATGTCCTTTCATTTATTCATTTTTCAGAAAATTTAACTTTCTCCACTCAGTCATCATAAGACACCTTTTGGGTATCTGCCTAAATTACAATAATTTATTTTTTAAATGTGTGTGTTTGTGCATGGATATTCATGGTGGGGGCCAGAAGACAAACTGCATGTCATTCACAATAGCACCACTCACCTCATTTGCGACAGGGTCTCTCACTGGCCTCTAGCTCATCAATTAGCAAGATTGTCTGGCTAGCCAGTCCTCAGGGTCTTACTGTATTCAGCTCTCCATTGCTGAGATTACAAACAATATATGCCCTACCCAGCCTTTTTTTTTTTTACATGGGTTCTGGAAATTCAACTCAGGCCCTACAAAAGCAAGCACTTTACCCACTGAGCCACTCTCCAGTCCAGAAACTCTTTTTCTCAGAATTGGTTTTCTTTCCATTTACTAGAAGCATGTAAGGAGTTCACTCAAGTCATGCTTTCATTTTGCAAATCAATCAGAGCATAGGTGGATCTGTGATTTAAGTTGAACCAATCAGATCATCCCAGGGATTTGGAGCAGGAAACAGTTTCTGACATATTAAGTTACAAAGATCATAACTGAGGAGAAATGGGAAATTCACTGGAACAAAACAACATAGAAAGTTTCTCAATGGAGGAGGAAAATGATGCAGAAATCAAGACAATGACTTGAGTTCAGGACATTTCAGTTTTCCTAACAAGTTGTATTCTTTCCTAATACATTAATTTACTCAGTAACTCATTGATATATATTTTTTTGAAAGCCCACCAAATCCAGACATGTTGCTAAGTGTTGTACACACTTCATCTCACTGAATTTTATTTAGAAATCTAAAACAATAAACCAAATAACCACATAAACAATGACAAACATTTAATTTATGCTGGCAGACTCTCAGGACAACTTGGAGACTATTCTAGCTATCACTGCAAATATTCAAGTAAAAACCTAATTATATTACGGCTACTCCCAGGTGAGCTGGAAGAAGCTTCTTATTTGTGAAATGCAATGCTGTCTTCTAAGATTGCACTGGCAAACAATGATTATCCCTAGTCATTATTATGACCTACTTAAGGTCCTATATAATCACTAGAGAACTGTGAAGTAAGAAAGAAAATTCATAAGGTAGCACAAATTGCATTTTTAATGCTCACTTGTGAAATATCAATGACTAAGGGTGCAAGGCTAATGGTACCTGATGCGTTATGACAAAAAAATAAATCTTCTGACCTATTTCTTTCCACAACCACACAGCATAATGATGCAAGTCCCTAAATATCACACTCTTGGGAGGACATATTTTTAGATTGTCTGAAATGCAAGGTGTTGAAAAATTATCATTGGCTTTATGAACAGTCAACTTTACAACATGTTTATATTTAGGAGAGAGTTATAGGACGTCCATCAGAGATCTGTTAGTTTTCTAATGAAGATGAAAAACTGTATGCATCTGATTAAGGAGTCAAGCTTAGTTTATTTATTCCCACTGAATAGCACATAGGGTTATATGGGTTATTACTAGAGATAAGCACAAGTAGTCACCTATATTTTTTTCCTAGATGTTAAATCCAATTACTCTCTCCTGCTGGAGAAGAACTCTGATATTGAGTTATAGCCCTAGACCTTATTTAAACTGTTCAAATATTATTTCACAAAGGGTTGTGTCCGTGTTATTGAATTCCATCGTATCTCCCATCTCATTTAGAGTAAAATTTGAATTTCCTTTCATGTCTTTAAAGCTGTACACAATGCTAGCTGTCATTGTGGCAAAATACTTGAGTCAACTATTCATTAGAGGCATAGGATTGGATCCCAGTTTCCGAAGTTTCTGTCCATACTTAGTTGACCATGTTACTTTGGGTCTGTGGTGGCACAGCAGATCACAGTGACTGGTATTCACTGCATGGTGAGCAAGAAGCAGGAGTTCAAATAACCTTTCAAGGGCATATCTACAATTATCTGCCTTCCTCTAACTAGTCCCTATTTCCTAAAATTTCTACCATCTTCCATTATCACCATAAGCTGGCCACCAATTTAAACGCACACTGGTTCTTTGGGAGTCATTCCAGGTTTGAACTGTAGGCACATAAAGCAGGATTTTTGATCAATATTTCTTCCCGGTTTTACCTTAAATTTTTTTTTATTTTAAAAATTTATCTTTTGTTTATATTTCTGTTTTATAGATAATATACATGAGTCCCTGTTTCATATATATTTTAGACAAAGTCTTAAGAAGCCCAGGCTGGCTCTGAACTTGCCATAGGTGAGGTTGTTTTGTACTGTAGATCCTTCCACCTCTGCCTCCTAAGTTCTGGAATTACAAGTGTGTGCCACCATGCCAAGTTTTCTAGTCTTACTGTTAGCCTATACTTTTCTTTGGAGTCTATTGGGTATTTGAACAAATTCATTAATTTTTCTGAACTGCTCCAGGAAATGACCATAGTTTGGATAATTTCAATAAATAGAAATTGATTTCCACATAGCTCTGGATGCTAGAGTGCTAAGATCAAAGGATTGGAGGGGTTTATTTCTTCTGAAGCCTTTTCCTTAGATTATATATAGATGGTTATTTTCTCTTAACATCTTTGTATAGTCTTCCCTCTGTAGATGTTTTAATGCTAACTTGTTTTAGAATGGCACAGTTTGCTGAATTAGGACTCACATATATCATGACATTTTACCTTGATCAGTCCTTTTTAAAAGTTCCACTTCCAAATACAGTCACCTTCCAAGGCACTGCGGATTAAGATTTCAACATATGAATTCCACAGGGAACATAAAATTCAGTGAATCTAAGAGTTCAAACCTTCAGGAGGAGGTGTGCTCAGGCTGGAGGAAGCATGGCACTGGGGACAGGCTTTGAGAGTGGACAGCTTGCCCACTTCCGGTCTGACACTCAGCTTCCTGTGCTGCCTTAAAGATGTGAGTGCTCAGTTTTCTGCTCCAGCTGTCTCCTGCCATGCCTCTCCACCAGGATGGACCCTAATCTCTCTGGAACTATAACTGATGAACATTCTCTGGTAAGTCTGGAGATGCTATGTCAAAGTCCTAAGAACTTGGGCAGGGGAGACAAAAAGAAGACAAATTTATAGAAACTTTATATGTGGTGGAGTCTTGAGCATTGTGTACTCTTCCTTGCATAGGCTTGAATGGGGGGAGTCCCCTAGCAACCTCCTCCTAAACAGCATCTTCAGGGAGTCAGTGTGGGGAAGACTCATAGGAAACGACAGTGATGGCCAGGCAGCATCAGCAGCTGCCGGGATAGCCTCCTGTCTGTCCAGAAATGTGGGCCCAATTGAAGGAGGCTGGAGGAAGGAGCTACCTGTAACATCCTCATAAGAAAGCAGGCGTGAAAGATGGCTGGGTAAGGAAACCCTATCATTTCCATTTATCATGAACTCTCCACTGTAATGACCTATGCAAATAGCAAAAACATGATAGATTAGGACAATGCCATTAAAGAATTTAGAATCAAACATTTTTAGGTGGTTCATGAAAATGTTTTCGAATGAATGAGTAGCTGTCATGTCATCCAGTTCAGGCAAGGACCCACGGGATTTACCATGTTATTTAAAGGAAAAACAAAAGATTTACTATTTTGAAAGATTTAATGAGGCTTTTCTAAATACAGCAATAAAAGGTCATCTTCGAATGAGCTATTTCCTCATGTGGAAAAACAACAAACTCAAATAAATAAAGATAAATCCAAACAATAAGTTTAAAACCCCAAACAATACACAATAATGGATTCTCTGGAGACTGTACTAACTTTTTTCCCTTTCAGAAAGGAGTAAACGTTGTGTACTTATTGCTGAAGTTGGAATCTAGGTTCATTTTCATGGTTCATGGAGAATATTTAAAAGTTCATTAGGATTGATGTTTTCTTTGCAAAAACAACAGCAGCCACAGAGCAAACACAGTTCCTGAACTGTAGAATGACTGATTCACCCACATTAAGGCGAAGGCTAGGGAAGGGCTTCAAATCTCTGTATGTGCTACACATGCCTGGATCTCACCATGCGGTTTCCAGACTTGAGTGCTTTTGCACTTTGTTTATATGAGGTCATGTTTTATGAAAAATGACTCAAAGAGCTAGATAAGGTTACAGTCCTTCTTTTTTAAAAAAAAATTTTTTTATTAATTTTATTTATTTCTGTATGCTTATGAATGTACTGTATGCATGCAAGTTTGTGCACCCGTGTCGTGCAATGCCGCGGAGGTCAGAAGAGGGTGTCGGATTCCCCTGGAACTGGAGTTCTCCCGGAATTGGAGTTTCAGACGGTTCTCGGCCGCCATGTGGGTGCTGGGGATCGAACCCGGGTCCTCTGTAAGAGCGGTCGGTGCTCTTAACCGCTAGGCCATCTCTCCAGCCCCCAGTCCTTCCTTTTTATTATACAGTTTTCTCACTGGTCACCTGTGAGGATGCTTATGACACAGGCACAGGTGGTTTGAATGAGACAGACACCCTCCCCTCCTCCGCCCCACGAGCTCCCAGTATTTGAACACCTGGTCTGTTTGGGGAGGGTCATGGAACCTTTAGGAGGTGCGGCCACCGTGGAAGAAAGCCTGGCACTGGGGGTGGGATTTGAGAGTGTATAACTTGCCCACTTCCGGTCTACCACTCTCTGCTTCCTGCACCTGCTTATGAGTGAACTGCTCAGCTTTCTGCTCTAGCTGCCTCCTGCCTTTCCTCCCTACCATGATGGACTCTAATCCCTCCAGAGCTATAAGCCAAATAACTTCCTTCTGTGAGTTGCCTTGGTCATGATGGTTTATCACAGCAAAACAAAGTGTAAGTAATCCAGGCCCCAGTTGTGTGGTCCTTCCACGTCTTGTGACTAGAGCTACTGTAGGGTGGGTGGATGGGGTGGTGGATTTCAGAATTGTGCCAGAAAATAATCATTGGCAGCCTCTGGTTTCACAATTCCTTTAAAGGGAATACTGAACAAATATGGATTCTGTAATCTTCAATTATGATAGAAAAGGGGCTGCGGATGAGATTAATTATTAAAAGGTTGAAAAGCAAATATGGCTTCCAAAGTTCAAATTTCAAAAAATGATAATTTCAAAAGATTTATACTAGAACAGGCAAGATGGATTAGTGGGTAAAATCACTCTCTTCCAAGTATGATGAGTTTGATTCCCTGTAACCCCCAGTGGAAGGAGAGAAATAACTCTCAAAGTTGTAGTTAGAAGCACACAGCATAGACAGGGTTACATAATAACAATACATAAAATAAGTTTAAAAATAAAAAGCATAATAATTAGACATATTTTGTCATGTATTTACAAAAACATTTCAAAATTAAGAGATATTGATTAATTCCTGTTGGAATTTGATACATTTTAGATGATTTACTCCTTCTAAACTTAAGGGGATGATTATTAAAATAACTTCGGTTTTCTATTTATACTAAGTTCTATTCAGTGATAACATGACTCTATACACTTTTTTTTTTTTTTTTGGTCTTTTTGAGACCGGGTCTCCCTGTAGTCCCAGCTGTCCTGGAACTTGCTCAGTAGATCAGGCTGGCCTTTAACTCACAAAGATTCACCTGCCTCTGCCTCCCAAGTGCTAGGATTAAAGGCGTGCGCCACCACGCCCGGCTTTGATACACTCTTTTATTAAGACATTGAAATCTGCTGCTGAGTTGTCCTCTCTCTGTGTTCGTTGAGCTGATGACTTATAATATAGGCAATTAAGGCAATTAAAGTGTGCTAGACACAGTGTTCTCAGGAACTGTCTACTGTCGAGGCAGGCAGCAGGAGACGCACCTTCCCAATATTGGAGCAACATGAAGTGTCATCAGTAATGCTACTCCTTGGGTAAGATATGTCTTGGAATAAAAAAGCACCTTCTGATTTTCAGATGCTAATAACAAGTTTGTGCTTTAATAACAAGTTTAAATTAAGTTTATGCACAATTCCGCTCTGAGTTATTCATTACCATGCAGTCTAGACAAGCAATTAAAATCTTGTGAATAACACATCTTCCAAACTGTACATGAATGAATGACCTTTGGCAAATCTCTGATCCTCTCTGGTACATATTGTCCTTATCTTCTCAATAAGAGCTTAGACAAAGTTTTCAGGCACAGAACTGAATCCCAAATAGGGATGGTTTCAGGAGGACTGAAGACAGCTAGGACACCTCTATGTCTGCACAGCAACTTGGGTAATTCCATTGTGCATGGAAGGTTGGAAATTACCCAGTTCAATGTTGGCTTTCTAGCTCACCATTGTAAGATGCAACAGTTCTCCTTTGGTCACAATGGTCTTTATTATTTAAGATGAAATTTGCAGAGCATTGCCATGTGAGAGTTTCAAAGCAAGGACTGGATTTTTATTCACCATGCTTCCTGTGTGAGAGTCCCTAGGAACTTGTGTGTAGATGCCTGCTAGTTTGTGGAAGAAGAAGGCATCAGAGAACTTCCATGGATTCCAGGAATGCTCAAGAACCTGGGGTAAAAATCCATGATACCAAATGGCAGGATCAGTATCGAATGGTAAGCTTTGAAGGGGGGTTGTGGAATACCGGTAATGTCAAGGGGAAAAGGGGAACAATGGGCATTGGCTCCCCTATGTCATGAGGTTTCTGTCTCCCAGGTCACCAGCCTAGCAGCCTAGGTATGGGAGTTGTGCCTGGCCATGGCAAGACTGCCCGGCACAAGGAGGGAAGTGGAAGGGAGTAGAGAACAGTCCTCAGGACAGCAAGTGAACCCAAACAGATCCGAAGAATGACCTGGGAATTATGTCAGTGAACAAACTCATTTATTGCAGGGGTTTCAAGTTTTGGTGGGCTCTTTGACCAGGAGGTGGGTGGGACAGAGGAGAAGCCTATGTATGTTCTGCAATTGCTAAGTTTTATGGCAGGAATACCATAGTTTCCTCCCCCCGCCCCCCATAAGCTTATGGCTTGCGACATTTGCCTTCTGAGGACAGGGCTGACATGCCTCAGGAAGGATAAGCATAGGAATGCTACACTTCAAGCTATACTCCCCTAGGTGGGGTGGGCTACAGGTGCCTGATGTCCAATATGACAAGTGGAAGCAGCTCCCATCTCCTGCTGGCTTTGTAGGTCATCAGGGTACAAGCCAGCTCTCTTATACTTAGCCATAATGGATTTATCTGGATCCACAAATGGGGAAGCAGCTTTAAGTGGGAGAAAGTTAGGGCCAGGGAAGGATGCACAGAAGGGAAAACTAACACTAAGGATATCTGAAAAGTCTATATGGAAACCCACTATTTTAAGATATGTATCAATATCTACCTATATCTATCTATCTATCTATCTATCTATCTATCTATCTATCTATCCCCCTTATAAAAGAATTTAACTGGGTTACCATACACAGGGTAGTATGCCCATTCCAGAAGTCATAGGTTATCAATTAAAATGCCCAGTGCCAGGTGTGAAATACCTCCTTTTGTGTTGTTGGTGAAAGATGCCCTGGAGACAGCCAACATTATAGGCTATTGTTATTGATTTTAGTTGCCCACCATAACTTGATGGTAAGACCCTATTCTGAAAGACAGCACTCATTTTGGTTACAGGACATGGAGAAATCAAACTGGTACAGACAAAGGAGCTTCTTCCATGTTGCCTATCTTTAGTGGTTTGGAAGGTGCTTTGCAGGCTGCTGGGGAAAAGGGGTCAGTAACAGTCTTACTCAGATGTGAACACTGTGAACTCTCTTAATGACTGGTGTGGTAAGATATGACCCTAGGTCAGTAGTGGCCTGAATGTCATGGGGATAACCAACTACTTTGTGATCAGATTTAAGATTTGATCCACAGAAGTGTGCCTGGTACTATAAATCTGGCCAATAACCCATGGTTTTTGAGCCCACAGACCCCAGGATGAACCTACTGAAACTCTTCTATTCAATGTACACAGTCTCGAACTGCTCTCTAAATTAGCATCTCTTTACTCATAGATTAGTGCAAATATCAGACCCCATCAGAGAAGTTTCAGTGTGCAGTAGACACTGATTAATGTAGAAACCCACGACTTGCCAAAATGCAGAGAATAACTGCCAGCATAGTGTTCAGCCACAAATGGGACATCTAGACCGCACACAATACCTAAGACTCAGGACCATTGTGGAAGAGGAGGTGAAAAGAGTGTAAAAACCATAGGCTGGGGAGCACAAGAGTCAAACAAAGTCTTCTATACTTGGGAAGATCACCATACTCCTTAACTCACAGCAGTTCTCAGTGGCACAACACTGTCACAAGATCAAGCCAGTCAACATTCTAGTACAGAGTGGAAAGGGATTCATGAGCCCTACCTCTAACTGATAAGCTCTGGACAGTTGATGGCTTCTGGAGTAAGGATAGTTTTCTTTAAGGGTCTTGCTCTGGCTAGACTGACTATGCTTCAGTAGACTGCCCCCACACCCCAAAGTATATGGACAGCACAAACTGGATTTGATGCTTTCTTTACAAAAGAGGACATACATATAAAGATTCCATGCTAGGATTCACTAGTGAGGGAGAACAGACATTGTTTTGAGTTGGTCACTTTTCTTAGTATAAGAGTTGCTCCTTCCATCCATTTACCTGCACATTTCATGATATTGTCCTTCTTTAACACTAAGTAGAACTCCATTGTATAAATGTACCACATTTTCATTATCCACCTGTAAACTGAGGGACTCTTAGGTTGCTTCTATATCTTATCTATTATGAAAAGAGCAGCAACAAATATGGATGTACAAGTATCTCTGCAGTTGGATGAGTCTTTTGAGTATACGCCAAGGAGTGGTGGTATAACCGTGTCATGTAGTAGGTTAATTTTTAGTTTCTTTTTAAGAGTTCTCCACATTGGTTTCCATGAGTTTGTATGAGTTTGCAGTTCTAGCAGCAGTGAGTGACTGTTCCCTAACTACACATCCTCTTCAGCATTTGGCATCATTTTTTTTCTTGATCTTAGCCACTCTGAGTGGTGTAAAGTGACATCTTAAAGTGGTTTGAATTTGCATTTCCCTCATTACTAACAATGTAGAACATTTTAAAGAAGTTTCTTAGCTGTCTTTAGTTCTTCTTTTGAGAATTCTCTGTTCAGATCCTAGCCCATCTTTTAATTTGGGCATTTATTTTCTTGATTCTTTGTTTTTTGAGTTCTTTATATATTCTGGATGTTAAACCTCTATCTGATATGTAGATGGTAAAGACTCTCTCCTACACTGTGGGTTTTCTTTTCACTTCCTTAGTTGTTTCTTTTGATGTGCAGAAACATTTTAGTTTAATGAATCTTCACTTGTTGACTGTTGACCTTAATTCCTGAGCAACTGCTGTTTGGCTTTCCAGGGTCTTCTGTGATTCTACATGAATTTTTGGATACTTTTTTCTAATTATGTGAAGAATATCATGGAGATTTTCATTTGGAATGCACTTAATCTGTATATTGCTTTTAGCAGGATGTTCATTTTCACAATGTTAATTCTTCCAATCCATGAGCATGGGAGGTCCTTCCAGCTCCTGTCTTTTATGATTCCTGTACCACCTCCTCCTTAACCCTTGACAACCATGGCATGCTACACAGTTCTTTAGTTTTGTCATTCCAAAACTATTATATAAATGGGAAAAATATAAGTAAAAAACAAAGTAAACCTCAAAATAAAAGAATAGTAAGCTTTCAGGCTTGTTAAGACCTACCTGAGGATCTGAGATCTCCTGAGCCCAGCAGAAGGTACCCCCCCCCGCCAACTGAGATTACGAAGAAGCATCTGAAGGAGGCAAGCAAAGCAAGCCTTCAACACAGTGAAGAGGTATTTAGGACTCACATTGGAATACAGGCAAGGAGAAGCCCATATGCCAGGATCACGAAGAAGAGACTACACTGGAAAGGGGCAGGATAATCCCACGCCAAGCTTTACCAACCCTATGGATGACTCCTGCAGTGGGATCCCTCCGGGGATGCCCCAGGACACAGACATCAGAAACACAATTGGGAACATACTTAAAGAACTACAAGATCATAAAGAACAAATTAAAGAACTAAGAAAAGAGAATGAGGACCGAGAGAGAGAGAATGACAAGCTCCGGAAGGAAGTAGAAACACTGAAAAGATCCCATGCTGAAAAAGAAAAAGAAACCAACCAGCAAACAAAAGAGCTACAAAAAGAGATCGAGAAGCTCCAAAAAGAAATAGAAACACTAAAGAAATCAGAAGAGGAAATGAAAAAGGAAATCAAACACTCATCCATTCAAGAGGAAAGGAATGAAAAAAGCCTCAGAAGCAGAATGGAGGAAGCAGAACAAAGAATATCAGACCTGGAGGACAACACAGAACAACTAAAAACCTCAAGGAAAGATTATGAAAAATTTAAAAATACACAAAAATGGAACAACCAGGAGCTGTGGGACACTATGAAAAGATCAAACCTCCGCATCATAGGAATAGAGGAAGGAGAAGAATCCCAAGAGAAAGGTATTGATCAGATCTTCAACAGAATAATAGATGAAAACTTCCCCAAACTAAAAAAGGACAAACCAATACCAATACAAGAAGCACATAGAACTCCAAACAGACAAGATCAGAAAAGAAATTCTCCACGCCACATCATAGTTAAAATGCTGGACACCCAAAACAAAGAGAAAATTCTTAAAGCGACAAGAGAAAAACAACAAGTGACCTATAAGGGGAAACCTATCAGAATAACAACGGACTTCTCACAGCAAACGATGAAGGCAAGAAGAACCTGGAGCAAAGCATTCCCAGTGTTGAGGGACAATGGATGCCAGCCCAGGTTACTATACCCAGCAAAAATGTCAATCATAGTGGAAGGAGAGAGGAAAATCTTCCATGACATAAACAACTTGAAAGAATACATGTCCGGAAAACCAACCCTTCAGAGAATACTTGAAGCAATCCAAAGAACAGAAGAAAGGAGCAACCAACCCCAGGCAACTAGAAGGAGAAATCAATAAAAGCATAACTGCAGAAGTAGAAACCTAAATCAAAACCGCAGATGGATAATAAGGCAAAAGGAAGCAACACAAACCTATCAGTCATAACCTTAAATATTAATGGACTAAATTCCCCAATCAAAAGACATAGACTGGGAGACTGGATTAGGAAACAGAATCCATCGATATGCTGTCTGCAAGAAACACATCTTACCTTCAAGGACAGGCACCACCTTAAAGTGAAGGGATGGAAAAAAATATTCCAAGCAAATGGTACCAAAAAGAAAGCAGGTGTTGCTATTTTAATATCGGATAAAATAGACTTCAAAGTAAAAGAAATCAGAAGAGACAAAGAAGGCCATTACATTTTCATCAAAGGAACAATCCACCAAGAAGATTTCACAATTATGAATATATATGCCCCAAATTCTGGTGCACCAAACTTTATAAAGACAATTCTCCAGGACCACAAGTCACAGACTAACCCCAGCACACTCATAGTGGGAGATTTCAATACCCCACTGAGTCCTTTGGATAGGTCAACAGGACAAAAAATAAACAGAGAGACATCTGAACTGAACGATATGATACACCAAATGGACCTCATAGACCTCTACCGAACATTCCATCCTAATACCAGAGAATACACTTTCTACTCAGCACCCCACGGAACATTCTCCAAAATCGACCACATCCTGGGACACAGAAGAAACCTCTACAAATACAAAAAGATTGAAATAATTTCATGCATCCTGTCAGACCACAGTGCAATGAAGCTCAACATCAACACCAGGACAAGCCCTCCTGCCTACAAGAACACATGGAGACTAAACAACACACTCTTGAATAATGAATGGGTCAAGGAAGAGATAAAGAAAGAAATAAAAACATTCCTGGAACTGAATGACAATGACAATACAACACAACAAAACTTATGGGATACCTTAAAAGCAGTCCTAAGAGGGAAATTTATAGCCCTGGGTGCCTACATTAGAAAAACAGAAAGAGCACAAGTGAATGATCTAACACTACAGCTAAAAGCACTTGAGAGGCAACAACAGATGAACCCTAAACGCAACAGACAGGAAGAAATAACAAAAATCAGAGCAGAAATCAATGAAATAGAAACAAAGAAAACAATACAAAAAATCAATGAAGCCAAAAGTTGGTTCTTTGAAAGAATAAACAAGATAGACAGACCTCTAGCCCAGTTAACAAAAAGAAAGAAGGAACAACTCCAAATCAATACAATCTGTGATGAAAAGGGAAATATCACAACGGACAAGGAAAAGATCAAGAAAATTATATGGGAATATTACAAGAACCTATATTCTACCAAGTTTGAAAATCTAGAAGAAATGGATGAATATCTGAAATCTTGGGAATCACCAAAGCTTGGCCAAGAGGAGACCAGCAGCTTAAACAGACCCATAACATATGAAGAAATAGAGGATGTAGTAAGAAGCCTCCCAACTAAAAAAAGCCCAGGCCCAGACGGTTTCACAGCAGAATTCTATAAAACATTTCAAAAAGACCTACAACCATTATTTCTGAAACTGTTTAGAAGTATACAATCAGAGGGAATTCTCCCAAATTCCTTCTATGAAGCCAACATCACTCTATTACCAAAACCAGGCAAAGATACAACTAAAAAGGAGAATTATAGACCCATCTCCCTCATGAACACAGATGCCAAAATTCTAAACAGAATACTGGCAAATCGCATACAGACCCACATCAAGAAGATCATCCATCATGACCAAGTTGGATTCATACCAGAGATGCAGGGATGGTTCAACATACGAAAATCAATAAACATCATCAAACACATAAACGGAATCAAAGACAAAAACCACACCATCATCTCAATTGATGCTGAAAAAGCCTTTGACAAAATCCAGCATCCCTTCATGCTTAAAGTCCTAGAAGGAATTGGATTGGAGGGATCATTCCTCAATGTAATCAAAGCCATATACAGGAAACCCACAGCCAATATCATCCTAAATGGGGAAATGACGGAAACATTCCCTTTAAAGGTAGGAACTCGGCAAGGCTGCCCCCTATCACCACTCCTCTTCAATATAGTGCTTGAAACACTTGCTAGAGCAATAAGGCAAGAAAAGGATATTAAAGGAGTACTAATTGGAAAAGAGGAAGTCAAACTATCCCTATTTGCTGATGATATGATTGTTTACTTAAGAGATGCAAAAAACTCCACCAGAAAACTCCTAGAAACGATTAACAGCTTCAGCAAAGTGGCAGGATACAAAATTAACCTTAGAAAATCAATGGCCTTTCTTTACACCAAGAACAAGCAACTGGAGAAAGAATTCAAAGAGACCTTCCCACTCACAATAGCCTCAAAAACAATAAGATACCTAGGAACAAACCTAACCAAAGACACCAAAGACCTCTACAACAAAAATTTTAAACCCTTAAAGAAAGAAATTGAAGAAGACCTCAGAAGATGGAAAAACCTCCCATGCTCATGGATTGGGAAAATTAACATTGTAAAAATGTCCATTTTACCAAAACTCTTGTATAGATTTAATGCAATCCCAATCAAAATCCCCAAGAGTTTCTTCACAGGCTTGGAAACAAAAGTTCTTAAATTCATTTGGAGAAACAAAAGACCCCGAATAGCCAAATCAATCCTGAGTGAAAAGAGCTACACAGGAGGGATCTCTATACCAGATTTTAAACTATACTACAGGGCTATAGTCATAAAAACAGCCTGGTACTGGCACAAAAACAGACCTGTTGACCAATGGAACAAAACCGAAGATCCAAATCTGAGCACATACAATTTCAGCCATCTCATATTTGACAAGGGGGCCAAGAAACCACAATGGAGAAAAGACAGCATCTTCAGCAAGTGGTGTTGGCAAAACTGGATCACCACTTGTAGAAGAATGAAATTAAACCCCTACCTCTCACCCTGTACAAAAGTCAACTCCAGATGGATTAAAGACCTCAACGTGAAACCCCAAACTCTGAAGGTGATAGAAGAAAAAGTTGGCAGCAGACTACAAGACATAGGCGTAGGAAAAGACTTCCTAAATCAGACAGCAGCTGCACAAGAATTAAGGTCGACAATTGACAAATGGGACCTCATCAAACTCAAAAGCTTCTGTACATCAAAAGAAACAATCAAGGAAGTGAAGAGAAATCCCACAGAGTGGGAGGAAACCTTCACTGCAGATACATCTGACAAAGCATTGATTTCCAGAATATATAAACTACTCAAAAAACAAAGAAAAAAGAAAACAAACGACCCGCTCAATAGATGGAGCAAAGAACTGAACAGAGACTTCACAAGCGAGGAATTAGAGATGTCTGAGAAACACCTCAAGAACTGCTCAACATCACTAATCATTAAGGAAATGCAAATGAAAACCACTTTAAGATATCATCTTACTCCAATAAGACTGGCTAGGATCAAGAAAACAAATGATACCAAGTGCTGGAGAGGTTGTGGGGAAAGGGGAACACTCATCCACTGCTGGTGGGAATGTAAACTCGTACAGCCACTATGGAAAGCAGTGTGGAGAACCCTTGGAAGACTTGGAATGAACTTGCCACCCGACCCAGCCATACCACTCCTGGGCATGTACCCTCAAGACTTACGCCACCACAGAGATACATGCACGGCCATGTTTATTGCAGCTCTCTTCACAATAGCAAGGAGCTGGAACCAACCTAAATGCCCCTCAACTGACGAGTGGATAGAGAAAATGTGGTACATCTACACAATGGAGTTCTATGCAGCAGTAAAGAAAGACGACATCACGAGCTTTGCAGGAAAATGGCTGGAGCTAGAGGACATCATGCTGAGTGAAGTAACACAGTCCCAGAAAAACAAACGATGAATGTTATCCCTCATCTGTGGATGCTAGTGCCAATTACCCAGTTGTAAGTATTTCTTGTGTAGGGCCCCCTGAGCTTTTGTACAAAGCAGTTGGGCGCAATGCATATTGGAAACAACAACAACAACAACAACAGAAAGGACTGCATCAAAAAACTGACTGAAACAGTGAACTTCTGCTCAAAACAGTCAACTTCCCCATGGAGAATATTGAGAAATACTAAGAGATGAAAAACATGTTTGGCAGAATGCATGAGCTCTGGCAGGGTGGGGGAATGGGCGGGAACACGGGTCTAGATTTGTTAAAAATAAATAAATAAATTTATGTGAAAAAAAAAAAAAGACCTACCTGATGGAAACTCTAAATCCTGAGGTTTCTAGAAAAGAAACAAATAAAAATGTCTGAGTAAATACATTAGCATTTTCTTGAGTTATAGAAGAACCCAGATAGGTTGGTATAAAAGGGAAGAAGTCAGAAGGAAACATGACTACCATTTCTGTCATTTTCCACAGGGCACGATGCCTACACTTGACTATGACTCCTTCCAGATGCTCTTCTCACAACCAGACATGTAAGATATCCCTGGACCCTATGCATTAATATATTTATTTGAATAACTTATAATCAGCATAATATGCTCTCCTGTTAGTTTTTTCATTTTTTACTATGTAATATAATGAAAAGATACATGATATATGCCATGCCTTATAAATGTAGCTCACTTCTGTAAACTGTTGAATGTTTTTGTTGATAAAATGGAGCCTGAGTAAGTATGCTAGTTCTCTGATGGTGTACCTTTTAATAATGCCAGTTCTTTGTACCTACGACATGTTTGATAGTGAACATTCTTATTCATATATGCTCAGTCAATTATTTGGGTATCTCTGTGTTGTATATCCAATAATTTAAACTATTTTGGATGCATAGTTTGCAAATTTTCCTTCTAAACTTTGCTATTACTTTATAAGGTCACCAGGATGGTACAGAGTTTCAATTTTCTCACAACTCTATCAACTTGCGGAATTGTTGCTGTTTTGGACTTTTGCCAATTTGGTAGAAGAATTAGTATTTTGTAGCTTTAATGTGCATTTCTTTGATTATTAGTGCAATTTTTTAAGTAAGAAAAATTGAAGAAAGTCTCACTCTACATCACACACACAAAATATGTAAGATTTCTAGCTAGATGGTAATGAAAGCAAACAACTGAAAGGATGTGTTAGAGAGAGGTTTAGGCAGAATGCAGGCACTAATTTGCATTTTCTAATCAGAAATGCATTTATTTTTCTCTTTGTCCTGTGTGGCTCTCCAATTTGAATATTCAGCAGGAGAAGAAGGCTGACTGAATGCTTGGATTTAACAATAGACAAGCCTATTCCTTTCTTAGGATTCTGCTCCATCTTTCTAAGGTAAAGCATTTCAGGCAGAGTAGATCTTAATTTCGAATTCAAATGGTTTACTGCTGAAATCATTATGAACGCAGTGGAAGCAGGAAACTTTTCAGAATATTTTGCCTCTGTAGACAAATTGGCCCTTTCAAGGAGCGTTTGCATGGCTGAATCCACACATCACTCATTGCTTGCCTTCATCTCCACCTCCCCCTGCCTTGTAAACTCCAAGGTCAGTGGATGCCTTACAGGGAAGATGGCCCTCAACATGAACTTCCTGTGCTAGCTGGCAGCACCGTGCTTTCAAAAATGATCTGTCCAGGCACATTTGTTCTCTCACCAGGCTCTCCTTTTCCTTTTTTCCTGCCCTCCCCTGCTCTCCCTGTGCAAACCTCTCATCACTCTTCTGGCACGATCTCCCTTCCTGCAGGCAGCAGCCTTCTTCAGCCAGCACAGCCACACATTTCCCTCCTGGGAGCCCATCAAGGGAAGCACCTGCCCATCACTCCAAGCCTCATCCCTGGGTATCCTCAATGCTTTTCTTTCAATTCTTCCTTTCTCCACTTCAGCCACACAGCCTGTTATCAGGCTCTTCCCCTTTGCTCTACATTAGTTCATCAGAAATCTGGTCCCTTTAGTCAAGCGTGAAGGACTAAGAGCACGCACTTGGATCAAGCCATGGCTCTTGGTGCCAAGCAGAATGGTAGGCATGATGAATTATGAAACCCTCTCCTGGACAAGTTTAGAATCTCTGGTTCTGCCAGGGTGCTGGACCATGAATCAGAGCATGTGTGACAAATCAGAAAACCCTTGGGAAATGCTTGGGAAGAGGACTGCAGTTGACCGCTGTGACCAACTCGAGATGCTCCTGTCCCTCAGGCTGACCTGAAAGCAAGCCTCTTCTCATCTGTCGTTGAAACTGAGGGACCGCTTAAGATTTAATTCATATGGTCTAGGATTGATCTTTCAAACTTTCACAACAAGTTTCTCACTGTGTTTGGCAGTGCTTTCATCTGTTTTGGACAGCAAACAGTTCTCTTCATCCATGCCTCCCTGTCTCTGGGCACAGTGTGACTTGCTGTCATGTGTCAGAAGAGTTCCTTTCCTTCCCTTTTCTTCCCTCCCTTCCCTAGTCTCTCATTTCCTCTCTACCTTCATTCTATTTACAGTGTGAGGGATTGTACCTGGGGTCTTACGCATGCTGGGCAAGTGCTCCACCACCAAGCCACATCTCCAGCCCCAGCAAGAATGGTTTTCATCTGAATCTAGATTTTATATACAAGTGATAAGTTTAAGCATGACCAGATCATCCCCCCCCCATCTCTTTGTTTCTTATACAAGATTAAGAATCTGGATTTGTTAAGCTGGGCATTTTGGCTTGAGGAACATACTTGTACACATGAACTGACTTCTTACCACATATGAATTATTCAACACATTGTTCTCCCCTGTGCACTGGGTACAAATTCTCCTTTCTCTTTTCCATCAGAAATGAGAAGAGAGCTTTTATCTACTTTTTTCCTCACGTTTCCCTTTATTAGAGGATCAGTATCACAGAAAATGAATGTTTATTAGCATTTTTTATTTTTTGAGACAAGGTCTTACTATGTATCTGTGATGGTTAATCCTGGGTGTCAACTTGACTGGACCAAGGAACAAATAAGAGAAAAAGGGTCTTCTGATTGGACCACCTCAACCTGGATGGCCCATCCCAAATGTGGGCATTACCTTCTGCCGGCAGGCAGTATTTAAGGCCACGGCAGCGGGAGCTGGTCCCTTTTTCTCCTGCGGCTTGCCTCTCTCATCTGGTGAGTTTGTCTTGCTGCTGTGATCAGCCTTTCGGATCCCAGCGTGTACTGAGACCGGCAGATCTCCAAAATCCATTCGGGCCTTCAGCACTAGATTGGGACTACTGAGACATCCAGCCTTGCAGACTGAGCAGTTCCCTGGATTCTCCGCCTTTCCAGTGTGGTGCAGCTACTATTGGATTCCTTGAACTCTGTCATGTGAGCAAATCAATAAAACTGTTTATAGCTATATATTCATCCTGTTGCTTCTGTTTCTTTAGAGAACCCTGACCAATACAGATTTTGGTACCAGGAGTGGTTCTAGAGAAACAGAATTGAAAGGATGAATTTCTTTAGTGGGTTTGGTAGTCTCTGGAGCCAGCTCTCCAACCCAATGAAGCCTAGAGTTACTGAAGGCTCTCCTGGTGGCATGAAGACAAATGATAATCCTTGGTGCAGACTATTTGATGTAATTATGAAGATAGATCCATTTGACTCACCTAACTTGCCTCTTGTGAGAAGCAAGGAATTTAGCGACTCTATGTATAAAACATTTGAGAAATTGCAGAAAAATAAGGAAAATAATGATGCTGCCTTGTTGCTCCTAGCATGTCTGGATAAAGTGATAGAGGAAAATAAGGAGCTCAGTCATAAAAATGACCAGCTCCGGATTAGAAAGAACAGTTTAAAGGTTTCCAAGTTTGCTCTGGAAGAGAATCTTCTCTCCAGCAGCCAAAGAGCTAAAGGTGCAGAAAATCAAGCTGGAGCCCTTATTATAAGTTTGGCTGATTTACAACGCAAATTTAATTCCCAGCCACGAAGAGTGTCAGCAGTTAAAGTGAGAGCACTGGTGGGGAAAGGGTGGAACCCTGAAACTTGGGATGGAGATGTGTGGGAGAACCATGATGATGAGGATTTTGAACCCTCGGATTCTGAGGAATTTTCTTTATCTGAGGAATTAATCTCCCCACCCTCAGCAGAGAAATCCACACCCTGCAGATTCCCTCCTCCCCACCCTTGCCTGAGGAAACAAATCCCCCCCTCCCGTGGGAGCTAATGTCCCTCAGGGCCCAACAATGTTGCCTCTAGACCTATAACCAGATTGAAGCTAAGCAAGCCCCTCAAGGGTGAGATAGAAAGTGTGGTCCATGAGGAGGCCACTATACCACTAAAGAAATTAATGAGTTTGCCGATTCATTCCGGCAGAAGCCTAAGGAATATGTGTGGGAATGGGATTTTAAGGGTGTGGGATAATGGTAGAAGGAAATAAAATGGATCATACTGAGTTTATTGATATGAGCCCACTGATAGAGAATTCTAGGTTTAACATGGAAGCTCAAGCAGTTAAAAAAGGTGTTAAAAGTTTATTTGAATGGTTGGCTGATGTATTTATTAAAACATAGCCTACTAACAGCGAGTTAGAACGCCTGATATTCCTTGGCTTAGATTGAGTAAGGGATTGTGAGGGTCAGGCAGATGAGGCATGCTCGAGTGGATTCAAAGTGTAAAACCACATTCTCACAATATGAGGACCCAGAGGACATGCTTTTCACTGATTTATAAGATGGAAAGTACTGAGAGAGACACCAGAACATTTGAAGAGCTTTGTTTTTGCTCGATTTCTTATGCCAGATCTTACAGTTAGAGAAGTTTGTTGCTCGCTTGCAAAAATTAAATGTACACGTAATAGGTTTAACAGGACCTCAGAGGTAGGCGGTCAGGTGGCAGCACTGAACTGCAGAAGCCAGATGAGCAAGTTACCTAATTATCATAAGGGTGGCAAAGGCAAAACAATGCCTATAATGGCATGACCCAAAATGATCTTTGGAACTGCCTAATTAATCATGGCATTCCCAGGAACCAAAACATAAGAAGCCTACTAAGTTTTTATTGATCTGTATAAGCAGAAAAGCCCTAAAACAAATGACAGAGAAGCCAACATTGGATTTCAGGGTAGCGATCCCGCCCAGTTAACCAGTTTCCAGACTTGAGACAGTTCACAGACCAGAAACCCTTGAATAAGGGGTGGCCGGGTTCCAATGAGGAAGGCCTTGTAACAATACCAAAGAGTTATGCTGTTTGCCTTCCTCCTTCCTTCCCCAAGGGACCTGAGGCCTTTGACTAGGGTAACTGTACACTGGGGAAAAGGAAATAATCAGACTTTCGAGGCCTATGGATACTGATTCTGAGTTGACACTGATCCCAGGAGACCCTAAAAAGCATTGTGGCCCCGGTTAAAGTAGGGCCTATGGAAGTCAGGTGATAAATGGAGTTTGGCTGAAGTCCGACTCACGGTGGGCCCAGGGGGTCCCAGAACTCATCCTGTGGTTATTTCCCCAGTCCCAGAAGGTATAATTGGGATAGATATAATTAGAATTGGCAGAATCCCCACATGGTTCCCTGACCTGTGGAGTGAGGGTATTATGGTTGGAAAGGCCAAAATGGAAACCATTGGTGTGTGCCTCTACCAGGGAAAATAGTGAACCAAAAACAGTATTGTATCCCTGGAGGGATTGCGAGATTAGTGCCACCATCAAGAATTTGAAAGATCAGGGGTGGTGATTCCTGCCACATCTCCTTTAACTCTCCAATTTGGCCTGTGAGAAGACAGATGGATAATGGAGAATGACAGTTGACTATCGAAACTCAACCAAGTAGTGACCCAAATTTGCAGCCGCTGTACCAGATGTGGTGTTCCTTACTTGAGCAGATTATATGTCTCCTGGAACCTGGTATGCAGCTATTGATCTGGCCATGCTTTCTTCTCAATACCAGTTCATAAGGACCACCAGAAGCAATTTGCTTCAGCTGGCAAGAGCCAACAGTATACATTTACTGTCTTACTCAGGGGTATTTTAAACTCTCCAGCCTTGTGCCATAAGTAGTTAGAAGGGACCTTGATGCCTGACTCTTCCACAAAATATCACACTGGTCCACTATATTGAGGATGTTATGCTGATTGGACCCAGTGAACAGGAGGTATCAGCTAGTTGAGACTTGTTGGTAAGCATTGCATGAGAGGATGGGAAAAATAATCCAACTAAAATTCAAGGGTCATCTACCTCGGTGAAGTTTCTAGGAGTTCATTGGTGTGGAGTCATGCAGAGACATTCCTTCTAAGGTAAAGAATAAGTTGTTGCACCTGGCCCCTCCCTCCACCAAGAAAGAAGCACAATGTTTGGTGGGCCTTTTTGGATTCTGAGGGAGCACATTCCTCATCTGGGTGTGTTACACGACCCATATAGTCAGGTGACTCAGAAGGCAGCAAACTTTGAGTGGGGCTGGAACAGGAAAAGGCTCTTCAACAGGTCCATGCTGCAGTGCAGACTGCTCTGCCCCTAGGGCCATATGATCCTATCAGACCCAATGGTGCTTGAGGTACAGTGGCAGATAGAGATGCTGTCTGGAGTCGGTGGCAGGCTCCCATAGGGGAATCACGAGGAGACCTTGGGATTTTGGAGAAGCCTCTACTTCATCTGCAACAACTTTCTCCTTTTAAAAGACAGCTCTTAGCCTGCTATTGGATCTTAGTGGAAACTAAACGTTTGACAATGGGCCACCAAGTCACCATGCGACCTGAGCTGCCCATCATGAGCTGGGTGTTATCTGACCCACAGACCATAAAGTAGGATGTTGCACAGCAACAGTCCATTGTCAAATGGAAGTGGTACATATGTGACAGGCCGGGCAGACCCTGAGGGCACAGCAAGTTACATGAAGAGTTCCCAAATGCCTATGGTTCCCACTCCTGTTAAATGCCTCCTGTGCTTAACATGCACTATGGCTTCATGGGTTTTGTCCTATGATCAGTTGAGTGAGGAAGAGAAGACTAGGGCCTGGTTACTGATGGTTCTGCACCTATGCAGGTACACCCAGAGGTGGACAGCTGCGCATTACAGCCTATTTCTGAAACAACCTAAAGGACACTGGTGAAGGAAAGTCTTCACATGGGCAGAACTTCGGGCAGTGAACATGGTTGTGCATTTTGCCTGGAAGGAGAAATGCCAGAGGTTCGATTATATACTGATTCATGGCTGTAGCCAATGGTTTTGGCTGGATGGTCAGGGACTTGGAAGGAGCATGACTGAAAAATTGGTGAGAAAGACATTTGGGGAAGAAGTATGTGGATAGGCCCTCTGAATGGTCAAAGGATGTGGAAGATACTTGTGTCCATGTAAAGCGCTCATCAAAAGGTGATCTCAGCAGAGGATGAGTTAATAATCAAGTAGATCAGATGACTCGGTCTGTGGAAGTCAGCCTCTTTCTCCAGCTACCTGTTGTTTGCTCAATGGGCCCAGGAACAAAGGGGTCATGGTGGCAGAGATGGAGTTTATGCATGGGCTGGACAGCATGGACTTCCACTCACCAAGGCTGATCTGCTACAGCTGCTGCCGAGTACCAGATTTGCCAACAGCAGAGACCAACATTGAGCACCCCGATGTGGTGCTATTCCCTGGGGTGACTGCCAGCAACCTGGTGGCAGGTTGACTACATTGGACCACTTCCATTATGGAGGGGACAGCATTTTGTCTTTACAGGAATCAGATACTTATTGTGTTTATGGATTTGCCTTTCCTGCAGTAATCTCTGCCAAAACTACCATCCAAGACTTACAGAATGCCTTATCCACCGTCATGGTATCCTCACAGCATTGCTTCTGACCAAGGAACTCACTTCACAGCCAAAGAAGTGCGACTATGGGCCCATGGTCAGGGTATCCACTGTCTTACCATGTTCCCCACCATCCAGAAGCAGTGGCTTGATAGAACGATGGAATGGGCCTCTTGAAGACACACGTACAGTGCCAATTAGGTAGCAATACCTGGAGGGCTGGGCAAGGTTCTCCAGCAAGCCAGTTATGCTTTGAATCAGCATCCACTATATGGTACTGTTTCTCCTATAGCCAGAATTCATGGGTCCAGGAACCAAGGGGTGGAAGTGGGAATGATTCCACTCACTATCACCCCTAGTGACCCAGTAGGAAAATTTTTGCTTCCTGTACCCACGACCTTGCGTTCTGCTGGTCTAGATGTTTTGGCTCCAATGGGGGGAGTGCTTTTGCCAGGAGATACAGCAAACGTTCCATTGAACTGGAAGCTAAGACTTCCCCCTGGCCACTTTGGGCTTCTACTGCCTTTAAGCCAACAGGCTAAGGAAGGAATAACAGTAGTAGGAGGAGTGATTGATCCAGACTACCATGGGGAAATTGGACTTTTTCTCCACAATGGGGGCAAGGAAGATTATGTCTGGAAGGCAGGAGATGCTGTAGGGCGCCTTCTGGTGCTACCATGTCCTATGATTAAGGTCAATGGGAAACTCCAACAACCCAAACCAGACAGGACAATAAATGGCCCAGACCCTTCAGGGATGAAGGTATGGGTCACTCCTCCAGGGAAAGAGCCAAGACCTGCAGAGGTGCTTGCTGATGGTGGAGGAAATACAGAATGGGCCATAGAAGAAGGTAGTCATAAATATCAGCCGAGGCCACGGGACCAGTTGCAGAAACGTGGATTATAATAGATATTAACTTTTTTCCTATTTGGTTAAGAATGTGCTTGTTCATATATATGTATATTAAGTGGATACTTGTGTTGTTCCCTTTTGAATGTGCAACTGAGATACATGTTAAGTGTTGTCATATTTAGGTTATTAGATACTGAAGGACTAAGTTCTTCTCAAGGACATTACCACCTACTCTAAGATATAATGCTTTGCAATTGCACATGAGATACTTATAACATGTTAGGTTGAATTATGACCCTGCCATTGTTTGCAATTGACATTAAAGCATAACATAAAGAGAGGCTATTTATTGGGTGTCAAGTTGACAAGGGGTGGACTTGTGATGGTTAATCCTGGGTGTCAACTTGACTGGACCAAGGAACAAATAAGAGAAAAAGGGTCTCCTGATTGGACCACCTCAACCTGGATGGCCCATCCCAAATGTGGGCATTACCTTCTGCCGGCAGGCAGTATTTAAGGCCATGGCAGCGGGATCTGGTCCCTTTTTCTCCTGCGGCTTGCCTCTCTCATCTGGTGAGTTTGTCTTGCTGCTGTGATCAGCCTTTCAGATCCCAGCATGTACTGAGACCGGTAGATCTCCAAAATCCATTTGGGCCTTCAGCACTAGATTGGGACTACTGAGACATCCAGCCTTGCAGACTGAGCAGTTCCCTGGATTCTCGGCCTTTCCAGTGTGGTGCAACTACTATTGGATTCCTTGAACTCTGTCACGTGAGCAAATCAATAAAACTGTTTATAGCTATATATTCGTCCTGTTGCTTCTGTTTCTTTAGAGAACCCTGACCAATACAGTATCCCCGGATGGCCTGAAACTTGATAGGGACCAGGCTGCCCTTGAACTCAGAGCTGTCTGTCTGTCTCTGGCTCCCTCATGCTCAGATAAAAGGCATGTATCACCATGCTTGAGAATTATCATTATTAACATCAATTTTATTTGCTTGATACATATCCCACAATAGTAATAACCTCATCCTACTAAATAAAATCTATTGTCTCAGCTCAGCTGGGTGTGATGGTGCACTCCTTTAATCCCAGCACTCAGGAGGCAGAGGCACTCGGATCCCTGTGAGTTCAAGGCCAGCCTGGTCTACACAGTAAGTTCCAGGACAGCCGGGGCTATAGGGAGACGGTCTCAAAAAGACAAAAAAAATCTATTGTGTCTCTCATCCTTACTTCATTCTGGTTTCACAGTGTGATAAAAGTAAGTCCACTAAAAGACTGGGGTATAACACGGTGGTTGAGGGTTTGCCAACTGTGTGCAAGGCCCTGAGTTCGAAATCTAGCATTACAAGAACAGATAAATAAATAAATATTGAATACTTCTTGTTACTCTCCCTATTTAGGGCGAGAATAATTTTGTTGTATTTGACTCTGTTGACAGTTACTGCTTCAGTTTAGTAAGTTTAGTAGACATTAAACATAACTGGGCCTGTTATATGCTTTTCTGGTGTTCCTGGCTGATGCTTTATGTCTATATTCTATCATACAGTCTGTGCCCTTTAACAAACATGGAAGAAGATTGAACAGTAACCATTTCAGTGAAGTCAGAAATAACTGTAAGTATTCTGGGACTCCTTTGGATTTGTTTGCTGCTGTATTCTCCAAGCTTGGTTCCCTGCATGTGCCATATAAATATTTATGAAGTGGACAAAAAGATGGTGAGTGTTTCTTATATGAGTTTTTCTGCTTTACATTCAAATTTCTTCCTTTTAATAGCCAAATAGGTAGTAGTTTATACTCTGTGGGTTATATGGTTTCTTTTGCCATTGTTTAAATCTTCCAGCAGTAAAATAACCATAGACAGTGAAGATCCCTCATGCAACAGAAGACCAGGAACATAAAATGTCACAAATGGCCAAAGTACAAGAGTAAGAGTCTGCACAATGTGGGTCTTTAGGTGGGACTCCTGTATTAAGCTCTACCCACTCATGGCTCAGGGATCACTTTGGAAGAAAGGGTGGAAAGATTGTAAGAGCCAGGGAAGAGGTGCATGACCATATGGAAACAGAGTTCCACAGGCTCCTGAGACCCTGCTCATATGAACCTGCAGCAATGATATTGGCATGCACAAGACCCATGCAAACTCAAGCAGACAAAAACCCAGTACTGAAATGTGGAAATAGGCAGCAGTCTTATTCGAAGAATTACTAGCAGCTGATTACTGCTGGGTCAAGGCGTGCTGATATTCTTAAAGGGGAGGGGGGAGGGGACTCTAGATAGGCTGACTAGACCCAGCGGGTGAACTTGCACCTAGGGACATCTGATGACACTAACTTGACACGATATACCTTAACATAAATGACAGAATGTGACCGGGTGTGGTGGCCCATGCCTTTAATCCCAGCACTTGGGAGGCAGAGGCAAACAGATCTCTGTGAGTTCAAGGCCAGCCTGGTCTACAAAATGAGTTCCAGAAGAGCTAGAGCTATAGGGAAACTCTTGTCTCAAAAAGACACACACACACACACACACACACACACACACACACACACAAAATAAACAAACCAAAAGACAAACAACAGAATTATGAATTCAAGTGGGTGGGTTTGGGAGGGTGCCAGGGGGGGTAGAGGGTACAAAGATGATTAAAATGTTCTATATGAAATACACAAAATATCAACAAATTTACCAGAAAAAGATCCTATCCCCCAAAATAAAAAAGGAGAAACAGTACAAAACACCAAACCCAAAACAACACAAAACGTCTATGAATATAGCTCAGTGGTAGAGCACTTACCTAGCCAAATCCCAGTACTACAAAAAAAAAAAAAAAACAACAAAAACACATTGATAAACAAAACAAAGGACAGGGGACAGCCTGAATGTGGCTTACAGAGGGACATCTGTTGTAAACCATGTCTCTCCTCAGAACGTGAGTGTGTTGTTGGCCTGGCTCCACCTCTGGCTGGCAGTGACGGGAAGAAGTGGGAAGTGACTGCTGACAGGAGAGACAGGCCTTCTTCTCCCTCCACTCTACCCACCAGCAATCCATGGAAAATCTGCCCGTCTCATTCTTAGGCCACAGGCGTATTAACAAGCTCAGAGGTGCTAATACAAGGGTCTATTCAGTGTCAAAAACTGCCAGTAGCAGATGGCATGAGGAATGAATTTCTTTCAGTTTTTGTTGTTCATAATTAGAATGGAGGTCACACGGGGCAGGTGGCCACGAGAGGGAGAGTGGGAATCTCTTTTTAAGTTCCATGCCTCCAGAGAGACGGCCTCCGGGGAATGGGCTCTGAGCTCAGGGAATAGCCTGTCTATGGGGGGGAGGGAATAAGTCGCTGCTCTCTGAACATCACCCTGGGATATCAAGGTTCCGAAGAAATGTCTAGACTGGAAAAATGAGAACCTCATGCGATATCTGAGTCAGAGAGAGGTGAGTAATAACATATAGGTTTGTGGGCTACCAACAGTATCTAAATCCAGGGGTAGCTTCTCAATAATAGGAACCAGCTACACTATACACTGCCCAGCCTGAGATACAGGAGCACTAAGACAGAAGTTCCCAGCATTGGCAGTAGACCTTCCAGTAGCGAGGCAAATGACTGATGTAGAACGATCCCCCAGACGTTGGGTTCCACACCGCTGCTTGCCTAGTGGGTCTGTTTCCAGGCACTGACTGGTGCAGACATCTGACCAGGAAGAAGAGGAAGTTTCTATGAATACAGCTGCTAAACTGTTTTGTGCAGATGCAGATAAGCAGTGGCAGCAAGGCAGCACAGGAGGAGAGGGACTTTTCTCAGTAGAAAGAGATTAACTTGGTAGCTGCGGTCGTTCCTCCCCTTCCAATCAATGCATGTTTTACTACCTTCTTTAATGCTTGCCCTTTTTAGTCACAGTATGAATTTTGTTTTTATAAATCTCTCTTCTCATACCGAGAGAGGATCTTTATTTATTTATTTAAATTTATTATTATTTTTAATGTGTATGAATGTCTGCATGTAGGTCTGTGCACCCATGTCGTGCAATGCCGTGGAGGTCAGAAGAGGGTGTAGGATTCCCCTGGAACTGGAGTTGAAGACGGTTCTCAGCCACCATGTGGGTGCTGGGGATCGAACCCAAGTCCTCTGCAAGAGCAGTTGGTGCTCTTAACCGCTAGGCCATCTCTCCAGCCCTGAGAGGATCTTTAATATACAGTACTTTTCCTATATGTATGTTTCTCTCTCTTCTTTTATTCATGCTCTCTTCTGATTGCTTATCTCTTTGTCAAATGCAATTAGTTTAGCTAAGGTATCAAGCCCTCTTCCAAAGAGCCTCCTCAACTCTGGAAGCCTCCTGGCATCTGCTTTTTTTGGGGCATATGCTGACTGTTGGATTCATGGGATTACATGATAATTATCAATGTGTTTCAGTTCTTTTTATTCATCACCATCAGCCCATATCGTCAACTGCTTTGTTGGATAGCTTTAGTGTCAACTTGACACACCTGGGTTGACAGAGCCTCAATTGGGGAATTGGCTCCATTGGACTGGCCTGTGGCCACGTCTGTGGAGTATTGTCTTGATTGCTGAGCAATGTGGGAGGGCCCAGCCCACTATGGGTAGTGCCACCCCGGGCAGGTTGTTGTGTACTGTATAAGAGGTTAGGCTGGGCATGGGCCAGGGGAGCAAGCCAGTGAACAGTACTCCTCCATGGCCTGTGCTTCAGCTCCTGCCTCCAGGTTCCTGCCCTGAGTTCTTGCCTTGGGCTCCCTGAGAACTGTGACCCAGGAGATGTAATCTGAATAAACCCTTTCCTCCCCAAGGTGGGGTCGGTCAGAGTGTTTTGTCACAGCAATGGAAGATAAACTAGAACAAATGCTTTCTCCATGTTTTCATGGTAAAACTTCAGTGGGATGACTAAACTTGGCACCGTGGTTTCTAAGACATTAAATATGGTACCTAACCAGGAGAGGTAAGACATATCGCATGGAGAATTCTAGCCCGAGTGTGCCCAGGAACCCCAGCCACTGCTTCTTCAGATTAGCTTAGTTTCTTTTCTTTTCTTTTCTTTTTTTTTTTTTTTCTTTTTATGGTCTTTTTGAGAGACAGGGTCTCCCTGTAGCTATGGTTGTCCTGGAACTCACTCTGTAGACCAGGCTGGCCTTGAAAGCCTATTTTCTTTTTAAAAATATTTTATTTCTTGTTTTATTTCTTATTTTATTTTCTGTGTATGAGTATATTGCCTGCATGTAGTAAGTGTGCATCCATGTCATGCAATGCCCAGGGATGTCAGAAGAAGGTGTTGGAATTCCCTGGAACTGGAGTTATGGGTGATTGTTAGCTACCATGTGGGAGCTGAGGATTCAACCTGGGATGTCTGCAAGAGCAGCCAGTGCTCTTAACCATTGAGCGATATCTCCAGCCCCAGAGTAGCCTATTTTCATAGTTTAGTGATGCCTGGCAATATACAGCAGGCAGTCAGAGAACAATATCCAAGCTTTCTTCTGAGAGTTTATTTTTATTTATTTCGAACCATTTTCTCTCTTTTCACTTACCCAGCCAAGACAACCATCTGTTCCTTAAAGCAAATTCACAGGTGGAGTATAGTAATGGGAAATACTCCCTGGTGCCTCTTAGACCTTGCTGGATTCTTACATGGCCCTTTCTCTAGGGAGATATTTGTTCCTTGTCCCTCTGCTGACTGTTCTAACTCCATATTTAACCTTTTGTCTTAGTTTGCTTCTTTGTTGCTGTGGTAAATATCAAAAACATCTTGGGGAGCAAAGGGTTTGTAGGTCGTAGTCCATCAACGAAGGAAGCCAGGGCAGGAACTCAGACAGGGTCCTGGGGGCAGAAACTGGAGCAGAGACTGTGGCAGAGCACTGCTGGCCAGCCTGCTTCCCTTGGCTTGCTCAGCTACTTTTATTGGATGATTAAATTTACCTATTTATTTGTTTTAAAATTTTTGTGAACATCATACACGAGTATGAGTATAGTCTTTGTATTATTCCCATCTCTTTCATTTCTCCTCCATCTTCTCCCATCTCCCCATAACCCCATCTCAATTTCTTGTTCTCTTCTCTGGTTACTACTTAGTGGTTGGTACTGCTATGTGGCCATGATTAGGCTTGCCCATTTGGAATTCGATAACCTCACAGGGGTTTTCCCTCCTTTCACATCTAGTGACAGTTACCTTTCTTATACTATCCAGGCCCATCTGCCCAAGGACGGCACCATCCACAGTGGGCTGATCCCTTCCGCTTCAATTAGCAATCAAGAAAATGTCTGCCAGACATTTTCATGTCCACAGGTCAGTTTCATGGAAAGCCCTCAATTGTGGTCTCATCTTCTAAGGTGTCTCTAGTTTTTGTCAAGTTGGCAAAAACTAGCCAGCATACCACTCATGAAAGGTCTCAAAACCTGAGAAATGAGACCTCTGTATACTATTGGGGCCGAGAGATAGCTCAACAGTTAAGAGCACTGGCTGCTCTTGCAGGGGACCCGGGTTTGATTCCAGCACCTGTAGGGCAGCTAACAGTTGTTTGCAACATTCTCTTCTGACCTCCACAGGCAGTGCACGACATGGGTATATTTATACACATGAAGGCAAACACTCGTGCACATAAAATAACAGAAATAAATATAGTTTAAAAACTTTATTATTAAAAATGTATTATTGGGTATTTTGGGTTTGTGTGTGTGCGTGTGTGTATGCAGATATACATGTACCACAGTGCATGTCTGGAGGGCAGCTTTTAGAGTCACTTTTCCCTTCACCTTGCGTTGAGGTGCAGTGTCCCTTACTTCTGCACACTGCACTTGTATTGTAGGCTAGTGACCATGAGAGCTTCCAGTCAATTGTGTCTGTTTCCAGCTCAGCTTTGGAGTTTTTTATTACAGATGTGTGTCACCACATCTGGCATTTTTACATGGTTTCTGAAGGTTGAATTCTGGTTATCAGGTTTGCTTGGCAAAGTTTTAACCCCTCTGAGCTATCTTATAGCCCTAAATGTTATTTTGATTGGCATATAGATGCAACAGTTTTCAGAAAAAAAAATCAGCTATAGTTTATTTACTTTAATGCATTTGAAACAATTGATCCATTGCTTGTATTTGTAAAGATTTAATAATGAAAATGCTATTTGTTTCTCAATGGCAAATGCAAGAACACCTTGGGGGATCTAATTCCCACCATTTGGAGCATACACACTTTGATTCAATGTTCCAGCGAAGCCTGATGTCTGGGTATTTCATATGTTACAGATAAAACATTTAAGCAGCAGTGTGCCATTTTATAATGTATAGAATGTGCATCTGTCTTGAAAGCCTTTCACGTGGATAAAGTTCTTTGAAATGTAACACTTGGATGACTGTTCCAGGATAGGTTAATGTCAGACGGGCTAGGTCAGGTGTTATGTAAATCACAAAGAGATGCTTTAATTTTAAAGCTATGGGCTGGAGAGATGGCCTAGTGGTTAAGAGCAGGGACTGCTCTTGCAGAGGACCCAGGTTCAATACCCAGCTCCCACATGGCTACTGAGAACCATCTTTAACTCCAGTTCCAGGGGAATCTGACACCCTCTTCTGACCTCGTGGCATTGCACAACATGGGTGCACAAAACTACATGTAGACAGTACATTCATACTCATAAACAATAAATGAAAAAAATTTTTAAAAAGCTATGAGCCAGTTGATCTGAGAATAAGCAGTTGCGACTGAGAGGCCAGAGCATTACGTTGCCCCTCAACTTGAGGGAAAATTTAGAAGGGCTAAAATAAGTTCCATGAGAGTGCAAATAAGTGGTATTCAAAGAAAACATAGCTTGCTTTGCTTACGTCCAGACGTTCCCACAATTATTCTCTGGAAGCAAATATGATGTTTCAAGTAACTGAGAGCAGTTATTTTTGGAACTGCTGCTATTGCGGCTTGTCGGGAGGCTTAGATAGGCCAGACCTTGCACTCTTTCCCAAAGTGGGTTACGCTATGTGGGTTTTTGTTTGGTTTGGTTTGGTTTTATTTAGTTTTGGGTTATTTGAGATACAATCTCAGGCTGGCCTCTAGCTTGCTATGTAGCTCAGGATGGTCTTGAACTCATGATTCTTCTGCCTTAGCCTCCTGATGCTGGTATTGAAGCATGTGCCACCATGTCTGTGTCCTAAATACATATAGAAAGGAACTGGATCAACTTAGGGGAGTAACCATATTTAGTTTTAGGAACTATAGATGTGATTAGATGTTCTTTTATTAATTTTCTTATCTTAATATCTGGGTAAAGTCATGGAGCTTGTGAGGAAGAGGATCCCATATGCCACGTGAATAGCACATGTGGGCTGGGAAGCTTTCACATTCTTGCCTTTGGACATCTTTCTCCACCCCTATTTTCCCTGTTCAAGTTTTATTGTTTGTCCAAGATTTATCCCCATGTCACCTTCTCTCTGAACTTTCAGTGTGACTTTTTTTTTTTTTTACCTTTTTTACTCTTTCTGTGTTCCAGTTTGTTCCATGTTGGCTATATTTCTATCATAATGTTAGTAATAATGCGTGCACTAAAAGATTTACTAAGTGGCACTTTTGTACTCAGAATAAACATTGTCAGTGGGAAGGTTTATCTAATTCTTCTGCAGTGAGAGGTCCTTGTCTGATTCATGTTTTTTTTTTTCCTCAGTACATAGCAGAGAAACCTGTTGTATTTGAGAGAAATTGGATTATAATGGTATTCTTTCTTTTTTTTTTTTATAATGGTATTCGTTCTGGCCACTTACTGAGCCATACCCAACAACCTCACAAAAAGTTTCATTTTTTAGTTAAAACACTTTGTAGATGGCTGTCATACTTAGAACAAATATCTTCTCTACTGATGATAAGATGGTGACTGGGGATCCCTATAATTAACAGAGCTAGGTATGCTTCCTTATACTTCAGTTACTATCACACACTACTTTGAAATGTTGTCAATAGTTATTGTGAAGGTGTTTTTATTTTTAAACTCATCTAAGAGGGAAAATATGATTAACACTACTAAGTCTTTGGCAATTTTTGGTTTATATTTGCTTCCAGTAACGTTTTCAGTGATTTTGCAATGGCAGGAATAAAAAGAGAGGAGTAATTATGCCCAGGGTAAATCAAAATGGCATGAAAATAATACAAAAGCCTGAGAGCTCCCAATGCTGCAAACTCATTGACACAGTAGACTATGACAGAAGAATCATTGAACACTCTCTGTACCTTAAAATAAGAAGTGATTTAATTATCACTAATTCCGAGACTCTATCTGTCTGACTATCTATCTATCTATCTATCTATCTATCTATCTATCTATCTATCATCTATCTATCATCGCAATATCAATCTACTTACCTATCTAGTCAAACCAAAAAACATAGTAAATCATGCTAAAGAGATAGGCAGAATAATTAGTACTTTAATGAGACAATGTGTTCCACTGCACCCTATATGTCTGACCTGAATTCCAATTTTAAATTACATGTTTTTATTTTTCCTTTTCTCTTCCATTTTCCTCCTCCCAGCAGCTGCCTAGATTTGCATCTTGCCTGCCCTGAGGGCTTTTTTCTTTCTTTCTTTCTTTCTTTTTTCTTTCTTTCTTTCTTTCTTTCTTTCTTTCTTTCTTTCTTTCTTTCTTTCTTTCTTTCTTTCTTTCTTTCTTTCTTTCATTTTTTGTGTATGAGTGCATTGCTGCATGTGTGTAACTGCACATAGATCATGCAATGCGAGAGGAAGACAGAAGAGGGAGTTGAATCTCCTGGACCTGGAGTTACAAACAGTTATTAGCCACTATGTGGGTGCTGGTATTCAAACTCAGGTCTTCTGTAAGAACCGCTGGGGAAAACACACACACACACACACACACACACACACACACACACAACTGAACCATCTCTCTAGCCCCAAGGATTTTCCTTTAAGCTCAAATAAAATTACTCCAAGCTTCCATTTGAGTCTGTTCTTAAATTCTTTTATTAATGAGACAAAAAAACCTGAGAGTAGACTTTGCTTTCCTGAGTATCAACAGAGAGTTAAATTTTAAATGTTCTTTGATTAATTTATCAATTTTATAAGAAACAGGAATTGTGTTTTCTTTCTGTATTTTCACAATAGATTTTTTCAGAATCTTGGATATTAATGCAAACATAACAGTGTACATAATCTAGTATTGTTTTGAGAAAACGTAGACCTTAGCATGAACATCTGCAGTACATCCTCCAGATTAAGAAATGCCAAAGCTTCTCAAATAGTCTCATGCAGATAGGTTTTATAGATTAGACATTTAATATCTACAGCAGAGGTAAAAGCTGCACATTTGGCAAATTCTAGTTTTTCTACACATAAACCTAGCCCCAGAAGCCCAGTCCTATACATTGGTTCCTTAGAGCTATGCAAAATCATGGAATATTCTATGCAGCTTACTGGTATAAAAAGAGTTAAAGCTAAGTAGTAGATGTTTGGAAAATTCTGATTTCTAGCTGATGTGAGACTGAGTAATTACCTTCTTATGGTCAAGGCTATATGTTGTCCTTCCCTCTCTTCATGGAAATCAAGGACAGAAGTAGGGAGGTTTGCTTGGTGAGGTCCAGACTCAGATGGCATTCAGCAGATTACTGCTGCAGTGTCCTAAATGGTGCTTGGGTGCTTGCATAAGTCAGTGTGTCTCTGAAAATACCTTGCACTCAGGGAGTGGGTGGGTCAGGCTAAGTCAACACAAGTGATACTGGACAATTACAAACGATATCCAATCTTCCAGCAATCTCGCGAGCATTCCAGGCCAGGAAATTTGGGCAGGATTGCTCCCTTGTGCTTATGGCTGGGGAGGCAGCTGGTAGGCAGTGGCCCTGGACAATGAGAAAATGACCCATTTTTACCTTACCGTCGACACATAGGAACCATGCAACATTTTTTTTGTTTTTAGAATTTTACACATGAATACTGTATTTACATAATCTCCACCCTTACTTGTCCCCTCTCCAACTCCTCACACGTGTCTTCTTGTCCACTTCTTTGATTATTTTGTTATATTTACACAAACACACACACACAAACTTATATAATGTGCTGAATCCACTTAGTGGAGCTTGTGTGTACCTGTGTTTAAGGCTGACTACTTGGGATCAGGTAACCTCTCAAGGAGCTTGTCTCTGGAGAAAACTGGTTCTCTCTCCCTCAGCTCCACTGCTGGCCTGTAGCTCTTCCTCTAGTGGTGAGACCCTGTGTCATGTCCTTGATCTACGTCACTATGTAGCTCTTCCTCTGGTGGTGAGACCCTGTGTCATGTCCTTGATCTACGTCACTATGTAGCTCTTCCTCTAGTGGTGAGACCCTGTGTCATGTCCTCGATCCACGTCACTATGTAGTATTTTTTATGGAAGGCATCCACTTAGGGTTTAACCAAGGCAGCGCTACTCATTTGTATCTCTTGCTTGTTTAGAAGCCAGGGGCTCAGTTATTTATAGTGTTTGCTTTATATTGGGTTTCATTTGACAGATTTACCCATCTGCCCATTTTCTTATCTGGTAGCTCAAAAGCTTTGATGACTCAAAATTCTCAATGTCTTTATTTTCCTATGATTTGAAAAACATGGGCTAGTAAATTTAGTTAAAAAATTTTGACTTTTAAAAGCATCTGGATAAGATTATCAGATAAGTGCAAGAATTCAGATGTGCTCCCCAGGCATGCAAGATTTTAATATCAATGTGACCAGTTTGACAAAAGCCCTCATTCTAGAAAGAAATTCATTCAAAAGAGAAACCTTCCTGATATTATGTGGATTCCATAACGTGTATTCCATGAAACAGCAGTGTGGGTCTGAGGTTGCTGACACATAATGGTAAATTTGTTTTGACTGAAATGAAAATAATAAAGGAATCACAGAATTTAAGGTGGCTCTGTCACACAATTAGAACTACTTGCTTGAGAATATACTGCTTACTCCAAAAAACTATTTGTTGGAATGAGAATTAATTTAGAATTAATTTATCTGACACTTCTATACTCAGTGTATTTATTTCAGAGTAATTTCTCAACTGTGGGCTAAGATTTAAATATTATGTTTCCTTTTCAAACTTGGAATTTTAAAACATGCCTTCAAGTATAAAATACTAAACAGAAAATTTAAAGTAGGCTTAAAATATATCCTAGAAGCAGAACTTATATATATATATATTCATTGAATAGACTTGTGTGCTTTAGTTATACTTTTCCAAAAATAGTATGATTGTTCATTTTTAGTATATAAAAAGAATAGATTTTGAAGGAAATTGTTTCCTAAAAAGTATTAGGTAGTCTCTGGTCAGCTGATCTAACGTTTAGCATCTATCTTAGCATGGCTTTGTTTAAATTCTCTTTCTTTTGGTTATACATTTGTATGTGTATGGAAATATTGATGGTCTTAGGTTTTTGAAAACATGTTTTCCTTTAACAATATTTTATTTAAGTGGTTGAAAATAAGTACTTGATAACTCTTGTGAGACCAGTTTGACGCAAGGTGAGATTTGACAAAAAGAAATGAAGTACTGAATAGATGGAAGTGGGTGAGGGGTAGATGGCGGTGTGCTTGCCATCAGGGAAGAAGCACATGTGAGGTGACATATGTCATGTCAACTGGCCAGAAATGTTATTTTTAAATGGCCCATGGTTCATATTTCCATTTCATATCCCTTTAGTTTTCTCCAAGAGGGAAAATGACCCATCTTGTCACAGGGCTCCTGGGAAAAGCATGGTGGTTTGAGGAGAGGACTCCAAGCATCTGAACTGCGTCTTCAGCACAGATTCCACCATTCAGGGTAACACTGCAGTCTGGCTTTCTGTGAATAGCAAATCCCTACCAAAGTGTGGCACAGTCAGTTCCTTAATTCTGATTGAGGAACATGTTCAGTTACTTTTCCTTTTATATTCTGTGAGTAATGAGCATTTAATGAATGCAGAGGTTCAAATCTCAAGATAATCTTTTATTTACATTATAGATGGAGAGTTTCCTTTAAAGGATATTTCTGTAATTTCAGTATTCCCAGGTAATATATCAAAGTATATATCTGAAAGGTTAATGTCCTGTCTGCTTTATCAGAACTATTTTTCTGATAGATGGTAACATGTTAATAAATGAGCCATCCCATTTTTTGGCAGTGAACTTCTAATTTCTACACTATTACATCTTTTACTTTGGAATACAGGCATGATTAATGTGATAGTTGTGACATAGGTACCCCATTAAGCAAGTTCTGTAAATTCATGAGACCTCAGTTTACCCATCTGCTAATGAGGAGAGTAATTTCTTCTTAAAATCTTATGAGGATTACATGGAAAAATGTGTGTAATTGCCTACCTTTACTAGGAGTTTAATGGTCAGAAGCTGTGGTCATTCATATTACATCTTTTTATTGCATGAGAAAACAGTCACTTTGATGGAACTGCAGATGTGACCAAGTGGATGTCCTTCCTCAGGGAGTTAAATAATGGACAGTGTTTACTGAATGTTCTCTATTAGGACGGTGATGGACAAAGACAGACTAGCTCTGCCGTTCTTGGTGACATTGTCATAATGCTTACCACACTTATTTTCCTCTGTCAGAAGATGTAAGATTACAGACTTGGGTCAATTTGACTTAAACCCAGTGTCACCAGGCTCAATGCTAAATATATATATACAGAATTCCACAAAAGGAGGAAGCTGAGCAGGTCAGTGTTTCCATGCGAAATTGTGAAATTGCAACAGTACTGGGTATTGTGGTGTTCGACTCACTTGTTTTTGCACTTATGTTTGAAGATAGAATTGAAAAAGCACAATTTAAACATTGAATTAATAAATACAAGCCCTTTAGTTTTCCTCATGATTTTAATATTTAGGAAAATACTTTTAAAATATGTTTTATACTGTAAGCAGTTTGCTTATTTCTTCTCTTTTTCCACCTTCTGCATATAACACACTGTGTTGGTCAGACTGAATTTTAAAAGTAAAGCAGATTTTCATTTCTCTCTTTTTGAGTGTTATGTTTTATTGAGTTAGATGTAGAATATAGAAATCTACTAAATGAATTGACCAAGGCACTAAATAGGCCATATTGCTGAGAGCTAATACTAAGAGCCAGTGAGTGACACCATTAATACTTGGTAGCTATAAGTGTTGTTGAAAATATAACTGGTTCATCCAGTTCAGGGGTAAGGGTGTGACTCTACTGTAGAGCAATTGCCTAGAATGTGCAAGGTCCTGGGCTCTTTACACAGTCCTACAAAAAAAAAAAAACAACAAAAAAAAAACGGAAATGGAAACCCAAAATGTTTTAGTCAGTTCAAATCCTCTAGCGTCCCAACAGTTCAACATGGATAAACATTTGTCATTGGGTTTTTTTTAGCCTATCAGGAAAATCCTAAAACTATTGCTTCATTAATGTTCTCAGTATTTCCTATTACATCTGCAGTGGCAGGTAAGTACTGAAAGTCTCAAAACAGCAGATCCAGAAAGGAAAAAAGAAGTATGGTCCATTTCTTCATCTAAGCATGGGATAGTTGACTGTGCTCTGTTTCAAGGTTCCTTTCAGCCAGGGGTATGGGCTCTGTCTGGCTTGAGTTAAAACCTGATAGCAGTCTTCTCAACTTGAACTCTAACCACTAGTTCAGAAGCTTCTAGAACAACACTGGGAAAATGAAGAGCAAGAAATAAAATCCTCATCTCGGCCAGGCTCTGTATCCTGTTCACACTTTTCATATTCTGTGTCCATCAACCCCACAACTTGCTTTTGTAATGCACATGTGTAGTACTCTGGTCTGGATCTCACATTCTACTCTGGCTGACACTTAACTAAATATTATTTTCCCTTTGATTACTGACTCCCTTCAGAGAAAGCATTGGCATGGATGTATCTAACATTTTGGTGACATCATTCTATTCACTTGAATTCAGTCTAATCTTTGGCAAAAATTGGCCAGGGTAAGTTTTCCAAGTTTAGCAAACCCTTAAGTCCTTAACCTGAAGGTGGTAGAGATTAGTGCATAGACTCTTGATGCTGTCGTGCCTGGAATTATAGTCTGATTCTAGTAACTATTGTTCAGTAAATTTAGCTCTAAGAGCTTCACTTTTCTCATCTGTCCTATGAACATAATAATTCCTCCTTCAGAGTGATGTGAGATTAAGCAAGAAACAGTCATAATACCCAAAGAGTGCCCGTGTTTACTAACTACACAACAAATACTAGCTACTACTATAAACCAGTTCTGCCAGATGACATTAGTTTTCTAAAGTGCTTTCAAGTAATGATGCCAAAGATCCTGACACCAAGATGAATAATGAACCCCAGAAAGGTTAATTGGCATATTTGTAATTATCAGTGAATAGAAGATCAAGCCCTGGAACTCATGGTTCATACAGTGATCTTTCAACTATATAGCACAATAATACAAGTAATGTTTTTATGGCTCAGACCCCAGAACTTTATCATTATGAGATGTTCTAGTAGACTTTCTTGTTAATACTGTAGGTGTTGCTATTTTGTGCTCCATGGTTACTAAGAATAATCATGATTTGTTTACCAAACTACCTAAGCTAGGAGCAATGTCTATAATCATGTGAAATTACATAAACTTGGTTAAAGGCTAAAGATAAAAAGTGTTCTATTTTGCTGAGAAAATAAATTGGGGTGTGGAATGGTTCCTTGCAGATTTCTTCTGAAGCTTAGCAGTCGGTGAGAACTGCTGATTGATTTGTGTAGAAACATCTCATATCTAGGGTATTCTGCAACAATAGATGCATGGATGTGCATTTAGGGTCCAATGACAAGCATAGGGAGAGAGCAGTCATAGCTTCCTTGAAAGCTGCACTAATACATTTCTGTTCAAATATTTTTAATCAACACTCCCATCTGAATTCTACTTGGGGAGAAGTTCAATTGCATGGCTCACTTACTTGGCCTCTTTATGGAAAAACAGTGAGTAATTTTTGTGCTTACAAGAATAGAAGCACTAAAAGCTTTTCCTTTTCTTTGTTATGCCTGAGACACCTCCTGACCTACACCTGGCAATTCAATGTGACAGAAAATGAGGAAAAAAAAAAAAAAAAAAAGCTAGACAGACAAGAGGGAAAAAGCCCAGGAAGAGGAAGTGGGTGGGAAGCACATTTTACAAGTATGAAAATGGAGTGTTTTATTTATTTTATTTTAACAACAGTAAAGTAAAGCCACTACTTAGAGGAAATACAATTTGAGATGGGCCAGGAGCCAACTAGCAAATCTTCTGCCCTCATCCTCTCTCAACCAGACTTATTTTCTTTTCACAGGGGAAGAGTGCTTCAGTAATTGAACAGGCACTGCATACCAGGCATAATTAAATGCCAGGTACTTCTGATGCATGTTTAACTTTCTTCTAACATCCTTATACTGTGGATCTCTTGGTTTCTTTCAGAACATTTAGGAAGCTTGTATAGTTTTCATTGAGCTGATATCTTGAAAGATCAGGGTCTGTCTGAACCTATTTCTGCCTCGTTCTGAAGCTTTGAATCCTGACCAGTGTACTTCTTCTGTTGGGGATGTAATGATGCATGTGATGATTAATTTGTACATTAGCAGGACTCTGCCATGCTACCCAGAATTTTGGTCAGCCATTATTTTAAATGTTTCTGTGAAGGTATTTTTAAAGGAGATTAGCATTTAAATCAGTTGATGTTGAATAAAGCAGATGACCCACCCACCATCATGTGATTGGGCCTCATTCAAGTAAAGGTCTTATTAGAAAAAACCTGATGAAATTCTCCAGCAGACAGTCTTCTGACCCGAACATCAGAGTCAGCTCTTCCCTGTGTCTCTAGCCTGCTGGCCTACATTGCAGAGACTAGGTTTACCAGATTTCATAATCACTTGAATCGATTCCTTAAAAGAAATTTTCTCTATTTCCATATGTTATTGATTCAGTTTCTTGAGAGAACCCTGACTAATATAGGATAGCCTTTATTTGTTCTTTTCACTTGGGTGAGCTGGGTGAGGAATAAGCTAGAGTTCAAGTTTGCTGTGGATCTATAGATCCTGAGATCCAAGTCACAACTGTATTAAATACTTTTCTCATCTCTTGATAAACTACCTAACAGAAACAACTTATGGCAGGAAGGATTTGTTTTGTCTCATGGTTCAGGGGATGTCAGTCTCTCATGCAGGGGAAGGCATGACAGCCTGTGCAGCTTCGTTTGTGGTGTGGAAACTTGTAGCATGGCTTGGTCACATCTTGACAGATTAGGGAACAAGAAGTGGGGCCAGAACCGTAGTCATATATGGATGTAATCTTCAAGGCCCACCTCCAGTGACCTGTTTCTGCTAGGTAGGCTACTGTTCTGACTTTCCTATAGCCACCTGAAACAGCTGTGCTCAAACACATGACCCTGGGGGCAGCATTTCACAGACAAGGCATAACAGCCCGGAAGCCTTCAGTGAGCATTCTCAGGGTGTTGGCACGACAGTTAAAGCTTCTTTTCTCTATTGCACACTATGCTTCCTGTTCCCTGACTTACCTGCTACCATTCAGTGAATACACTGTGGTTGGTGTTGAGACTGTATTCAGAAATCTACTCATAGTTAGTACATGAGTAAGCTCTTTTCTTTTCTTTTCTTTTTTCTTTTCTTTTCTTTTCTTTTCTTTTCTTTTCTTTTCTTTTCTTTCTTTCTTTCTTATCTATCTATTGATCTATCATCTGTCTATCTATCATCTATCATTTATTTATGTGTACGAGTGTACTGTCTGCATGTAGGTTGTGCAATGCTGCGGAGGTCAAAAGAGGCTGTCAGATTCCACTGGAACTGAAATTAAAGACAGTTCTCAGCCGCCATGTTGGTGCTGGGAATCGAACCTGGGTCCTCTGCAAGAGTAGTCGGTGCTCTTAACCGCTGAGCCATCTCTCCAGCCCTGTTCTTGTTTCTTTAATTTTTTTATTTTATTTATTTTTAATTTTTAAAAATTTTATTTATTTTTTATGTGTATGAATGTACTGTCTGCATGTAGGTTTGTGCATACGTGTGGTGCAATGCCACGGAGGTCAGAAGAGGGCGTCGGATTCCCCTGGAACTGGAGTCAAAGACGGTTCTCAGCCGCCATGTGGGTGCTGGGGATCGAACCCAGGTCCTCTGCAAGAGCAGTTGGCGCTCTTAACGGCTAGGCCGTCTCTCCAGCCCCGCTCTTGTTTCTTATAGGAAGTTGCCGTTTTATGAAAGGCCCGTATTACAGGCCATGTTCCATGGTAAGGCTTTTTTCCATCCAAAACTATGTTATCTTTACCCTCCCCCAATCCAAATAACTCTTAAAATAAAATTGACAATCCTAATTTTCCAGATGAGAAAACTGACCCTCAAAAACAGCTGCTAATTTGGGGACCTAGGACTTCAGCAGGTTTCTCCAATTTGGAAGTTCATCTTTAACAAACACAGAGCTGCCCTTTCTTGCATCCTCGCCAGCGTTTTTCAACATTTGTCTTTGGATCATAGCCGTTCTGACTGGAGTTAAGTTGAGATCCCAAAAGCCATTTTAATTTGCATTTCTCTGAGAGCTAAAGATGCCAAGAGAGGAAAGTGTATTTTCCAATTTTCCCCACTGATGTGAAACCTTGCAGTCTGACCAGGGTCCAAGGTGTGAGCTCCTAGCCAGCAATACTTGGGCAGCAGGGATTGGAATCCATAGGCCTTAAAAAAAATCGATAAGTAAATAAAAAAATAAGAGAATAGGTAATAATGGAGGACATGAAATCAGGGGTTGGGAAGGGGTTGGAGAGGGGGAGGGAATCTGAACGTGATCAAAATATATTGTATGAACTTCTGGAATCAATAATAAAATTATAAAAAAATTCATTTAGAGTTAATGCCTTTTTTATACACTCTGTGATCCTGACAATAAGCACAAGAATCTACAAACTGTTAGGAATTTAAAAAGGAGGTGCATATATAGTTGGATCTATTCAGGAGAAAACCCCAGATAAAAGACAGACACACCAGGCTTAAGGTTGGTCTGGGACATACTTACTTCAGGAATAGTCAGGGCTGGCCAGCCTGTGAACACATGGCAGCTAGCAGCCAAGATGCTGACCAGGCAAGCCCTTTAACCAGCTTGGGCGGGACCTCAGGTAAAGAGGAAATGAGGTCACTGACTGACAGCTTCCGGAGGGAGTGAACATCTGTGTGTCCCTTGGAATCCTGGGAGAGCCAGACCTGATACAAACTATTGAAAAATTCAAATATAGAGTGTCTAGTTTCAGAGATTCAAGGAACAGTCCTGTGGTGGCTACTTAAATCTCTTTTATTAGAATGATCTTTGGTGATCTACTTGCATTGTTTTATTTTATTTTATTCTATTTTATTTTATTATTTTATAATTTAGTCCTTTTCTTAAAGAATGGTATAAGTAGTTGGTCTGACCGTATAACAGTAATTCAATGCAACTTAATCATACTGATTTCTATCTCTTTTTCCATTCTATTAGATTTAGAGCATTTTCTTTTTTTTTTTGGTCTTTTTGAGACAGGGTCTCCCTGTAGTCCCAGCTGGCCTGGAACTCACTCTGTAGACCAGGCTGGCCTTGAACTCACAGAGATCCACCTGCCTCTGCCTCCCTGGTGCTGGGGTTAAAGGCGTGTGCTAACACCACTCCTGGCTAGCATCTTCAATTCATGATCATACAGTGCTTCATTTATTCAATTTAATTCATTTAATAGAACAACACGACTTTTGAAAACATTAGACACAGCCTTTGATATATCTCTTGGAATGAGAACTAGCATGAACCTACAGTCACAGGATGTGGGTGTCTGAGTCACAATGCAAGCTTGCGGCATGCTGACAGTGTTATCAGCAGTGGAGGACAGTTTCCTCAAGCTCCTCAGCAACAGCAGCTGAGCTACCTCTGTGAGAGGGACCACACATCCGAATCAAGCTAGATCCTGTCAGTCTCTCTCAGACTTGCCCTACAGGGAGAGTCTCAGAGGGAGGCTGTTAACAGCTCTTTCCTGCTCTGCCACCCGCCTTCCCTCTAATCATTTTCTTTTTTTTTTTTTTTATTTTTAAATAGTTTTTTATGATGGCTTTGCTGCATTTCATACATTTTTTCCAATTCAGTTCAGGCTTATTCCCTTTCCCTCCACCCCCACCCCACCCTACCCATCCAGATCATGCTATTTTGCCATAACTGTCCCTGCACTTTTCTTCATTTTTTTTTTTTTTTCATCTTTTAGCTATAAGTGATAATCCATGAGTACAAGCATCCTTCATGCAAAACCTATCTGCAGGCTGTTGTGCCCAAACACCTACAGCCCCACCCCAGTGGGGGGTGACAGGTTATTTTCACCTATTTCATGCAATGGTTAGCTCACCAACAATAACAGATTGTTGGGAAATGTCTACTCACTTTACCTGAAAGATAAGAACTGTCATTGTCCCCACTTTCTGTCCCTACCTCCTTGATAATAATGGGCAAAATGTTGCTCCCTAAACTGTGCAGTGAGGCTGGTAGGGATAGAGGTGCCCCATTCTGAAAACTATGATCTTTTTTTCCGAGTCTGAGAAATCTCCAATTCCTGCAATAGACCTTATGTGACATGGACCACTTTTGATAATGGTTGATGCTGTACAAACCTTATTCTTCTGAGTGGAGACAGGAACCATGTCATATTCATTGTCCTTGGCAGGCCCTCATATAACTAGGGACAATGAATGTGACATGGTTCCTGTCTCTACTCAGAGGAATAAGAGAGGCCAAGAATCATTTTAGTGAAAACCAGCATGTACATGAACACATTAACTATTATGAAGTCGATGAGTGAGTGGCCCATTGGTTCTAAGCACTGTCTTAGTTTAAGTGATATGAACGTGATTCCAGTTGTTAACTCAGTATTGGAATGGCGAGATGAGACAAGATTTATTTGTGTGTGTGTTTGTGTGTGTGTGTGTGTGTGTGTGTGTGAGAGAGAGAGAGAGAGAGAGAGAGAGAGAGAGAGAGGATATACTTAGCTAGGAGGGATGGATGCTTGTGTTAATAAACAAAGCCTCCAGCAGCAGATCTAAGCTGGTCTTTAAGGGTGAGTAGTATTCAATGAACGTTTGGAAAAGGCCAGACATTCCAGGCAAAGTAAATATAGTACCTGCAGGTAACTGAGAAGAGAGAGAAGTGCTTGGAACATTGAAAGAAATGGAAAGAGGAGAAAAGGTGCACATTCACTTCTGCTGTCAGCAAACGTGTGTGTAACTCAGGCTGGCTTCAAATTAGCCTTGAATTGTAAATCCTTCTGTCTCTTTACCTAAAGTGCTGGGATTCCAGGATTATGTCACCACACCTGACTGGGTAATTTCACCTGAGGCTCAGAGGATTCTTCAGAGCTCACATGATTATTGGTGAAATTCAGTTGAAGTTGTGTGATAAGGGAACAATTTATTGCTAGCTGTGGACTAGAAGCCACTCAGAGTTCCACGAAATCATCCCTAATCCTTACAACCACTTGGTCCCTCTATAGCCTGTGGTACACAATGCTGGCTTACTGCATCTTTGAAGATCAGTCAAGACCATCTATTTGGGACTTAAGCTTCTCCTGAAGCTCTTACCTGGTTAGTAAGACCTGCCTAGGAGAATCTACCTTTTTCATAAACCCCTAGTAGAGTGATGAGTAACCAGTTATATCCCATCAAATGCATTGGTTCCGCTCACACTCAAGGGGACAGCGTTAGAGCAGGTTGGCACTCACTCGTGGAGGGAAGAGGTGAGGTCTGTGTTAGGAATTATTTTCTAACCACAGTGGAGAACAGAAAAGTCTGAAGAAGCCTAAAACTTGAATTTCTATAGCCCTTGACTTTTATTATCTTCCCTACTTTGAGTTTCTGCATGAAAATTTTTATCTGTAAAACAAGATGACAACCCTCACAGAGATGAATGATACATATGTGGGGAGATGGCTTCCAAGAACCCCCACAGGCAGAACAATCTGGTTATGTTCAAGTCCCTTATAGAAAATCATGCAGCATTTGTATATAACCTAGAAACATACTCTCGCAGACTAAGTCATCTTTAGAGTACCTACAATACCTATCATAATGTAAGTGCCATAGAAGTTACTGTGCTGCATTTTTAGAGAATAAAGACATGCTCAGTATACCCACAGAATCAATATACCTGCAGGCTTTTAAAATGTTTTCAGTCTATAAGTTGGTTGCAGACGGAACATGGGGCTGTACTAAGAACAACTGAGTGCCTGAAAGAGCTCACTGCATACCTTGAGGAATAGCTCTACTGGTAGGAACGACTTCAGGAGACAGACTGAGGAGCCCCCACTCTGTTCTCTAGGTCAGAGAATGGAAAACACATCAAAGTTTCTAAGAAAGTGAGAAATATGATCAGATTGGCTTTTTGTACTGGGCCCCAACAATCAGCATCCTGGACTCAATGACTCATTTGTGTCTTAATAATCCAAACAGATGACTAAGAATTTGATATTTACTGTTTTAAATTTTTATTGTGGAAAAATAAAGAGTTCTCTGTGCTGGTCACCTTGCTCCAATGGTTCCCAACATTGTGTGTGTGTGTGTGTGTGTGTGTGTGTGTGTGTAAGTGGAGGCCAGGGTTGGTGTTGGATGTTTTCCTCAATCTCAATTTTTTGAAACAAAATCTCTCATTGAACCTAGAGGGGGTAGATTTAGCTAGAATGATTGGCTACAAGGTCCAGGACAAGGTCTAGGGGCCCTTGTCTCTATCCACCCCATTGGTGGGATTGCTGATTCCAATTCCTGTGCCAACCTTTTTTACTTAGGTTCTGAGGATCAAACTCAGGTCCCCATATTTGCATAGCAATCACTTTACAAATGAGTAATGTGTCTAGCCCCTTATTTCTTTAGTCTTTTTGGAGGTAAAATTCACATACATTAAAATGCAGTGATATTAACCATGGTCTTGACTAATGAACGTCATTATTTAACACACAGGTCATCAAGATAGAAAATACTTTTTGTGAGTTCAAGGCCAGCCTGGTCTACAGAGTGAGGTCCAGGACAGCTGGGACTACAGGGAGACCCTGTCTCGAAAAGACCAAAAAAAAAAAAAAAAAAAAAAAAAAAAAAACCAAAAAACCCCAGAAAATACTTTTTGTCAAGGGGGGAGGGTACAGATAGATATGAAACCTTTTTGTCAAAAACCTTGCAATTCAAATCTTAAAACTAACTATGGGAAAAGATTTGTATGTTCCAACAGGTCAAAATGTTACCAACTTAAGGGCCGAGAAAGAAAAGATCCAGCTTTGCATTGAGTAGGATGTACCAGAAAGTGCCAGCAGAAAGGTTGACCCATCTGAACATTGAAAGGAAGAAAAGCCTCAGATTGCTACAAACATCAAACCCCTCTGTGGATCCTACTTGTAACAACTATTTATAATGAGTCCTAATGAAACTTACCTTCTAGGTGCCACAAAGGTTTTAATACGAGAGACTTTCTTACCTCCCCCCATAGAACAAGGAGAAATATGATGATGATGATGCCTTTCTCCAACTGTAAATTGGAGGCAACTATTATAGAGGTAATCTCTCATAAAACCGGTAAAACACCTTCTTTAATTGACTAACAGACATAGGAACTGTGAAAAGGATTATTCTCTATTCAGAACCAAATATAATACTAAAGTCTCCTTAAGCTATGCACTTAAGCAAAATATATTAATACAGGAGCTCTGACATCAGCAATGGATTATTCTACCAAGGAGATGTTGGCCAGGGGATCCAAGCCCCCACAAAAGGTAAAGGCTCCTTGCCTCTAAACTGGGATACCTGCAAGAAGAGAGGTGATAAGGCCCTGCTGTCAAAGACCTGACGTTAACATGGGAAATATGTATTGAGACCACACAAGCAAGTGTACAGATGGCCTCTGGAATACCAGAGAGTGTTACTAAAGGCCACTAAACAAATAAAGTAAATATGGGTCTCCTTGAATCAAGCAAGACTCCTCCATCAGCACCATCTACACCTCACCTGCCTGGAAATACTGTGCAGCAGAGACAGCCATATGCCTGTATATCCCAAATCTAATTGGCTATTGGCTCTGTCCTTGGAGGAATAACCCACGGCTGATGCCACAAGCTTACATCCTCTAATGGTCAGGAGATGTTATAAGCCACAGTAAGACCCTGTCATATTTAACAGAAAAAAATGTAATTCATGGATGAACATACCATCCAAACATCTGTGTCAATACCAAAGTAACCTACCATAACAATTAGTACTGTTTAAATACCTATATATCTAATTGCTTGTGCTTCATTAGTAGGATCGAAAGGTTATTCCTGGACAAACTGTCAGCCCATGAAAGGAAACAGCCAGAATTTACCAGAGTCCAAGACAACAGCTCCAGAGAAAGTAGACTATTTTGCTTCTCATCCACCTGTGCCCCTTTTCTAAGCCTAGGGAACAATCTGCAGAAGAAGGGGCGTGGTAGACTGTAAGGGCTGCGATTGGGGTGAATGGTGAAACTACAGCAATATAGTCTGGACACTCATTTGATTAACTTGATTGAACATACAAGCGCCCCCCCCGCCCCTGCTGGATGGTGGGACCCATGGGCTGGGTGGGTTTGGGCACAACTGCCTGCAAATTGGTTTTACATGAAGGATGCTTGTACTCATAAATTATCACTTATTGCTAAAAAATGAAAAAAAAAAACTGAGAGAAAGATGTAGGACAGTTATGGCAGAATGCATGATCTGGGATGGGGTGGGGTGGGGTGGGGGGAAGGGAAAGGGAAATATGCCTGAACTGAATTGGAAAATGATGTATGAAATACACAAAGCATCAATAAAAAAATTCTGGAGAGCAATAAAAAAATACTTTTTGTCATTTGTCACCTGAGAAAGTCCTCAAATATCCTTCCAAGTCAGTCCTTCTCACCTTGCTAAGAAACGGCCACTGATTTTTTTTTTCCTTCTTGTAAATCCATAGCTTAGCTTTCCTGTTTTGAGAATTTCATAGAAGTGGAATCACACAGCAGAGATACTTTCAGGCTTGGCTTTTGTTCAAAGTGCAATCTCTAGAAGATGCATTTATGTCATTGGGTTTATTCACAGTTTCTTCCTTTGTAGTTCAAAATATTTCATTAAAGGGACACCCTACTACTTGCTTTTTTATTCTTTTCACACATAAGTTGTTCTTAGCTTGGGGCTATCACAATTGAGCCTACTATGGATATTGTTATAGAGGTTTCTGTGGGGACATATATTTTCATTTTCCTAGGGTAAATATATTAAGAGTGAGACTGTTGAAACCAAAGGAGAAATGTGCATTTAAATAGCCAAGCAAGTCCCACTTTCTTTCACTGGGTTTCTAGCATTTTGTGCTTTCATCAGCAACACATAAGAGTACCAGTTGTCCCACAAATCCATGCAAATGTGTGATTACAGTTCTTCTAGTAAGTGCAGGTCTTGTGTAGTTTTAATTTATATTTCTCTGATGACAAATGATGTCAGGTTCTCACATTTCAATGTGTAATAACATTGCTTCGGAGCATTGGTTTCAGTATCAGATGTTCCTAAGTAAAATTTCTGTTTTTTATTTGTTTGTTTGTTTTGACAAAATTCTTGTCTTTATTGAAAAAGAAGCATAATTCTTAGACCTGCTACGTGAGATTACGGTGAAGGATACAAGAACTAGTACAAATAGAGTTCTTTCTCAACTAGGTACATTACGCGATAGGTAAGGGTTTTGCCGTCCAGTTGTCTAATGACCTGTATTTGTTGACATGCCAATAGTCAATTAGCGTATTTATTGTCATTTCTAAATGGAGAGAGCCAAAGGAAGGACATGCTTATACACCCAAAGTCACCATTCTAAAACATCTTTCTTGCTTCACAATGTAATGCACCCAAGCTTGTCTCAGTCCATGGTGACGTTGCTTCAGCTACCGAAGCATGCTGGACTGTTCAGGTTTGGCCACTGTTATCACTTGTTCTCCCTAGAGAACAGACCTGTGTCCCAGGAGACAGCTTCCTTTGTGTCTGTTTTCCAGTGTTACTTCACAGAAACACATACTGCTTCTCCCATTACCTCTCTTCTCTTTATCAGTCTTCAGTTCACCTTCCCATTATGTTTAATATATGCCATTGTCCTAGTTTGGTTTCTCTTGCTGTGATAAAACACTGACCAAAACCATTTTGGGAAAGAAAAGATTTGTCTCATCTTAGAACTCTCAGGTCACAGTGTTTCACTGAGGAAAGTCAGGGGAGGAACTTGAACAGCAACCTGGAGGCAGGAACACAGAGGAACGCTACTGACTGGCTTGTTTCCCCTGGCTTGTTCAGTTGCTTTTCTTATGTAGCCCAGGACCACCTGTCCAGGGATGGCACCACCCACAGTGGGATGAACCCTCCTACATCAACCAGCAACCAAAATGCTCCACAGACATGCCCACAGGCCAGTCTGATGACAGCAATTCTTCAGTTGAGATTCCCTCTTCACAAGTGACTCTGGTTTGCGTCAGCTTGACAAAAACTAACCAGGACAGACATTTAAGATATTTTCCAGGTAGGAAAAGTGGTTCTTTGAGTAATATACATTTTGGAAGTAAGAGGGAAGAAGGAATAGCCCTTGGGCGTAAAGAAGCAGGACTGAGCTTTGTCTTCTCAATGGTTTTGATTGAATTCACTAGGCACTGAAGTAGGGGGTAATGCATTTCTTGCCTCTTCCCCCAGGAGAGTGGGAAGTTATCAGGATGACTGGCGTATTAGTTTTTCTCACCACTATGATGTAATACCTGACAGAAGCAACTTAAGGGAGGAAGAATTTATTTTGCTTTATAGTTTCAGGTCATGATTCCACAGAAGGCAGGCAGAGTCCATGGAAATGGGAACTTGTGGTTAAGCCTGCTTATATCTCAAAATACTAGGAAGCAGCAAGCAGGACCAGAAGCAGGGCTGGGCTATAACCATTAATGCCTGCCCCTAGTTGTCCATGTCTGCCATCTTGGACTTATATTCTAAAAGTGTCACAACCTCCCACAGTGGTATCATTAGCTAGGAAATAAGTGTTCGACACAAACACAAGCCTGTAGGAGATGCTTCACATTCAAACCTTAACAACCAGAATCTGGGGAGAACATATGAATAGCATAAAGACTTATTTCAAGTGACTGCCATCCATAAATACTGTACGCCCATATCTCATTGAGACTCCCCCATAGAACCACAATCAGGAGGGAAGAAGAGGAAGGACAGATATAGATGCCTATAAATGTAAGAAGTGGCTAAATCAGCTAAAAGGAATGGCTAAATAAGAGAAGGTTTGGAGCGATGGCCCAACCTCTAAAGCAAAGGGAATGTAAACATTATAGAACACTTCATGGAAGGGAAGTAGAATGAAGAACAGAGCAGGTTACTGGAACATGGAAGAGGTCATTGGTGATGCCTCGGAAAGATCCATGTGTGTAAGCTGTTGGGGGCTGGAGAGAAGGAAGCCCAAAGTACAATCTTAAAAAGTAATGGAAGTTGGGGCTGGGGAGATGGCCTAGCGGTTAAGAGCACTGACTGCTCTTACAGAGGACCCGGGTTTGATCCCCAGCACCCACATGACAGCTGAGAACCGTCTGTAACTCCAGTTCCAGGAGAACTCCAGTTCCAGGGGAATCCGAGACCCTCTTCTGACATCTGCGGCATTGCACGACATGGGTGCACAGACCTACATGCAGACAGTACATTCATACACATAGAAAATAAATAAAAATAAAAAAGTAATGGAAGGTAAACAATTCAAATAATTCCTTTATTTTTTTTCAAATAACAACTTTAATGAATTGTTTATGTACTTTAACCTAGTGGCACAGGATTGTAATTCCAGCTCATGTGAGGCTAAGGCAGGATGAACACAAGTTTAAGGCTAGGCTGGACCACAGGGTAAGCTCAAGACCTTGTCTTAAAAGCACACATGAAAAACGGGCTGGAGAGAATAGCAGTGGCAGAATACATGTTGAGGCTCACTCACTGAAAGAAAAGAAAGGAAGCCAAACCAACAGCATCATCATCATCAACAACAACAAAACATAAAGTAGTAGAGCTTATACAAAGTAGTGCTATGTCTCATACATAACATAAAGCACCAGAGCTTGTACAAAGTAGTACTGTGTCTCATAGTTAACTTTGAGAAACTACTCTGAGCCTCAGTTTCCCTCACTCTAACGTAGAATCATATACTTAATGGGATTTATTGAGGGATATGGTAATTAGCAGATAGATGCATAAAACAGCTGAGAACATAAACAGATTTTGATGCTGTCAATTATTTAAGAGAATTAGGTGACTCTTTTCTTTTCTCCTGCAGTTCCATTTTGCTCATTCTCTATGAATGAGAGACAGTGCTCTCATTCGAGTCCATGTGCTTCTCAGCTCAGTCGTGCCAGAACAAAACTCTATTACCTCTGGAAATCTCCCCACCCTCCTACAAGACTTAGAACAATGATAACAAAAATCCCAAGCAGTGGGGGTTCTGTGAAATCAGAAAAGGCTGTTCTCACCGACCTTCATTTCAGAGTACACTGTAACACCTGTCCTTTTCTTTGCCTTCCTCCATGCCATTCTCTCTCCCCACTGTTCTACAAGGCTTCCCAGCTAGGGTTGTGCGTGTGTGTGTGTGTGTGTGTGTGTGTGTGTGTGTGTGTGTTTCATAGTAAGTATGATTTAAAGTGATTAATATCAAGATTATTTTCACAAGGTTCAGTGAGGTAGGGCTGAAATTAAGTACAGGAGTCTCTTTGAGTACCGGACTTGGTCAATTCACATCAACTGCTTTTCTCTCCCGGGTTTTCAAAAAGGATGAAATATGTATAATGATTGAGTTGGGGAAGAACTTGATTGCATCCATCTCAAAGGGACTCCTGCTTTGGAAAAACAAAACCGTATTAGCTTCATTCTTGACAGGAATCCTGAAGGAGAATAAATCTACTTCAAATAGTGCTGAATGGAGCCTTTGGGACAACAACATCCTGTTGTGAAGCATACATTTCTATAACTGGAAGGAGAGTTTGCTGAGCCTAAAACCTAAATGAAACATATAGAAAGCCAAGAATATGAGACCAGGCAGGCTGCTGGACTCTAAATAAGAGTCCTCCTGGGTTCATAAATCCTGTGAATTCTACAATGTATGGATGAAATTGATGTTTTCTCATATTGTGTAGATGGCCATCACATGGAGGAGTTAACTGAATTTTTTCCTTCACGTTGAGTATACAAGACCTTTCATGTATATAGTAAGCAGTGTATTTTGTTTTACCAATATCGTTTCAATGTGTCTTGCTCTGATACCAGGCTCTGCTAGAAAATATACAAGGGGAGCCTGGGCTCCCTGAACATAGCCATCAGCACCCACCTCACACAGCTGCCCCAGAAAGTCTTCCACTCAGTGTAGCCTATGTGAAGAGCTGCTTGCTGCTTTGCTCACTAACAATGGGATTTTCTAAATAGGGAGTGGTATGATGAGATGAGAAAGCTGACATCAGCTCCTTAGGCCTTTGTAGCCATAAATGTTAAGAGGTCACAGTGAGATCCATTGTGAATAAACACCTGTGCCAGCCTTTGTCAGAAAAGTTTGTATTCAGGAGTGCAGGCTTGTTGTTAACTAGAAATGCCTCCCAGCTCCAGCTCCAGACTTGGGAAGAAATAATATTTTTTTACCGTTCCATGGAATGAATATATATATTTATGTGTATATGTATATATATATATATATATATATATATATATATATATATAAATTTTATAAAGTAAAAATATTTCTGCTATNATATATATATATACATATACATATATATATATATATGTATGTATGTGTACAATATTTTATAAAGTCCTTTTGCTGTTTAATCATAGATGTGAACTTTCAGGGCTCAGAATGCATTGATTTTCAGGTTCTCCACCACCATTGTTTAGATCCAACTCATAATATCTTAGGCTGAAGTAGTGATCTCGTCACAGGACCTAACCACACACTTCATGTGGTTTTAGTGCCCTCTCATTGTGTCCACTTTATTCCTTCTAAGCTTTACCTGACCTAGCCCCTGGATACCCTGGGGTGCTAGTCCAGATTCAGCACTTGCAAAGCGCTGGAATGAGATTAGATTGTTCCAATTCCAGATTCAGAGCCAGAACGAAGCTGGGACTGCACCCCAAGTTCTGGTCCTCCCCAAGACAGCTGCCCTTTCCCTTGTAGGTAGCCCTGGGAGCAGTGGGCAGTAGCTTTTTAGGAGTGTTGGGGGAGCTGGATCTCCATCTCACAGAGCACTTTTAGTCCTGGTCCATCAAAGGCCTTAAGCTCATTTTCTTAAGGAATACTAGTATTTATATTTCTTAAGGAATATTTCTGTAGATTTATATCCTTTTAGTTTTCCTTTTTCATTAGTTTGCCTATTGTTCTGAATTTTGAGAAGAAAAGATACAATCTGCTCTTCATACTCATCTCCTTCAGTGTGAAGTTAAGACACCATGTCTGTTTCAAGGTCAAGATTTAGTAAAGGGCAGGGAAGAGGGCTGAATTTCAGACTTGGATCTGGTGCTTACTGGGTATAAGGCCTAGGGAATTACAGCTAACCCCATTGGTGCATATTTTCAACCAATACCTGCCTAAGGTTTCGAGCTGTCACTGCAGGAGAGTATGTAAAAGACGCTGGCACAGGGTTTGGTCATTCTTATCTCCTCCTGAGCACAGCTTTCTATTTTGGTTTCTGTTTCTTTCTTACCCTCCTCATTAAAAATATTTTTTTAAATTTATTTTAATTTTATATGTATGAGTATTGTGTCTACATGCATGTTACATGTGCCCATGTCCTATAATGCCTGTGGAGGACAGAACAGGGCATTGGATCTTCTGGAACTGCAGTTACTGACAGTTGTTAGCCACCAGGTAGGTGCTAGGATTCAAACCCAGAAATTCTTCAAGAACAGTCAGTGCTCTTAGCCATTGAGCCATCACTCTAGCCCCCGTGTTTGTCTTCCTCTTACTACTGATATGTTGGGCAATGGGAAGCCACAGGAGGCTGGGCACAGCTGTCAGTATGTTAGGGTCCAGGGGACCCCCCTCAAATTGTTGTGAAGTTGCAGTGGAGAGACCACTCATTTAACCTTGTGGAGTTTTAAAGGAGGGTTTAATTTAATTATAACACCTGGCCAACATTCAACGAGTGTGGCCATGAGGTACAGGTTACAGGGTAATTTATAAGTACAACAGCCGATCAGAGTTTAGCATCACAATTAAAGTTACCAATCAAGTTTACCAGCCAATCAGAGTTTAACACCACAGTTAAAGTTACCAATCAAGGGGAAACTTGCAAAGCAAGCAAACCAATCATTCCTAGAATGACTAAGGAAAAATGGCTTCATGGTATCTGAGAACACTGTCCCTGAGTTTTTATAATCCTCCATCTCAATAATCCTCTACTTCAGGTATTTCTTATAAAAGTCTACAGATGCTGCCTTAACACTCAGGCTTTTCTTACTCTTTCTCTAAAGCCCCTGACCCACCCATGGCTGCCTGTCCTCCAGGTGTCTGACCTCGATGCTGGATCAAATGGTGTTTTCCTTCTGTCTTCCACTCTCCTCCTCTCAGCAGCTGCTGATATTTACAGCTTGCCCACCCAGCGGTGCTTTCCCGGGTGGGCAAGCTTTCCCCCTTGCCCCCCCCCCTTTTAAATGCTAATAAAATTGTCCTTGAGCTTCAAAAACAAAGTATGCAGGATCTTAAGAGACAGGGAAAGTTGAATTTAACTGTAGGCTTTCTTGTGGGACCTTCATCAAGTGTTCTTGTTCTCAGTTCTTTGAAGTCTGTAACTCCTTCCACTTTACCTCCAAGAGAACTTAGCACACTGCCTTCTGTGTGTGGCAACTGTATCTGTTTTATCTTCTCCTATTACCCTAAAAATTATTTGAAGAGAAGACATTGATTTGACAGTAAGTACTATAGGGATAGCACAGGAAAGGAAGAGGAAACCAATTAAAACCCATGAATGAACTAAATTAGATCAGCTCCTATGCCTTAGATATGACTTCCCATTCAGATGAACTGACTGAAGATTCAATGTGTATTGATCCCCAATGGAAATTGCTCTTCAGTAGTAAAAGGACAGTACATAACAGCTGAAATAGAAAAACTTTACAGGAACTGTTTCATTGAGCTAGAGAAAAATAAGATAAAAATGTGCTTCAGATTCTGTGACCAGACATGGGAGGGATCTGGGGACTTCATTCTGGGTCTGCAAGAATCCACTACCTTCAAGAGAATCTTTTCTATCTAATTATCAAAATCTCAAGAATAGTTCCTCCTGAAAGGTTTAACAATCAAAGATAAAATTAGCGATCATTTTAAATAATGAAATTATATTTTCTGTGCAGAACCATTTCTATAGGGAAGTACGACTTCATCCAAGCCATTAATAAGTGTGACGAACAATACTTTGGCACAACCAAGGCCCTTCCTGCTCTCCTCTTCCTGCTCCCATATGCAATCTATGTTTTAAATTATTTATTTTTATTTTATGTGTGTGAGTATTATGTTTGTGAGTATTATGTATATAAGTGTACCAAGTGTTTGGAACCCAGAAAAGGACATTGGATCCCCCTGGAAATGGAGTTATAGATGGTTATTAGACACCATGTGGGTGCTGGGAACCAAACCCAGGTCTTCGGCAAAAGCATCTAGTACTTTTAACCACTGAACCATCTCTCCCACCATATTCAATAGTAGTCTTAAAAATGCAGGCTTAGGCTGGGCGTGGTGGTGCACGCCTTTAATCCTAGCACTTGGGAGGCAGAGGCAGGCGGATCTTTGTGAGTTCAAGGCCAGCCTGGTCTACAGAGTAAGTTCCAGGACACCTGGGACTATAGGGAGACCCTGTCTCGACCACCAGACCAAAAAAAAAACAAAAAAAAAAAAGCCAGAGACTTAGGGCGGCGGATAGCCTAGCGGGTTATTAAGAGCACCAACTGCTCTTGCAGAGGACCCGGGTTCGATCCCCAGCTCCCACATGGCAGCTGGGAACGGTCTGTAACTCCAATTCCAGGAGAACTCCAGTTCCAGGGGAGTCCGAGACCCTCTTTTAACCTCTGCAGCATTGCACGACTCGGGTGCACAAAACTACATGCAGACAGTACATTCATACACATACAAAAAATAAATAAAATTAAAAAAAAAAAGAAAACCTCAAATTTAAAAAAAAAAGTGCAGACTTAAGGGCTGGAGAGATAGCCTAGCGGTTAAGAGCACCGACTGCTCTTGCAGAGGACTTGGGTTCGATCCCGAGAACCCACATGGTGGCTAAGAACCGTCTGTTACTCCAATTCCAGGAGAACTCCAGTTCCAGGGGAATCTGAGACCCTCTTCCGACCTCCACGGCATTGCACAGACCTACATGCAGACAGTACACTCATACACATACAAAAATAAATTAAAAAAATTAAAAAAAATACAGACTTAAAATCTTTTCATATCTTATACTAGGTTATAATTTAGATGTTGATACAGTCCATTACATAATCTTCTAAGAGGCTTGGGTACAATTTAATTTCGCAAACCCAATTTCACTATATAACAAGGTACTTTTGTGAAAATGTAGGAGGGGATAGTTTTAGATCATAGTTTTCAGTTCATCATTATGATCTTAAACCCACGCCTCTTGGAGTGGACAGGGAATGCCAAGAGAGAGAAAGGCGAAGGCTGGCATTTCTGTCAGAATGAGAATTATTTTCCTATGACAGGAAAGAGAGGCTGGGTCTGGCCAGGCAAAACTGAGACAAGGAGCTAACAACCAGAAAACCTATTCTGCAAAACTGACGGGCTTGCTTTACCTGGAGACTGGCTTAAATGACTTTCCTTCATTTCTTTACTTCTTATTTTTAACTTTAGCAGGCTTTGTGCAGTGCACTAAGACCTTATAATGACTTCTTTTCTTATTCAACAAAAGGCAGTTTTTTTTGCACCTATCTCTTTTCTTGCCTAATTTCTGTGGAACTAATGGAGCGAATAACACTTTTGTTAAACAATGTGCCAATTTTCAAAAGCATATACCATCCTCAAACCTTACCAAATAGCAAAAAATCATAATTTGCATTGTTATTCTTTCCACTCTGGGCTGCACAGAACACTGATTGAGGCCTTGACAATGGTAACCAGTGATCACCTGAGAGAAAGCTATTCAGTGTATGCAAATTCCCTTTCCAGTATTCTCAGTGCAGCCCTTTGGGAGGGCAGTGCTGTGACAAAGCATATTTGAAAGGGAAGGTTCAGGCTTGGGTGTTCCAGGGCACATATGGCTACCCAAGGCCAGATTATCAAATGCTTTTCTTGAAAAATAAGTCGACAGCCATATAAAGTCTGCTGTTCATATCTGACACAAGGAAATGTTTACCAACCCCTCCCCTGTCCCCAGTATCTGAAAGGAGAGGGGACAAAGTCCAGGGACCTTGGAGTATTCTTTTCCTGGGTATTGTTTTGTCCACATTCACTGCAGCTTTGGTCTTTGGACAAGGCAGCAGCAGAGACTGAGCAGTAGTTGCAGTCAGGGAAAAGTTGTTCCATTCTTCACTGACTGCACAGCAAACACTATTAAAGGCAGGGAAAGCCATTTGTTCATGAATATACATTTGATTCATATAAATGCTTTGTGCCATGAATATTTATCTCTTTCATGGATTGCAGCTGTTGTGTATTGAAAACTATTAACAGGTTGGAAACCATCCTTTAGAAACCTATGCCTGTCATTGGTGTGCAAAACCATCCCTGGAAATCTATCTTTTCCTCCTCTCTTTTGTAGGAAAGATAGAATACTCTTGGAGTTTATAATGAGGTTAGTCCTTTAGCGGTTAGAAAAAAGAATTTGATAAAAATGGAAAATACCCTTCGTGCATGATTTTCCATACATATATACACACGGGATTTATTGAAATGTACTTGGACTTTATTTTCTAATATGTGGCTTAGGTAATATTGCAATTAAGACTATTATGTACAGCAGCTAGTTTTCAGGTTTGGATAAATGCTCCACTATTAACAGAGGTGAAAGTAGCAGGCACTAAATACTAATTGTGGGCATAGATAGTGATTTTATCACGGAAGTTGAGAATCTTAAACCTGTGCCTGTTCTAAGATAGAATGGGCAGTTCTGTAGGCCTGATTCTTTGGTCATCTCATGTGGTCTATAAAGTACCCCACTCCTGCCCTTTCCTTGTCTCATAAGCAAACAATGCTGTCTTATCCCTCAGCATGTTTGTTAATTCTGTTCCCCGTGTCTGGGATATTTAGCAATTCTAAATTTCTGGATACTGGTCATATTCTCTGAGCCCCTTTTAGAACTGAAGAACCAGCTCAAATATTTTTATCTTGGGATATCCTGTGGTGTCATCTACTGCTCACTTGGTGTCGGATGACACTCCTGCCAGTGTCCGCTCTCATGGTCAGCCCTTTTTCTGGATTCTTCTGCTTCCATGGAGCCTTGTATTTGTATTATTTATTGCTTAACAGTTATATGTTTTGGAATCTATTTCCTGTATCACAAAGTTTCCAGATTATTAGAAAAAAACAATATATCTCTGCCTCTGACGAAGCAAATGTGGGTGCTTGATGCTAAGTTCTGCTAAATAAATGCTTATGTAAGGATATAATAATATATAAGCAGAAAGAAAAAGCTCACAAAAGTTATTGCACTTTTCACATAACTTAATATACAGGGCCAAAGTTTCTATGTTCTTACCTTATTTTTTTTCCCAAAACTTCTCTTTTTCCTTTCTTACTTTTCTGTTGAACTCTTGGGGTGCACTCTGAATCCTCTCTTGAGCAATGATAATTGTAGCTGGTACTGACAGGTTCATGCCCAACATGGTCTGCAGGCTTTCTCTCCTTAGTGCACACATACCCCACAGAGGTAAACCTACCTGAAGTTACGTAAATATTAAGTATTTCTGATCCAAATGAATTAAAAACATTTATGTATTTATTTAGTACTTATTTGTTGTTCTAGTTTGCTTTCAGTTGCTGTGACAAAACATACTGATCAACACCAACCTGGGGAGGAAAGGATTTATTTGGCTCACTTCTTCCGGGTCATAGTTCATCACCTAGGGAGCCCAAAGTAGGAACTCAGCACAGAAACCTGGAGGCAGGAGCTGAAGTACAGGCCATGGAGGAATGCTGCTTACTGGCTTGCTCCCCTGGCCCATGCTCAACCTACCATCTGATATAATACACAACAACTGGCTTAGGGGTGGCAGCACCCACAATGGGCTGGGCCCTCCCACATCTCTCATCAATCAAGACAATACTCCACAGATGTGGACACAGGCCAGTCCAATGGAGCCAATTCCCCCAATTGAGGTCCCCTCAACCCATGTATGTCAAGCTGACACTAAAGCTACCCAGCGCATTTGTTTTTGTGTGTATGTGTGTCTATGAGTTGGTGCATATACCATGTGAGTATGCGAGGCTACAGAGACCAAAGGAGGGCATCAGATCTCCTTAGAACTAGAGCCACAGGTGGCTTGAGCTGTCGTGTTTATATTGGGAACCAAACTCAAGTCCTCTGCAAGAGCAGCTGAGCCATCTCTCCAGCCCCTCTAATGAGTTTGTTTGTTTTGTTTTTTGGTCATTTTGAGACAGGGCCTCTCTTTAGTCCCAGCTGGCCTGGAGCTAGCTATGTAGATCAGGCAGGCCTTGAACTCACAGATATCTCCCTGCCTCTGCTTCCCAAGTGCTAGGATTAAAGGTGTGTGCCACCATGCCCGGCTAATGAATTTTTAAAAATATATACATATTAACCTTTGCTTTGCCTTTGTATGCTGTGCCACTCAGTAAAATGAAAGCTGAGGGTGTCGCTATAGTACTGGAGTTTCTGATATGTATGAGTGGAGATGCTAAATCCGCTTATTGGCTTATTGTTCCCTTTGTTCAGGGCCCATCTCTGTGCTTTCATTTTCTTTGGTATGAAAAATTTTCATTGGCTTCTAATTCACATCCATTTATTGACTGTGTTAGGCTGTTTGATAGTTTATCTTGATTTCCAACATGATAGGATTTAGAACTGTTATATAAGGTTCCAGGGGTCCCCCTCAAATTGTTGTGAAGTTGCAGCAGAGAGACCACTCAGTTAACCGTGTGGAGTTTTATAGGAGGGTTTAATTTAATTACGATGCTGGGCCAACACTCAACTTGGGAGGAGTGTGGCCTCGAGGCATGGGCTACAGGGTAATTTATAAGTATAACAGCCAATCAGAGTCTAGCATCACAATTTAAGTTACCAATCAAGGGGAAACTTGCAAAGCAAGCAAATCAATCATTCCCAGAATGACTAAGGAAAAATGGCTTAATGGTATATGAGAACACTGTCCCTGAGTTTTTACAATCCTCCACTTCATTTCCCCCTCTTGTTATGTGGCCTTCAAATCCTTGAAGGAAGTTCACAAGAGTCAACAACAGTTGGTGTTTCCAAGATGGAATGATCTCTGCAAGGGGGGTTGTATTGGGTCCTTAGCACCAGGTGAGTTAAGGATGCATGGGGCACAAGTCCGAGCAGAGTGACCAAAAGGATAAGTCCACTGGCACATCCAGGAAGTCCTCAGCTCTCAGCTGAGAAAGAAACTGGCTCTTTGGGGGGTGTTATAGATAGCTTTAGTGTCAATTTGACACACCTGGTTGAGGGAGCCTCAATTGGCTCCATTGGACTGGCCTGTGGCCACGTCTGTGGAGTATTGGCTTGATTGTTGAGCAATGTGGGAGGGCCCAGCCAACTATGGGAGGTGCCACCCCTGGGTAGGTTGTTGTGTATGGTAAAAGAAAGCAGGATGGGCATGGGCCAGAGGATCAAGCCAGTAAGAAGCATTCCTCCATGGCCTGTGCCTCAGCTCCTGCCTCCAGGTTCCTGCCCTGAGTTCCTGCCTTGGGTTCCCTGAGTTATGAACTGTGACCCAGGAGATGTAAGCTGAATAAACCCCCCTTTCCTCTCCAAGTTGGTAGTGGTCAGTATGTTTTGCCAGAGCAATTGAAGAGAAAACTAGAACAGGGGGCCTTGACCCTAAATTGCCTAGACAATTTTTAGCACCTACTTTTATCACATCACCCTCTGAGGAGGTTACCCCAACTGCCAAGAGGGAATTGGGGAGCAAGCCACTCTGACTTCTTCCATGCTGAAAAGGGACACAGGAAGTGGTGACTGGGGTACCCCTGCTCAGTGGATCTATCTAAAAGACACCCAAAAGTATAGTTACAGAGAGAACAAAATCCTTGACCAGTGCCTGTTGTCGTAGTTTGTCTTCCATTGCTGTGACAAAACACTCTGACCAACACCAACTTGGGGAGGAAAGGGTTTATTCAGCTTACATCTCCCAGGTCACAGATCATCACTTAGGGAGCTCAAGGCAGGAACTCAGGGCAGGAACCTGGAGGCAGGAGCTGAAGCACAGGCCATGGAGGAGTGATGTTCACTGGCTTGCTCTCTACTGGCTTGCTCTCTGGCTCATGCCCAGCCTGCCTTCTTATACTGTCACTGCTCAACAATCAAGACAATACACCACAGATGTGGCCACAGGCCAATCCAATGGAGCCAATTGCCCAATCGAGGCTCCCTCAACCCAGGTGTGTCAAGTTGACACCAAAGCTATCCAGCACACCTGTGAAGGCGAGAGTAGCTAGGTACATTTTCTAGGGAGGGAACCAGGAGGGGAACAGGGTGAATTAAAATGTCCAACTTCAAAGTCCATTAGAATTTCTCAACAAGGGGTTCCATAGTATCCATTATTGGGCTTCTCCATTTGTTCATTTGGCCATGGTGTCTGGACTTAGGGTCTGCTTTCCAGGATATTTCGATAGTCAAGGTGTGAGTTTACCCTTAGGTAGTTGCTTAAATAGAAAGAGGAAACTTTATTATTTGCTAACAACAGATCTCATATGACTTTAAATGACTTAAAATCTAGTGTTTGGATGCACAATCTTTTAGACTTTAAAGGAAATATAATGATTACTTATCTTTTGGTTATACTTTCCTTTTGGGTGTTTAAGTCCATACAGTTAGCCCAGATTAACCAACTTTTGTTTTCTCAAGGTCAGTTTAGGATCTGGTTCTCAGGGGCCACTCAGATTTTGGAGGGGAGAGGCCTCTGGCTCCTCTCAGCTTTTACCAATTCCATCCACTGGAGAACAAAGTCAGGTCATGTAGGACCAGGCTTCCCTTTTGAAGCATGAAGAGACTTTCCTTTTTACAGACTGGACACTGGCTAGAGTCCAGTTAGTGGATCTCCAAGACCTCCCTGCCCAGGAGGACTGGTGACTCACAATTGCAGGACATTTCAGGAGATGCCCCCCCCCCCAGACTTAGACCCCTGGGACTTAGTTGACCTCAGAGGGCAAGAAACAAAGTTGTTCTTTAGTCCCTTGGCTGAATTGGTATGGGCATTAAGTATGGTCATTATCCATCCTGAAAATCTAAGTTACAGCAGTCTAATACTTTTAATTACTGCAGAATATTTTAGAAAAGGCTTGGACAATAATTCAAGCAGCCTTATATAATACTGACTAGAGGAGGGACTTAACACGATAGGTTAAGCAGGCATAGCCCACAAGATAGAATTAAACAATTTCAGGCTTATCTTAAATATAAACTGTTCACTACAATTACTACAAACAGGAATAATCTCTTTCTTTTTCAGATCCCCTATTCTGATTTATAGTTTTTCCAGAAAGACAGGAGCTGTACCACATACTGGAAGACAGGAAATAAATTGATAAGGTTAACAAGCTCATTCAAGACTGTCTTCTTGGGGCTGGAGAGATGGGCTAGCGGTTAAGAGCACCGACCACTCTTACAGAGGACCTGGGTTTGATCCCCAGCACCCACATGGTGGCTGAGAACCGTCTGAAACTCCAGTTCCAGGGGAATCTGACACCCTCTTCTGACCTCCGTGGCATTGCACAACATGGGTGCACAAACCTACATGCAGACAGTACACTCATACACATACAAAAATAAATAAAATTAAAAACAAAAAGACTGTCTTCTTCTGGACTGCATGCAGCTGGTTCCAGAAGATAGAGCCTAGCTTTTTGAGCCAAATTGTCTGGTTAGGTCAAAGGAAATGTCAAAAACAACTTTTGCAAGAAACATAAAGTACATTTTAAGTAGCCATAGGTAACTATTTGTCTGTGTCCATTTAATCCAAACCTGTAACAGGGAGTCCAGGACAAGTCAGGAGTGACTGAAAACTAATAATTCTATATATCTTATCCTTTTACTAAACCTTGAAGTGCCATGTAATGTATAGATAAAGCTTGGGCAAAATCTGAAACTCTTAAACAAACCTTGACTAGATATACATTTTGATTCTTAAACTGGTTGACTAAACCTTAGAAAATTAAGCTTATTCATAGTCTTACCTTTTACCTGCCATAACAAACCTCCTTAGACTTTTATCATTTATAGACTTTCTCATCATCTTCATATAAATCCTTTCTAAAAATATCTCAATTTCTATATCTCTCTAACATTTTTCTCACCTCCCATTTCCTTTCTTAATACCATGAGATGTAACAACATTCATAAACAGATTGACCCTTAGTTGTGAAGAAATACTAAGAAGCAATCCCATAAAACAAATACTGTGGTTAGATACAATGTCCTGACAAACTAGTTTCAAAACAAAACTTTAGAGCATTTTCAGAAATGTAGTAAATATCCCTAACTGGGTTTCCAACTTAATAAGAGATGGAAAATGAGATGGGCCAGATAAATTACATTTTGTTCAGAAATCAGTATTTCTTTTTTTTTATTGATGCTTTGTGCATTTCATACATCATTTTCCAATTCAGTTCAGGCATATTTCCCTTTCCCTTCCCCCCTACCCACACCCCATCCCAGATCATGCATTTTGCCATAACTGTCCTGCATCTTTCTCTCAGTTTTTTTTTTCTTCATTTTTTAGCTATAAGTGATGATCCATGAGTACAAGCATGCTTCATATGAAACCAATTTGCAGGCTGTTGTGCCCAAACCCCCACAGCCCCACCATCCAGCGGGGGGTGAGGGGTTGTATGTTCAATCAAATTGATCAAATGAGTGTCCAGACTACATTGCTGTAGTTTCACCATTCACCCCAATCGCAGCCCTTACATTCTACCATG
>VZQC01002834.1:2294386-2308055 GCA_009823505.1 Rhizomys pruinosus
GCCCCTCTTCCAGCAGTTGTTCCCTAGGCTTAGAAAAGGGCACAGGTGGATGAGAAGCAAAACAGTCCACTCTCTCTGGAGCTGTTGACTTGGACTCTGGTCAATTCTGGCTGTTTCCTTTTCATGGGCTGACAGTTTGTCCAGGAATAACCTTTCGATCCTACTGCAAAGTTCATGATGTTGTCCCTCTTTACTGCTGCATAGAACTCCCATGTATTACATGTACCACATTTTTCTATCCACTCGGTCAGTTGGGGGCACCTGGGCTGGTTCCAGCTTTTTTGCTATTGTGAACAGAGCTGCAATAAACATACGCTGTGCATGTATCTTTGCATAGGTAAGATGTGTCTTGTGGGTATTACACAGGAGGAGTGTATGACTGGGTCAAATGGAAGGCTCATTTTGAGTCTTCTAAGGGTTCTCCACACTGCTTTCCAAGTGGCTGTACAAGTTTACATTCCCACCAGCAATGGATGAGTGTTCCCCTTCCCCACACCCTCCAAGCACTTGGTCATCATTCTGATCCTAGCCAGTCTTATTGGAAGTACGGATGATATCTTATCTAGGAGTTTTCTGGTGGAGTTCTTAGCATCCCTTAGGTAGACAATCATATCATCAGCAAAAAGGGATAGCTTGACTTCCTCTTTTCCAATTAGAACTCCTTTAATTTCCTTTTCTTGCCTTATTGCCCTAGCAAGGGTTTCCAGCACTATATTGAAAAGGAGTGGTGACAGGGGACAGCCTTGCCAGGTTCCTACCTTTAAGGGGAATGCTTCTGTCAAGAAATCAGTATTTCTGACCTTAACCTAAACCTTGGCTGTGCTGGGACTTGATGGCATGCTAGGATTAAAGGTGTGGCCTACCACACCTAGGTGGGGAACTTCCAGGAGTGGCTAGACCAGCAGGACAGCAGTTCAAGCCCAGGGAGGTATGTTTGCTTCCTATGAGGAGGAGGGGGATGGGGGAACAGATGGGAAATCACTGTAGGAACACAATAAAGTCCACTAGTTATCCAAGGCTGCCCTCTCCCACCCTTGGAGGCAAGAAATAGGGCTGGCCCAGGCCATTCTGGTATCAGTTCTCCACCTAAACCAGACCAAGATATACACATGCCTCTGTCTCCTGAGTGCTGGGAGAGAGTTGGGACACCAAAGGAAATATTAAACATGTTTTTAGGGCATCCAAGTTATACCATTAAAATATTTATATTTCTGATTAGGCATGCCAGAATAAGATCTCACTATGTATGAGGGCTTAAGGTACTTTCACCCTCCAAATAGGTTCCTACCTATAAGCTGAACTGAGGTTCCATAGTTTTAGAAAGACTCAAACACACATCCAAAACATCAGTATCCTGGGGTGAGAGGGCTGCTCTAACATCTTAAAGTGATCACAATAATCTTATATAATGCCTTCATCCAAATGGAGACTAAACACATGGAGTGAAGTACAGTTTTGATGAGTTCAATTCACCCAGTTCTCTGAGACCAACTCTTCCACAAACAAACACACAGCACACAGGAGGGACTGCCAGCCAGATCAGGAAGGAGGGCACGGGGAAACAGGCTCAAAAATTTCTGCAGAAACATAACAGAGCCCCAAAACTGTCCAGACTGCTCTCCCTCATCCTTTGGAGGCAAGGCCCCCGGAAGCCATGCAGCACCCCAGCTGATCCAGGTGCCAGACTCCAAAATGGGTCTCTAGCAGAGACCACAAGGTTACCACGTGGGTACCCCAAAGAGCTCCAGAATTCCCCAAGCTCTTAAGTCCTCCTCCCAAGCTAGACCAGGATTCCTGATTAACTGCTGAGGAAAATTTTACTAGCTAGCAAAATGCAGTTATCTCTGGTCCTTTGAGACAGGGTCCCCTTGTAGCATCTGGGTGGAAAATCACCAAAACAGACCAGATAGGCTGACCTTGAGCTCCCAAAGAACTGCCTGCCTCTGTCTCCCAAGGACTTGGGTTAAAGGCGTGTGTCACCGTGCCAGGCCCAAGAGGCAGCAAAACTGCCCCATCCAGAACAACGGCCAGTTCAGGAATTCATTCCCAGCCCCTAAGGCAAGTTAGTGTATTAAATCAGGGATACATCCACCCAGAGAATTTAGCCCACAGAGGTCTCAAAAAGCAAAGCAAAGTAGAAAGCAAACACAAACCAAAAAGTCATCTAGATAATAGGATCCTTAAACAGTCAACTCAGAGGTTAACTCCTATAAACAATTACCATCTGTTGTGAAGCATTTGATAGAAAGATGTGTATAGTATCCAAATTTTAGGCCTTTAAATGCATTTTTAAATACCCATATTTTAAAGTTTGCACGTGTGTGTCTAGTCCGGCATGCCAAAACAAATGATTCTGTGCACATAAAGGATGGAAACTTGAAGTGGCCACTTTGTTTGACAGAACCAACATGAAACAATTACAATGACTGAATTACAAACATACATGAAAACTTAGACACATGACGAGCAGGACTACATGAATCTTAGACACGCGGAAGAACAGTTACCATAAACACAAGACATAGTTACCTCCTTTAAATCTGGGTAGATTTAGAATTTCCCATTTTGAGATCTCAAAGAATGAAAATGAAAGCAATCTCAGAGAATGAAAGTCAAAGCAACAGACAACAGATCAAACAACACCAAAGACTATGCAGACACAAAGAGAAGACACTCTGATGTGCCCAGAGCCGATCCACTGTTGGTCCTGGAGCCAAAAATCTGGACCCCCTCACCTGAAGCTAGACTGGAATTCTCTTAGACCATTCCAGATTGGTCTGAATCTCACAGCAACTGTCTCCCAATTGCTTGGATTAAAAGTGTGCAGCACCACACCTGGATAAAACCAATTTCTTAAATTTAAACTGGACAATAAAATATGCTGAGCAAGATGTATATATGTTTTATAGCTTCCCTTTCAGACTCTGCAAGTTCGATGTGATGGAAGTTGAATTTAGCCTGATATAGAATAAAAGATGATGTAAGAAACTCAAGACTTTTGAACTGTCCAAGAAATGGTTATCATAAATTCATGAGCCTTACCAAAGCTTCCAGATGACCACAAAGGAATGAGCACATGCAGTCAAGATCAAGCAAACCCAGACCAGAACAGGTGGCCAATCAATAGATTTATCACCTACATAAATGGTGTATGTTAATACATTTTAATTAGTTGTGACACAGCAAAAGCATGGGTATAATGATAAAATGAAAGAAATTCTAATGATTGTGACAAAATCCTAGAGTCTGGACAAATTAAACATTAGAGGACACATGGATGACAGGCCAGGATGAGATACTTTACACTGGTTCTGACTGTGTCTGCTACCACTGAGCTTCTTTCGATGGAAGATGGTTTCCTAAGCCTTTACTTCTGCATGGTGTTTCTGTCAGTGACTCCTTGGGCCTGTGAATACACCCTTTGTCTCTACTAATTAAACATTAGGTTTGTGTCATAGTCAGTCCATTCTTCTGGTTTCTCCATGTGTAGCCTTTCCCAGTGGCACCTGCACTTGGGGTTTAAACCAATAAGCTTAGACTAAATGTCATGGGGAGGCAACCACACTTGAACTGGCTAATATTTACTGAAGACTCCTGCTGTGGTTTGTGCTGTGGGGTGGGGATGTTGAATGTCCTCCACAGTCCCACAAGTTGAAGGCTTGGTTCCCAACCCATGGTACTACTCAAGGGTGATGGAATCTGTAGTGGTTTGAATGAAAATGTCCCCCATAGACTCCAAGTATTTGAATATGTGGCCCCTCTTGGTAGTGCTGTTTGTGGAGATTTAGGAGGTGTGGTCTTGCTTGAAGAAGCACGTCAGTGGGAGGGGCTTGGAGAGTTCATAGCCACTTCCTGTTTCCAGCTTCACTCTCTCTGCTTCCTGTGCCTGCTTGAAGATGTGAGCCTTCAGCTTTCTGTTATGGCTGCCTCCTGCCTCACCTCCTTATGATGGACTCTTATCCCCCTGGAACTAAAAGTCCAACAAACTTCCCCTTCTATATATTGCCTCAGATATAGTGTTTTATTACAGGAACAGAAAATTCACTGAGAGAACCTGTGGTAAATAGATCTTAGTTATGGAAGTTAGGTCATAGGAAGCATGCCCTTGGAGAAGGTATTTGGGCTTCAGTCTCCTCTTGACTCTTTCCATGAGATGATCAGAACTTGTCCATCAGAAGTTGCTACATGATATATCATCTGCCACAGACTCAAAGCACCAGGGCCAAATGACCATGGACTAAAACCTTTGAAATCATGAGCCAAGCAAACTATGCTGCTTATAAATAGATTTCTCAGGTATTTCATCATTGCAATAGAAAGCTAAGAACTTGAATGTTCATTCTAGTCTTTGTATCTTGGACACTTCATTTTCAATTCAATGATATTGGGGTGGGACTTTTAAAAGTTAGTTAGATCATAAAGGCTCTGGATTAATGCTACCATGGGAATGGTTTGTTTGAGTGGGTTCACTGCAATAGTAGTAAAATAGATTTGCTATCAAAGCAAGTTTGGTTCCCCCCCACCCCCACACACATACTCTTGGCTTCTGTGGGAAGATACAGCAAGAAAGTTCATTTCATATGTGAGCCCCTCAACTTTGACCTTATCACCCTCTAGAACTGCAAGAAAAGCATTTCTATTCTTTATAGATTACCAACTCTCAGACATTGTTATAGTTGCACTTAACGGAATAAGACAACTTCTTGTGTTCATGATGTTATTTAACTAAGACACTATAGAGCATGAAGGCAGAAAAAAACTAAGCACAGAAGCTTGAGAGCATCATGATTCATGAAGGAAGCTGTTTACTGGGACCTGAGAATTCAGATCAGGCTATTGGGGAAAACAGATGAGGAACAACAATTCAGAGAAATGCCCAGTGATAACAGGGCATTTCTGTCTTGTGCTACACTCCACCATTGTCATCATGAGTAAGCCATGACAGACTGGCATGTTTGGGAACCATAAGGACTAAGTTATGAAATGCTTATTTATCAGTAGGTGTAAATTCTTAAACTTCTAATATATATATAAGATAAAATAGATAATACACATCATGTATTATATATAATATATGTAATGTGTTAATTGCCTTCTTCCAAGAATTCCTACACAAGAAGGAGCAACATTTTCTTTTATCAGCAGAATTTTCCTTCACTTGAAAAGTACATAACAGGATCTCATTTGAAATAAAACAAAAGAGTATTTAAATGGGTGGACAAAAACATTGTCCATTACGTCTGAAGGGTTTTTTCATTACTCGCTCAGTATATGACCCAGATAACACTAGGTTCTAGATGAAGAACGTAGTCTGCCCCATTGTTTAATTTTGTTCCAAATGTGTTCAATATTAGCACATTCCTTGGAAGAATTCTTTTATTGACTAGTGATTCAGATCTCTAAATTCACTGGATTTACTCATTTCCCATTATTTAGGCTAAAGATGAAGACCTTTTGTATTAGGTTAAATAATCCCATACTACTTGGGGCTTACAAATTAAATTAAGCCTGGACTTACATCTTTCCTTAGCTATTTCTGTTTAGCTTTAACATTTCCTCACTTATTTTCTCATACAGGGTTATTGCTTTTGTTTGGATTTTATCCAAAATTTCTGTAACTCTGTAATCGTAAAGCCCACATTTGATTTAGGAATTTCCAGAGATGTTTTAGGAAAGTCCTTAATGTAGTCCATTTGATTCTAATCATTGAAATTAAAACTATGATTTACTCATATTAAATACGTTAAGAGATGCTAGCAGGATAATTTTTATATTTGTATCTGTGTAGATGGAACTGGGTATCTGTACGTATAGGCATTCTGTAAATATCCCTCTTGTTCTATACATCATTATGTACATTTGCATGTTGTTTACATCTCTAGTAACAGTCATCATCATCATCATTTCTCTCTTTAGTGTATATATGTAAATAGATATCTTTACATATGCAAATGACTCATGATTATTGATAATATGAAGGCATAAAAAAGTCTAAGCAATTTTTTATTTCAAGGCAAATTATTAATTCCTTTTACTATTTTTTTGGTCTTTTCAAGACAGGGTCTCCTTGTAGCCCCAGCTGTCCTGGAACTCACATTGTAGACCCGGCTGGCCTTGAACTCACAATGATCCGCCTGCCTCTGCCTCCCAAGTGCTAGGATTAAAAGCGTGTGCCACCACGCCCAGCTCCTTTTACTATTTCTGCCTTTTCCTTTCAAGCCTAGATTTCAGCAATTTGTCTGTTCATTTACAGTGTCTTGGGATTGGAGCAGGGTGAGCTCTTGGCATGTAATCATACTGTGCAGCACTATAGAGACACCCAGTAAGTGTCTGTTGACAATCACAATGACCATGATGAAAGTCAAGTCAGTTGGTTTGATCTATGTCTGTCAGCAATGCCAGAGACAACTGAATGGCTCCCCCTGAATTCTTCTTAAGGATAGCATGGCAATAGGAGCAGGCTTCGGCCTCCTGGTTCCTATCAGTTTAGAGCAGGGTCCTAGAGCAAGGCTAGACATGGACAAAGTTAGAGCAGACACAAGTGTGTGTGATGATCATGGTCTATGAGAAGGAGGTGTCTCCTCTGACTCTTCCTTTGCATTTCTTTTCTATTCTCTGTGTGGTCATACACAGAAACTGCAGGAATAGAGAGACCAAGATTTTAGAAGGGGGGAAGCATTCTAACATAAAGGAGGGTTTCTGATCATTCTTTTTTAAAAATATGTTGATTATTTTTATTTATGTATATGTGTACATTACTGAGTGAGTTTATGCACACTATGTGTGTGGAAGAACTCATGGAAGCCAGGGGGCATCTGATCCCCTAAAACTGGACTTACAAATGGTTGTGTTATTTGATGTGAGGGCTGGGAACTGAATCTGGGTCCTCTGCAAGAATACTGAGTGCTCTTAAACACTTAGCCATCTCTCCAGTTCCTTCAGCTCACTTATTATTATTATTATTATTATTATTATTATTATTATTGAGTTCCAGGACAGCTGGGGCTACAGGAAGACCCTGTCTTGAAAAGACAAATTATTATTATTATTATTATTATTATTATTATTATTTGTCTTTTCAAGACAGGGTCTTCCTGTAGCCCCAGCTGTCCTGGAACTCACTCTGTAGACCAGGCTGGCCTTGAAATCACAAAGATCCACCTGTCTCTCCCTCCCAAGTGCTAGGATTAAAGGCATGTGCCACCACGCCCAGCTTATTATTTTTTTTATTTTATGTGTATGAATGCATTGCCTGCATGTGTGTAATTGCAGACATGTCATGCGATGCCCACAGAGGTCAGAAGAGGGTGTTGGATCCCCTAGAACTGGAGTTAGAGACATTTGTTAGATGCCCACAGAGGTCAGAAGAGGGTGTTAGATCCCCTAGAACTGGAGTTAGAGACATTTGTAAGAAAAGATGGAGAAGTGTTCTTCTGTCTAAATTTGAGATTTTACTTTATTTAAAAGTTTTTGGGGTTTTTTTTTTTTTTTTTGGTATTTTTGAGACAGGGTCTCCTTTCAGTCCCAGTTGTCCTGGAGCTCGCTCTGTAGACCAGGGTGGCCTGGAACTCACAGAGATCCACCTGCCTCTGCCTACTGAGTGCTGGGATTAAAGGTGTGGCACCACGCCCGGCTAAAAGGTTTTTTCTTTTCTATATTTAGCTATAGAAACGATTTCCAGTGCTTATTAACATTAATGACAGCTAAAAGCAAATCCAGAAAATTAGTTATAATGGCACAGATACTTTGTTTTGTCTAGAATATTCCCATAACATTATTTAGTAATCCATATAGTGTAGAAATACAGGAAAGCCTCTCGACTCACTTGCAAAGCAATACTTTCGCTACTAATGCCCATTGTATTTGAAAAGAAACCTTAGGAGATTCAAAACCAGTTTTCTAAATCTAAGATCCAGTTCATGAAAAATGTAAGTGTGAACTGAGATTTTAAGAGAAGCTTTAGCCAGTAGAATATTTTTATCCCTCTCAAATTCCATGTACAAATGTATATTGTTTTTTAAAATGTCTTTTAAACACTAAATGACCTTGTTTCTGGTAAGCATGTCTCCTCTCTGTCCTCCAAGTTCTTTGTTTTTCTTCTTCTTTTTTTTTTTTTTTGGTCTAAATCCCATTTTTATTTTTAAAAAATATTTTTAATATTTTATTTATTGTTTTTATTTTATGTGTAGGAGCATAACACCTGTATGTGCACCCATGTCATGCAATGGCCTTGGAAGTCAGAAAGAGGGGTTGGATCCCTTAGAACTGGAGTTACAGATGGTTGTTAGCTGCCATATGGGTGCTAGGAATTGAACCTGGTCCTCTATAAGAGCAATCAGTCCTCTTAATTGCTGAGCCATGTCTCCAGTCTATTTATTTGTTTATTTATTTATATTTATTTATTTATTTTATTATGTGTATGAAATGTACTGTCTGCATGTAGGTCTGTGCACCTGTGTCGTGCAATGCCGAGGAGGTCAGAAGAAGGTGTCAAATTCCCTTGGAACTGGAGTTAAAGACGGTTCTCAGCTGCCATGTGGGTGCTGGGGATTGAACCCAGGTCCTCTGCAAGAGCAGCCAGCACTCTTAACCACTAGGCTATCTTTCCAACCCCCAGCCACTTTTTTAATTTTAATTTTTTTAGCCCCCTTTTTTTAAACCTTAGAATTTTATGCTATCTAAAAAAAAATGAATTTTATGCTATCTAAATTGAAAGAAGCCTTGTATACTTCCTATTTTATAAGGTCTTGAAAGTGTTCATTGCACCCCAAATTCCTACTTTTACCTCCTTAAATAAAGAAAAAAACCCAAATGGACTGGTTGGCACACAACCAAGAAACAAAAATTCCACAGGTTTTGTTTTCTATGAAAGGAAATATCTGAAGAGAAAGCAGAGGGGTGTCAACAGTTGGCTACTAACACTTCTTTTCTCCTTGTCTAAGCGCATGCAGAACGATCTGAGAAAGGAAACCCTGATCATCAAGGTGGGGGCTTTATCTTGGAGTCGGTTCTGTTGGAGAACTTGACTGCCATGTATAGAAAACTGGACTTAATTATTTCTGCACTTCAGGTTGGGGAAAGTGTTTTAATGTGTTCTCCAGACAGAGAAAGAAAAGTGAAAGTGTTCTTGGCACATCAGGAGTATGTAGGGGAGGTACGAGTGCCAATTTCACAGCAAGAGCATCAAGAAGCACAGACCGCATTTCCTCAAAGGTGGATTGGCTTCCCTAGAAGAGGCAGCTGTGAAAACTAGGTCCCAACCCTTTCTCTTAATTTTTACCAATGACAACAAGAGGAATTGGGGAGACGAAAACAGGCAGAACATGACAGTTTTTTTTTTTTTTTTTATAATAGTGATCCGTTCCTAGAAAATCTTAAAACCTGGAAACAAAAGAATCTCGAATCCAAGCAGGTAACTGTTAATTGCGTTAGGCCGTTCTGATTTTCCGTGGGCCTTTGGCAGGCTTCATGGCCACTCCAAACTATTCCTGGTTTGCTTATGTCTTTCAGAATTATCCTTAGGATAGTTCTGAGGACCTGGCTTTTGGAAAAGAGTACATTTTATTCCAAATACCTTCGTAAACAAGGATGGAGCAGAATCTGAGTGCTTTCTCAAGAGACCCTGTATAGTCTATATATAGTCACAAAAATTAAAGGCAAGGAAGGCTATTAGCTTATCTGCTCCCTGTTCATGAAGGGCTTAGGGAACAGGGGCTGTGGCTTCCCTTGAACTTACATTGTTTATCAGAAGCTTATTAAAGCTTCCTAAAGAAATGGATACAGAGGGGTTCATTATGTGTGAAAATATGCAAATTTACTTCTCTCCCGAGCACGTGGGAAAAAATATTCATGGATCAAAGAAATCTGGAAAGCATATATTTTTTCCATAGTAAAACAATTTAATACCTTGACTAATTTCTTACCTAGCACACTCAAATCATGTTCAAATTTTGAACGTTCATTTTAATTTTCTGAAATTAGTCTCACCAGAGTCATTTTCTCTATAAAATTTCAAAACAATGAAGTCTTTCACATCAACTTTGAAAGTTCATACCAATAATTATTGTTCTTGTAGTTTTGAAATTTTATAATATGCACATTGTATCTTCCAAGTTCACTTTGTTGGAAATCAAATTCTATGTTGGCATAGAAATTTTATGAAAAAGTTATGCTTTTGTCAATTTTCAATGAATAGTAAGTGCAGTTTTGCTTTATTTTGATTAATTGTCATATTGATAGTAATTATAAATTAGACAAATAAACTAGCTTATATTTATTTCTTAGATAATTCATCAAATAATTCATGTCTTTTCCTTGAGGATTGCTGCACTGTGGAGGTTGGGTGGTTTTAATGCTAACCCGATTCATCTGTACATTATTCTTTCTCTTTGAGTATTGCATTCTGAAGACCCTTGTCTTAATCAGTTTGCATTGAGGCTGCTATAACAAATATATCACAGACATAGGTATGTCTATAGGTGTTGGTACAGTCTAAACATTCATAAAGATAGGAACAGTAAAAAGTCATTTTTCACAGTTCTGGAGTTGACAAATCCGTATCAAGATGCTTCAGACCCACTGTCTGGTGAAAGCCTGCTTTCTGGCTTGCAGCTGGTGGTAAAATGTCTTCTTGCTGCATCTTCGCATAGCAGAGATCAGGGAGAGATCTAGCTGTCTTCCTCTTCGGTGGACATAATCTCTACCCCATGCTGTCACATTGGTGTCTCAACAGATTCTTTGGGGAAAAATCTTCATTCCATAGCACCTCCTCTTGCTGGATGAACAAAAAGCTAAGAACAGATTGACAATATTTAGCCAATCCTAGCAGAGTTTAGGAGACAAAAGGTAAGAATGCTAAAACAAGTAGAAACAATTCCGTTATTTGTTTTCTCTCCTTTCTCTTAGCGTTTCAGCTTTATCAGAGTTTCTCTGACTTACTCTTTTCCTGTTTCATCATTGTGCTAGCCTATTGATCTCTGGATACCATAGGTACTTAGATGGACTTTCTCTTCTAACGCCTTCCCAAGTGACTTTGTCAGAGTGCTCAGTGTCAGAGCACAAAGGCTCTGAGACGAAAATTCCCACTGGACTCAGCTTCTCACCTGGAGGAAACAGCCACAACTGAAAGAATGTGAGTGTTTCTAATAAACTCTAAAATAGCTCAGAAAATATCCCACTCTTCTGGACTTGATTTTGTGGATGGAGGATGAATGTACCAGACCAAGACACTTGGGAGTCCTCCATGACATTTATTGGATCCCCTTCTGAGTGTTTGGATCACAGAATGATTTCACTATTCCAATCCTGAAAACCATTTTCTAGTTTTTTTCAATGATGCTTGAAATTTTGGGTTATTGGATAGAATTTCTGCAAGTCCTTGTAATTTTGTCTATTGTTTTTACTACAAACTGAGTGTCCCTTGAAGTTTAGTCACTTACATTTATAGTTGGATAGCCATCACCTTAATATCATTTGAGAACATTTTCAAAATCCACAAAAGAGATCCTAACCTAAATCTACAACCTTCAGGTTATTTTTATTTTTATTGTTATTTCAAGTTTTAAAAATGTATTCTACATATAGGTCTTTTGTCTAATGTGTTTTGTTAATATTTTATAACATTCTGTAACTGTCTTTTTCATATTTTGGTAGTTATCCTTTTTAAATTTGAGGAAACACCAATTACCTACATTTTCTTTGTGTATGCTTGTGTTCTTGTATGTGTGCACGCGCGCGCGCACGTGTGTGTGTGTGTGTGTGTGTGTGTGTGTGATGTTACATCTAAAAAGTCATTGCCCAATTTAAGGTTACAGAAATTTACCTTTCTTTTCCCTTATTTTGGAGTTTATAATTTTATCTCTTTTCTTTAGATATGTGTTTTATTTGAGTTAATTTGTGTATTTGTGAAAGGTGAAAGTCCAACTTCATTCTTTTCTTTTTTGTTGGTGGGCTTGGGCCTCAAATCAGGGCCATAAATACGTTAGGACAGCTTCATTCTCTTGTGAGTGCATATACAGTTTTTCCAAGACCAGTTGGTGAAAAGTTTTTCCTTGCCTGTTGAATTGTCTTTCTTAGTGTCCTTATGCCATATCAGTTGTTAACAGGCATAAGAACATGTGGATTTGGGTATTGATTGTCAGTTCAATTCTGTGTGTACATTTGCATTGGGTATCTTTCTCAATCCCTTTCCACTTTATTTTTTGGAGAACCGGTCTCTCACTGATTAGGCTGGGCTGGCCAGCTAGCAAGCCCCAAGGAACCTTCTATCTCCACCCACCCAGTGGAGAGAATACAGGCATGTGTTGATGCTCCCAGGTTTTTTGCATGGATTACGGGCCCCAAACACAGACCCTCATGCTTGCATAGCGAGCACTTTGCCAACTAGGCCATCCCCTTCAACTCAGTTCTTTTAAAGTCAGCATGTTCTTTTATACCATGACTCCTGCTTAATTAAGATAGATTTGTAGTAATATTTGAAAATGAGAAATGTGAGCCCTCCAACTTTGCTCTTAATAGTTGTTATAACAGTTGTGACTTTTCTTGACCAGGACTATTTAGATGAACTCTTTGAAAGGGGACAACCACATTTCTTTTATTCTTTCTTTTTTTTCATGTTTAATTTCTGGCTTTTTCTTTTTCTTTTTTTCTTTTCCTTTTTTATTTTTTATATATATTTTGTACAAGATTATCAAATCCAGACCAGTGTCCCCCACCCTAGCCTCTCACCCCACCAGAGCTTGTGTATTCAGCCAAACATGCTTTTCATCTCTTTTTCAGTCTTTCTCAAAATTCTCCATGTGGAAGTTGACTGTTTTGAGCAGAAGTTCACTATTTCAGTCAGTTCGTTGATGTAGTCCTTTCTATTGTTGTTGTTGTTGTTGTTGTTATTGTTTCCAATATGCGTCATTCCAGAAAAATCTAGCTTGAGAGCAATTTTCAGAACATCCTTAAGATCATCTCAAATTCCATTCCTCTCCTATGCCTCCTCTTTTAAATAATTAATTAAATATTATTTTAATACTTCCATGAGAATTTCATATGTGTATACAGTGTTTTTTGACCATATTCAGTGCCCAATACTCCCCCAGCTTATATATATATATATATATATATATATATATATATATTTCACTTTAAAGTGTTGGTGCCTTTCCTTGAGGTGAGATGTGTTTTTGTAGACAGAATATTGATGGATTCTGTTTCCTAATCCAATCTCCCAGTCTATATCTTTTGATTGGGGGAATTTGTCCATTAATATTTAAGGTTATGACGTGATGGTTTGTGTTGCTTCCTTTTGCCTTATTATCCATTTGTGGTTGGGTTTCGGTTTCTACTCTCTGCAGTTACACTTTTATTGATTTCTCTTCTAGGTGCCTGGGGTTTGAGTTGCTCCTTTCTTCTGTTCTTTGAATTGCTTCAAGTATTCTCTGAAGGTGTTGGTTTTTTTCCAGGACATGTATTCTTTCAGTTATGTCATGGAATGTTTTTCTCTCTCCTTCAATTATAATTGACATTTTTGCTGGGCTATAGTAACCTGAGTTGGCATTATTTTCCCTTAACACTGGGAATGCTTTTGCTCCAGGTTCTCTTGCTTTCATAGTTTGCGTGAGAAGTCAGTTGTAATTCTGATAGGTTTCCCCGTTATAGGTCAGGCTGTTTTTCCCTTGTG